>JAMPIV010000319.1:600000-1105000 GCA_024509875.1 Oreohelix idahoensis | reverse complement strand
TTCTAGAGTGCTATCGTCATTTTTTTGGCCTGGGGTTTCCCGAGACGTATCTTTATACGTACGCTCTTGCAGTACCTCCCAGGAAGTCAAGTCTCGAGGAGCGTTTCATACTGCTCCAATACAGGCATGTGACATCTCGGTCCGTCCTTTTGACAAGATGGCCATAGACATTATTGGTCCTTTAATACCTTCTGCCAGAGGTAACAGGTTTGTCCTCACGTGCATTGATTTGTGCACTCGATGGCCGGAAGCCATCCCTCTTTAAAATACTACTACATCTGTGACGTAGCAGATGCACTTCTTCTGATCTTTTCGAGAATAGGTTTTCCTAGGAAACTTCTTTCAGATCATGGGTCTCAATTTGTCTCCGATACCATGACATCGATTATGAAGACTCTTAATATAGGTAGACGTCTAAGTAGCATATATCACCCCATGAGCAATGGTTCCGTGGAGAGGCTCAACAGAACTCTCAAACAACTGTTGCATAAGGTTACGATTAAGTATCCTCAAGATTGGGACCGGGTCCTTCCGGCTGTCCTGTTCGCATACCGAGAAGTGCCACACGAACAGACCGGGTTCTCTCCCTCTGAGCTCGTTTTTAGTGCTCCGCCAAGGGGTCCCATGAGTCTAATTAAAGATCTCCTTGTAGACGCTGAGATGACTCAGGAAACACAGTTATCATATGAGTATGTAATCATCTTGCGTAAGAAAATTGTTGATTCTTGTCAGTTGGCGACAGCTTCGTCAGAGGCTGCCAAATACAAATCACGTCTGTTTCAAAACAAAAATTTCAACTATTTCCAGGCGATGAAGGTTTTGTTTTGCTTCCACGGAAAGACAATAAGCTACTCATTGCGTGGAATGGACCATTTAAAGTGATGGATAGGATTTCTGATGTTGACTTCATTTTAGATGTTAAGGGTCACAAGAAAATATTTCATATTAACATGCATAAGGAGTTTCATACTCGTCCTGAGCATTTGCAGGCTATGTTTCATGATCTTGATGACAACGTAGTTACTTCTTGTCATTATTCGAATCTTTCGGTAATTCAGGAGGAGGAATCTTCTTTTCCTGATATTAACATGTATTTTCCCTTACCAACTCTCAATGCTACAGAATCACGTTTATGCGTCTAATTGTCTTCACTTATCTGTGTGTGTGTAGATGTGAGTGGTTGAATATATATATTTATAGAAAAACTTTCTGATCTAAGAATGTCAGTCGTAACCGATAGGCTGAATTAGATCATCTCTCTAATAGATTATCTCTAAAATCCAGGGACAGACTTTACCTTCCACCATTTCACATCGTGAAAATCTATTTCTTTACCTTATCTCCCACTGAGCTGTCACCTGTTCTAGTTCTATTCAGACCGGACCATAATTGATCTTAAATACCTATCAAAAATCTACGACAGTCATGAACCACACGGGATTTTTTGTATCTCACACGCTTGCGGAGAGAGACGGGAAAAATACTGATACATATGGAAACCACCTTCAAATGAAAGAAATTGATCTGGTACCAGCTGCATTTGTTTATTATGTTTTATGTAAATAAACTATGTTATTTGACACGGCTGAATTATGCAGATTTTGTCAAGTAAGTTCAAAGTTACAGCTCTATTAATTAGTACACCACTATAGCACACTATAACAACTATCGAGAGACGAACGAACCTGTTATACCTCTACAAGAATAAACATCTCTAGCCGACGGCTAGTAAACTAACTTGTCAGATTAGTAAGAAGCAATACTGTACCTGCAAACTGTCACACAGTATTTACACAGAAGTGACCCGATCAATAACGACTTACCCACGGACACATAATCCGTAAATAGCGCGGTCACAGTTTTTTGTCTTTCATACATTTTATATATTCGTAAAACTACATAATTAAAAATGTTTACTTCATAATTTCAATCAAATCGTTTTAGTTAAATTCTGCTCAGCTTCCTTCTTAAACAACGAAGAATTGAAAATAGTAAATTAGGCATGTTCAAGTCAGTCCTATTGTATGGCTCTGAGACATAGAGAGCAACAAAAACAACAACTAAAAAGCTACGGATTTTTATAAACGGGTGCTTGCGTAGAATTCATTCATAACCCTCCACTTTCAAAGGAACATAGGTCTTTAACAAACACATGCCAAGTCCTCTTGTCACGTGCCATCATCTCAAGTTCTTTCCACGTTCTCCTTATCATTTTCACCTCTGTTTCCAGCTCTCTTCTCCCTGTGCTTCTTTGTCTACCTCTGCTTCTCTTGCCCTGGGGATTCCAGAACAAGGACTGCCTTGTAATGCTATCAACAGGTTTCCTCAGTGTGTGTCCTATCCATCGCCATCGTCTTCTTCTCATATCTTGTTCCACTGGCACTTGTCTAGTTCTTGTCATCAGTTCCACGTTGGTAACCTTGTCATACCATTTTAATCCCTCTATTCTACGCAAGCACCCATTTATGAAAGTCTGTAGTTTTTTGGTTGTTGTCTTTGTTGTTCTCCATGTCTCAGAGCCATACAATAGGACTGACTTCACATTTGAGTTTAAGATTCTTATTTTCGTGTTGGATCCGATTTCTCTTGATCTCCATATATTTCCCAATGCAATGAAAGCTCCTCTTGCTTTTTGTATTCTTATTTTGATATCATTGTCTGTCCCTCCAACTTTGTCTATATTGCTGCCAAGATATGTGTACGATTCTACATCTTGTATTGGTGCTTCTTCAAGTTCAACCCTGTTATCATTACCTGCATTTATTCTCATTATCTTTGTCTTTTCCCTGTGTATTTTCAGACCCAATTGCTGTGACCTCTCATCGAGTGTTTTCAATTTGTCCTGCATCTGATTACGGTTATGGGACAGAAGAGCTAAGTCATCAGCAAAATCCAGATCATCCAACTGCTTAGTCAGAGTCCACTGGATTCCATTTCTGTTGTGTGTTGTCGATGTTCTCATAACCCAGTCTATTGCTAGTAAGAAAAGAAATGGAGACAAGAGGCATCCCTGTCTCACTCCTGTTCTTATCCCAAACGGTTCTGTAAGCTGTCCTTCATGAAGAACTCTGCATGTCATGTCTTCATATATTTTCTTTATTAAATTAATGATCTTCAGGGGAACTCCATAATGCCTCATCAATTTCCAAAGTGATTCTCTGTCTACACTGTCAAATGCCTTTTCGTAGTCCACAAATCCGATGTAGTGGTGAATTCCAATCCAGACTTTGTTCAACTATTATTCTCAAAGTGGCTATCTGGTTTGTACCTACTTGTTCATTTCTCAGTTTCTTGTCTATGGACTCTTTTAATCTTTCAAGGATAATTCTGTTTAATACTTTTCCTGGCACTGAAAGTAACATTATTCCTCTATAATTTGTGCACTCTTGTAAATTTCCCTTCTTAGGCAACTTAACCAGATATCCTTCTTTCCATTCTGCTGGTATCTTTTCCTTTTCCAAGACTTTACCAAGTAATTTATATAACATCTCTGTAGCCGTGTCGATATCTGCTTTGATGGCCTCTGCTGGAATGCCATCAGGTCCAGACGCTTTTCCATCTCTTAGAAGCTTTATGGCTCTCTTTATTTCTTCCTTCGTTGGTCTTTCACCGTTAATTTGTAGCTCTTCTTCTGCTGGCTGGATGTCGGGGGGAGGGGTTGTGGAGCTGGTCTATTGAGAAGGTCTTCAAAATATTCTGTCCACCTCTTCATTTGCTCTTGTATATTGCTGAGCAGTTTTCCATTCTTGTATTTTGTGAAGCAACTTGTTTGCTTGTATTTCCCCGTTAACTTCTTTGTGCTGTTATACAGTTCTCTCATATTCCCTTTGGCTGCAGCATCTTCTGCCTCTCTTGCCAACTCCTCAATATACTTCCTCTTGTCTCTTTTGATACTTCTTTTTACTTCTTTGTTTGCTTCTGTGTACACTTCTTGAGCCTTGGCTTTGGAACTTCTGGTTTTGCTTGTGTTTAAATCTGCTTTCTTGTTTTTCCTGTCTTTTATCTTATTGATGGTTTCTGTTGTTATCCATGCTTTTTGTTGTCGTTCCCTTTTCCCCAGTATTTCTTCACATGTCTCATTCCATACCGTTTTGATTTGCTGCCAATAGTCTTCTGTATTCTCTACATCTTCCAGCTGTTGGAGCACTTGGAATTTGTTGGATATTGTGACCGCAAATTTGTCTCTTGTTTCTTGATTTCTTAGATGTCCTACATTAAATTGTTGTCTATAATTTTGCATTGTTGCATATCTCTTGAGTTTCATTTTTACTTTGGCTATCAGAAGGTGGTGATCTGATGCCACATCTGCTCCTCTATATACTTTTACATCCTGCAATGATGATCTAAACTTCTTGTTTATGCACATATGATCAATCTGATTTTCTGTTCTATGATCTGGTGATATCCATGTTGCCTTGTGTATTCTCTTATGTGGAAACATGCTTCCTCCTATAGCCAGTTGATTTGAAGCACAGAAGTTTGAGAATAGTTCCCCATTTTCATTCATTATTCCTAGCCCCTGTTTTCCCATGACTTCTTCAAAGCCGGTGTTGACTGTACCTATCTTTGCATTCATGTCACCCATCAAAATTGTGATGTCTCTTCTTTTTACTTTTTCCATAATTTCCTGTAGTCTAGTATAAAATGCTTCTTTCACCGACTCTTCTTTGTCATTAGTTGGTGCATAACATTGGATGACATTTACATTTATTATCTTTTTAGCTGTTTTAAAAGAAGCTGTTATTATTCTGGATCCAACAGCTTCCCATTCAATGAGTGCTTTCTGTGCTTCTTTAGATAACATAAGAGCTACCCCTTCACTGTGGTGTGAACTTTCGTCTTCATGTCCTGAGGACAGCACCAATTCACCTGTGATAAGTTTCTTCCTGTCTACCCCCTTCCACTTTGTTTCACACAGTCCCAGAACCTCGATTTTATATTCCCTCATCTCTGCTGCTACTTGTGCCACTTTCCCTTGTTCGTTTAATGTCCGAACATTCCAGGTGCCAAATCTGGAAGTTCTCCTAGAAGAAAGAAGGTTAGTCAGCAACACAGACTCCTTTCGGCTTTCTCTGAGTTGCATCATACGCCTCCCTGCGAGAGGACCTTCCCCTGTCTTGGATGGCTGTGTTTTATTTTCTTTAATTGACTTGTCCATGTTTGTTGAAGTTTTTTGTGGTTTAAATTTTTTACGGGATGGGGTAACCGGCCCCATGCCCAACCCTCCTTAGTCGCTTTCTACGACATGCTTGGCAGGGAACAGTGTTACTATTCTTTGCTCCCCTTTCGGGCCCCGGTAACACACGGGTGTTGCGTAGAATAGAAGGACTGAAATGGTATGACAAAGTGTCAAAGTAATGCTGAACTGGATGACCTAAGAGTAACACTTCACAGACTATGTCAGCAATACAAAAGAGTCGTGATACACTGGATCCCTTCTCACTGCAACATCCCTGGAAATGAAGAGGCTGATAGATTGGCAAAGGAAGGGGGAAAGCTTCCTCAACTTGACACAAACATAACTTATGAGGAGGCCAAGAGTTGTATCAAGCGCAGGTACAGGCACAAGTGGGAAGAAGAGCATCCAGACCACACAAAAAATGATCCGTATTACCAGCTCAGCAGAAGTGAACAAGGGGTAATCTTAAGACTTCGCACGGGTCATAACAGATTTAGATACCATCTATTCAACAAATTAAAGATAGTAACTACTGATGAGTGTAACTGTGGCACCGATAAAATGACTGCCGAACATCTGCTTCAAAGGTGCCCAACATATGAGGAACAGAAAACGCATATGGCCATCACCATTACCATTCCTGGAGAAAATCTACGGAGATATCAACAGCCTCAGGCGCACCACTGCTTTCTTTGAACTTATTCAAGTTGACATCTGAGGTTGAACGAAGAAGAAGAAGAAGTATGACAAAGTCACAAATGTGGAATTGATGACAAGAACAAGACAAGTGCCAGTGGAACAAGAGTTGAGAAGACGCTGGCGATGAATAAGACACACATTGAGGAAACCTGTTGACAGCATTACAAGGCAGTCCTTGTTCTGGAATCCACAGGGAAAGAGAGGCAGAGGTAGACCAAAAAATACATGGAGAAGAGAGCTGGATACAGAAGGATACAAGACGCAGCAATAGAGACCGCAGTCATCGACTCATAGCTTGACTGCCTGCGTCAGGACCAGCGAACCAGAGCTGGTCAAGACCGTGCTCCACCTCCACGTGGTGGTCCTGGAAACAGTATGCAGCAATGCAGGCTGGCTGAGCGAGCACGGATCGCAATGGGAAGGCAAACCCGGTCCTAAAAAATGCCGTGCAGAAGTCGGATGTGTCGACCGAAAGGTGCAGATATCACAGCTACGTTGTAAACAGATACAACGCAACCACCGTCCTTTTCAGGGCGAACGAAGAAGAAGAAGAAGAAGGATACAGAAGTGAGAATGTTGAGGAAAACATGGAAAGAACTTGAGCGGATGGCACAGGACAGGAAGACTTGGCATGTGTTTGTTGAAGGCCAAAGCTCCTCGCGGAGCTAAAGGGTATTGATTGATTAAAATTAGGCATGTAACATGCCAGCCAAAAATATGATTTTCTCAAGTTTTAATTGTTTTATATAACACATATAAATACTCAAACTTACACTTTCATTGGCACACATACACGCAAATACTACTGTATATATTCGTTCACATACACATTTATACTTGCACCCATATGTTATTAGGCTTACTTATTCATTTTCTCAAGATGAATAGAGCAAAATTAAATTTGGCCTCAATAATGTTAAAGAATAGGATTTTCCCGGTTTGTAAAATATTCCCAGTGGAAAATAAAGTACCCATTGCTTTCACACACACACATACAAAATTATGCACACTTAAAACGATTTTCCACTGCCACTATTTCAACGATCGCTATTTGCCGACTTTCAATGCTGTCCGTGACTGTCCGAGTCCCCGTAATTACAGGTGCCGGACACCGTTGGTCGTAAATCTTCAACGTGTCACAGCGCTATATTGATTTAGAAACTGGCTCGAACAGCCAGGGTCAGCATTAACGTTTCTTTAGAACATGTTGTGTGTGTGTGTGGACACCCACGTATTCTGACCGAAGACCACATGGTCTGCTGTTGACTTGAGCAAAATTATCCTATAAAAACGCTTACTTCTGCATCATCCGTTTAAAAATAATAATAAAATAAATAAACTACGCATGTACATATGCATTAAAAATTTAAAAATAATAATAGTCATAGATACATAGAAAATAAAATAATAATAATTTAAAGGCATGGCTTCTCTCTACGGACATGACAAAAAGGAGGATGAAACATTTTAAACATGCACACACTCTCATACGTGTACTTAAAATAAAAATATTGGGTGATGGAGTACCTCATCTTTAACGTTGTGTGTGTGGGGAAGAGGGGGAGGATGAGGATGTGTGTTAAAGGGGTGGGGAAGTTATGAAAAAAAAAAGAAAGAAAGAAAAAAGACACATTTGTGTGTGTGTGTATATATATATATATATATATATATATATATATATATATATATATATATATATATATATATATATATATATATATATATATATGGGAGACTTTTTCAGGCCATAATTCGAGGATTCCTCAGCAAGAGAGAGGTTGGTAAGAAAATGAAGATGGCTGTATACCGCTCCACCTATGTCCCAGTCTTGACATATGGATGCGAGTCATGGGCAATGACTACAACCCATAAAAGCCAGATCCAAACCTCAGAAATGAGGTATCTGAGGAAGGTGGTTGAATTAACAAGAAGAGACATGGTACGCAACCAGACGATACGTCAAGGCCTTAAATCCTACCCCCTGCAGACCCAAGTAGAACAGTCCCAATTAAGATGGTTTGGCCATGTCTGCAGAATGGGAGAAGATCGGATACCACGACAAGCATGGGAAACAAAGAGCCAAGGATCCAGACCCCTAGGACGACCCAGAGTCCGCTGGGAGGACAACATTAGACAATCTTTGAAGGATCGAGGACTAGAATGGAACCAGGCCACGAGGAAGACAGCCGATAGGATAGTCTGGCGCTCTCTCTTCCAAACCTCTACACCTCACGGTAGAAGGGGAACGACTAAGTAAGTAAGTAAGTATATATATATATATATATATATATATATATATATATATATATATATATATATATATATATATATATATATATATATATATATATATATATATATATATATATATATATATAATTGCTTTTTACACAATATTACAAACATCATGTGCATTATTAAAATACAAGGCCAAATTGAAATACAGATAAAAGTCCTTTACACTCGTACACACATATTTATACCCAAAGTCTACTTGCATTAACATAATAATAAAACAGCCAGCTTGTGATATATACATTCATAATTAAAATGTTTGGCAATGCTGTGTGATTTTTCCTGTCAAATATTTCCCCTTGAATTTAAAGGTATTAGCAGTACAATATCAGCGTCAAAGACTTCCCACGAACACACTTAGGGATCAGTGGGCAAGGTCAGACCTTGACACTTTAACGACATCTAGAACTGTGGTCAACATGATCTCCCGTGAATATAGGAGTAGTTTAAAAGGTCGAGCTGAAGTACTTGAGAGGATAGAGGGACTGGGGAGGGGAGGGGGCACAGAAGGCCGAAAGCGGACTTACAAATTGTTAGGATAGACAGAATGAGATAGTAGTGGGACCCAAAGATGCAGCAATAGAGAATGCAGTCAGCGACCCATAGCTTGACTGCTTGCGTCAGGGTCAGCGAACCAGAGCTGACCAAGACCCTACTCCACCTCCACGTGGTGGTCCTGGAAACAGGCTGCATCACTGCAGTCTGGCTGAGAGAGTAGGGATCGAAGAGGGAAGGCAAACCCGGTCCAAAAAAATGCCGTGCTGAAGTCGGATGTGTTGGCCGAAAGGCGCAGATATGGCAGCTCCGGCGTAAACAGACACAACGCAACCAACGTCCTTTTCAGGACGAACGAAGAAGAAGAAGAAGATAGTAGTGAGATGGAGGGAGGGCCGCTGGGGAAAGAAAGAGTCGTTTTACGAATCAAGGCTGACTCGTTAAAGAAGAGGTACCATCTCAGGGGCGATTGATAAAACTTTCTGACGAAAAAAGTGCAGAAATAAACCAGCGTTGAAAATACTATGATTAAACATGGCAAGATTCAGAAAACATCAAATCTGATTTCGAAATTCTGATAAAATAATCAAGATCAATGTGTGTGTGCTATTTGCTGTTTTCGGAATTATGTTTAACATGATTGCTTTGTAGAAATCTGATTTTTGTTTTGATTGTAAATCGATGATTTTCTGCAGTAGTTTCATTGTAGGTGTGATTGTACTGCATTAAAAAAACAAAAACAAATGATCTTCTGTTTCTTGGATGCTTTTCCTACATAGCTGACATTTTGTTATTTGGTTGGATCTTTGTGCTTCTCGTTTTTTTTTGTGGGTGTCATGTTGTATATTAGTCTAAAAGTGACCTCTCTTGCTTAAGCAGTGATTTTTGGGTTATGCAAGCTAGTGAAGGTTTCGGTGTAATTTTTTATAGCATATTTCTGTCCTCTTTTAATTCTTAGATGTAATGGTTGTGCTTGGAGTTTAACTAAATGTTTATATATTGCATTTGTTTTCTGATGAATTAATTTTTCATGTCCTTGGATGGCTTGTATGCATGTCTTATAAAATGAGGGCATAGGGCCGAAGTGATGGGGGATTGCATTGTTCAGTGGTCTCAGTTTGGAAAGTCTGAGTCCCATGTAATAATGAGCGAGTGTGTGTCGTTCTGGATTTTTTATGATGCTGCCTATGTGTTTAATTCTGAGTGCCTGGATCTTTGTTTCTAGGGCAATCCCTCCGTGTTACTTTTCTTGTATAAGTGTCTTGTGTTTAATGCTGTATATTATGCCACCAAAGACGAATGTTCTAATCTGTCTGTTTAAATCTGTGAAAGCCTGTTTTGGGGGGTCAAAAACTGTGGCAATATAAAGTAACTTAGGGAAAATGTATGTATTTACAATTAAACTTCGTCCGAAAATCGTTGTGGTTTTGTATTTGTATCTGTGCAGCTTATCTCGTATTTTGGATGTTAGATTCTTCCATGTGTCTCTGTGTGTGCGATTTGGGTGTGAGGGAAAGGTTATACCATAAATGTTGATGTTGTTTGTTGGTGTTAGCCCAAAGGGAAAGTCTGCTTTGTTCTTCCATTTGCCTATGCCCATTATTGTTGATTTTTGAAAGTTTACTTTTGCTCCGCTACCTTTACTGAAGTCTGTAAATGTGTTGAGGATATTTTCTATAGACTTTTCGTTTGGTGGGAAAAAGATGGTGTCGTCTGCATAGGCGAGCAACTTTTGTTCACCTTTCCCTTGTATGAAAGAGCCCTTAATAGAGCTGTCTTTTCTAATGTTCTCTAGTAGTGGTTCTAATGCAAGAATATACAGTAAAGGAGAGAGAGGGCATCCCTGTCTGACAGATCTTGTTACCCTGAAGGTGTTAGTTAATGTATGATTTACTAACACTTTGCTCTCGGGCTTCATGTACATAATATTTATCCATTGTCTGAAGTGTTCACTTATGTTGCAATGTAGTAATGTTTTGTGGAGGTATGAGTGTGATATTCTGTCAAAGGCTTTCTCTTGGTCAAGGGAAAGAACTGAAGACTGACAATTCTTCTGGTGTGTGTAGGTAATTATGACTCTTATGAAATGTGTGTGTTGATGGATGTTTCTGTGTTGGAAGCTACACTACTGATCTTTGTGTATGAGGGTCGCCATGAATGGTTTTAGTTTGTTTGTTAGTGCTTTTGTTAAAATTTTATAATCTATGTTTAAGAGTGATATTGGTCTGTAGTTTGTAAGGAGTGTTTTGTCAGAGTTTGGTTTTGGTATTAGAGTGATGTAAGACATGTTTAAGCTTGGTGGGAGTTCCTTATTCTCAAAGGCATTTTGGTATACTTGTAGTAAAAGAGGCCCTAAGGTAGAAAAGAAGTGTTCGTAAAATTCTGCCTTGAGTTCGTCTGGTCCTGGTGATTTGTCTTTTTGCATTGCATTTAATGCGAGTGTTATGTCTGTTAATGCCAGCTCAGTGTCTAGTATTTGTTTGTCTGCGTCAGATAATTTCTTTGTAAATTGCATAAATCTATCCTGAATATGTGGTTGAACATTTTCTTCTGTGTACAGTTTCCTGTAGTAAATTTTGAAAGCCTTCACTATGTGTTGTGTTTCTGTCTGTGTGGTGCCTTCTAAATCCACTATTTGCCCTATTTGTCTGCAGCGTTGTATATTTTGTTCTATTGCCATGTATTGTTTGCTGGGAATCTCTTGTAAGATCGTGTTGAGTTTTGCCCGTAATAGGGCTCCTTGAAACCTGTGGTGTTTGTATGTTCTAGTTCATTTTGTAGCGTGATAATGGAGGGAGAGTTTTTGTCTGTTTGCTTTGTTAGTTGGATAGCTTTCTCTATCAATGTCTCTTGTTGTATGCGGTGTCTGTGTATGATGGATGACATTAGCTGTGTTCGTTCGCATATGGTGCTTTTAAGTGTTTCCCAGTGTTCTTAAATATTTTCTATTGGTATGTCGCTAGTGTATGTAAGAATTAGTTTGGTCATGTGCTCTACGTATGTTTTGTTTAGGAGCAGAGTGTTGTTGAATTTCCAGTGTGGGGAACGTTTGGAATGTGCGCTTGCTTGTGTAGTGTTAATGGCTGCGAGTACTGCTTTATGATCTGTGAACTTGAGAGCTTCTGGCAAGTGTTTTGCTTGAATTATGTGGTGTGTTGACGGCACATAGATTCTGTCTAATTGTGCAGCTCTGTTGTGTGCTGTGTGTGCATGCGTTATTTCAATACTGTGGGATGTGTGTATCTGTAGGCATCTAACAAACTGTGCGTATCCATTATGGTTTGTATTATGTCTAGTTGGTGTGCGTCTTCTTTGTTTGCTCTCCTTATCTGTGTTCTAACTACTCCCCCAACCACGTCCATATCTGTCAAAAAACAGTTAAAATCGCCTCCTAATATAATATTATGTCCTCTGTATGACTGAGTGAGCAAGTTGTCTAAGTTTTCGTAAAATTGCGGTTGGTGGTTGTAGTTTGCTGGAGCGTGTATATTCACTACCGTGTATGTGTGTGTGTGTGTTATTTCCTACTTGAGCGATGGTTATCTTGCCCTCACTGTCCCGGTTTGTTCTAAGTATTTCCCATCTGTCTGATGTTTGTAGTATAGCTGTTCCTGAACCTGTGTTGTGTATGGATAAACTAAAACAGGAATGTCGTAGTCCTAACTGGGATGTGATTTGTAATGCATTTTCGTCTGTTTGTATGTTTGTTTCCTGCAAAAGTATAAAGTCTGGCTTGTGTTTATGTATAAGTGTTATGATGTGATGTAGTTTTGAGCGAAGTCCGCTAACATTTACATTATCAAAAGTTCATCTGCCATTTTACACGTCTAATATGGAATGAATAAAAATAGGATTTGTTTGTAATGACTTTGTGAGATATATTACATACCATTGTCAGATTGGTCCTAGTGTCTATCTTGGTTGTTGTACCAGGTATTTTCACCGTCTTGTAGGTCTATTATGAGTCTGGTAGTTGATTTGGTCGGTGATGTGTAGTTTGTGTTGTCTTCTAGGTCCTGTGTTGGGGTGGTTGTATGACTTGGATCTGCTGGGTTGGGTTGGGCTACGGTGTCTGGAATAGCAGTTTCTTGTGTTGATCTATTATTGAATCCTGCGTTACTTGTCTTCTCATGGGTCTTGGGTCTTGCTACTCGCTGGCTTATTTTTCTTGGTGTCATGGGATGTAAGGTTGTTTTGTTGTTTTCCATTTCTGTACTGGCACTTGTTTCATCGCCAGGACTGTCGGGGGCTGAATGCCGTCGCTGCCTCTTGTTCCGGGAGTCGGGATAGGAGACTACTTTCTACCCATCCTCCGTGGTCAAAGGCTCTGTGGGTTCTTCGTAGTTGCTCTTAGCGGGCTCTGTACTGTTCGTTTGGAGTCTTGGCCACTTTGTGCTGAGATCTTTTCCTGGTTTTCTCGAACAACGGTTAGCCCAGTGAGTGTCCTCAGCACAGTGAGGGCACAATATTCGCCGTCCAGGCACTGTTACCATAATTTTGTGTTTTGGTGCACTCACCTCTTTGAAACGTAGTTCTACGTAATGTGGGATATCTGTCGATGGCCGACAGAGCACACCCCATTTATCCGGAGCATTTCGAATCTTGTAGACCTCGGCTTCTTGGTCGCCAGTAATTGATGCTGCCAAGGCTTTCACAGTCTTTTCTTTCATTGTTGGCGGAAGCCAACTGAGGGTGACTTTTGAGCGTTCTTTTTCAAGGTGCTCAATATGCAGGGTTAGTTCTGGGTTGGAAAGCTGTATTTTCCTTCCGTGCAGTTTCTTGTAGAAACGTCCATGGACATGTGATGTCATATTGAAATACCAGCGGATGGGATTCTCAGATCTGTAGGGAAAAGAGACGTCATCGCTCTGTATTCCACCAGGGCCCATCAGCGCACTCATGAGGAAAGATGGCGACGCCTTAGCCGCGGCCTGAGGGCCGGTTATTGACAACAGCAGGGTGCCCGATTTATGGAGGCATCCTCCCTCTAGTGAGTCCATTTCCAGATCGAAAACTGCAGTTGCTTTTTTTGCTTCCATCTCAAAAAAGGTTTCAGTTTACACCGTTAGAAGATGATAATCCTTTAGAAATCAAAAATACAACTCACACAAGCAAGTATCGCTAGGTTTAAACTAATTAGTCACATTAATCAGTGTTTAACGCCCGAGCTAGTAGTCATCGCTAATTTATTGTTAAATTAATCCCCAAAAGGCCGAAAAGTGATCACTCTTCTAACTGCAAAACCATTTGCAGAATAAAGTATAAAACGCGCGCGTCTAATATTTTGCTGTGATACCCTGTTCAACCAAAACCCATTGAAGGGTTGCAAACGGTTATATTGGGTTTAGCCGCGCAATTGCCGTGGCACATTTAAAAATCAAATACTGTTAACGAATCCAGTTTAGAAATTTTGCATAACAAAAAGCAACGCATTCGTAAATTTCAGTAACAGCTCTACATGGCTGAGTGTTATTCAAACTGTCCTTGTCAATAGTTCTGGTTTAGAAAACTTGCATACCAGAAAGCAACGCACTTTTTGTAAATGTAACGTAAATGAATGAAATTTATGAGTTATACAGTTTGTAAGGTAAGGGCGTTAACCCAAGAAACGGAACAGTTTTTATGTCCCTTGTCCCTTGAGATAAGAATGAATGGAGTGAAGAAAAATTCACTGCTTAGCCTCCTGATGTAGCACCATGATGTTATGATATATAGCTTAAAACCTTCCCAGTGAAATGTCCAATAGGCTGGAGAAAACCACATCAAAATTGGTTCAGGCGTTCTCGAGTTATGAGCTAATAGACAGACAGACAGACAGGGTGCAAGTCGGGTTTGGAGCGATCCGTTTTAGGAATGTTTAAATTGTTTTGTGGTTGTAATTGTGCTATTGCATTGAGGTGTGCTTCTAACGCAAAAAATTTAAGTAAGGGATTTTTGGTAGACGACATTGGAAGTACATTCACTTGGTGACAACACGTATAACTGTTCCGGTGTGCTAACTCGGGAAAATGTCACATACAGTTGGCCATGTGAGAAGCACTCATCGGTCAAGTCGACACCGGCCACGTGAAGCGTTTGACCTTGCGCTTTACTAATGGGTTTTTTTTTCCTTACGTCTGTTATTTTGCTGTAATACCCTGTTCAACCAAAACCCTTTGAAGGGTTACAAACGGTTATATTGGGGTATATAGGGTGTTAACGTCTTCGCTGGTAACACGTTCCTAGTCCTGGAAATGACTGGCCCTGAAAAAGACCACTAGCTGCCTGTTAAGTCCTTACTCGTTGTCTTTTTCGGCTGTGTGTTGATCATGATTGTCTGTATTATATTTGGTAGGAGTTTCTTTAGGGTTTCGGTAATTATTTTGTCTTCCGCCTCTTTGCTTCTTTCTCTTCCTTGATTGATTTTTGGTAGGCGTTCCTCTACGGTCAATGAAAAACAGACTTTTATAGGGAATTGGAGTCTCTTAAAATGGAAGGGCAGATCGGAGGGAATCATCGGGATTCTTGGTATGCAGATTCTCTCCCCGCTACCAAAATCTGTCAGAATGGTGGCCTCTACAACGTAGTTCTTCAAAGATGTTATTTGGAGTCTAGTGCCATTACACAGCTTGAGTGGGCTAAGATTGCGCAGTAAGATGACTGGTACACCAACCTTTAAACGTAGGTCGTGACAGGTTAACCCTGAAGCAGTGCCTCTGAGAGGAATTTTGTCAGGGGGTACAAAGTTTCTTTTGGGCCCCTTCCCTTCTCTATTAGTCATTCTGTTTGTATCCACTACGGTTTTATGCCCTGAGCTCTAGCCTGTAAGATCAAAAAGGGTATGGAAGACGAGAGAGGGGTGGAGTGGAGCGCTTTGTTAATTTTCTGCATTTAAGGCCTTATGCTCTTATACTCCCTCCACAATAAATATAAATAAAATAAAAGATTATCAGAGATAAGAAAGCACATTTGATTTCAACATCTTTGTTTATGCTACATTACAGATAAGGAGAAAGAATTCACATTGAAACATCCTTTTGTATTGCAATGTAGATAAGATAATCTGAAGGCATAAGTATTAGTAAAAAAAAAGTTGATAAACTAACTACTGTATTTACTGTACAAAAAGAGCTTTTCTGGCAATATTTTTGAAAAATTTCGAACCACAGCATGAAAATTAATTGTTCTGGCAATGTTTGATTCAATACTTAGCCTGGCCAAATCCACAAGACGTCCCTGAGATATTGTAGACCTTAAATAATTCTTAATTAGCTTAAGTTTGCTAAATGACCTCTCTCCAGAAGCTACTGTTGCTGGAATTGTTAATAGTATTCTTAAGCTAACACAAACATTTGGAAACATGTCACCAAGTCTGTACTCAACAAGTTCAACAGATCTAATGGCTTTAACTGTGCATTTACAAAATTTGCATTATGTACTGAGGGTAAATGTTGCATTTCTTTTCCAAAATCATCACCATTAAGGTCAGCAGGATATTGCTCTGATAAAGATAAAGCTTTTCTCTCCACATCACTTTCGGACATGGTGATATTTCTACAAGAAATCAAATTTTTCTGCCAGCTGCTTAACAGCATTGAAGCAGACAGTTAATCCTGCTATAACATTGTCTACCAAAAAGTAAAACCCACACTTTCTGAAGTAGGCCTCTTCTGGAGTATCATCTGTGTCATTCATTTCTTCCAAGTTAGCATCAGGTGTGCTGTCGTCATGCGGCCTTGCCCTCTCGCGCCTAACTCCATCACATCTACGGGAGAGAGTGTTATTTCTATATTTAGGTTTGACGCAACCAATTAGGCTTCATTCCACATGCATTTCCAGTTGTTTCGAAGTTTTGTCAGCTCTGTGAGAAGAGTTTCTATGTTTGCTACTTCAACATCCAATGTGGCATCTCTAGCTTGGATGACCTTGTTGCAAATATCTATGCAAGCTAATATTTTGTACCACACGGCTGACATTAAAACACAGGCAAAAGATGTCACATATAATAAAACTCCATGGACTTCATTTCTTGTTTTGGCCGTCAAATTTAGTTCTAGGAGGTCTTGCAGTGCTAATTTAATGGCAGGCAAGTGAGCTGCAAAAGGTTTTACACATTCAACACGATCTGACCATCTTGTTTCAGACATACCATGAAGAGAACAACCAATACGGTTTTGCAGTAATTCCCACCGCTTAGGACTGGAACTGTACAGGTGGTACACAATTTGAATTGATCCGAAAAAGGTTATTGCTTCAGGTATGCATTCAGCAGCATCATTTCCACATAAGTTGAGTGTGTGACAACCGCAAGGTGAAAACATTGCTGTTGAGCATTGTTCTTGTATTTTTGCTTGTGCGCCGTTGTATTTTCCGGCCAAATTTGCCCCATTATCGTAGGCTTGATCTCTACAATCACTGAGAGGAATAGCATGTTCTTTCAATGTATCAGTTATCAACTGAGCAATTTCTTCCCCTCTTTTGTTGCTACAATCTGCAAACTTGAGAAATCTTTCTTGAATCTCATACTGCGTCTCTTTTTTAAAAGTACGTATCTCAAAAGAAATGTTGTTTGTTCAATATGGGAAGAATCTGGTGTGGAATCTACTATTACTGCAAAGTACTTTGCAGATTGCCTCTCAAGCAAAATGTGTTGTTTCACAAGATTCGAGCATTCTGCAATAAATTCATTTTGTGAGTCAATGGACAGATAATGAACTTGAAGCCGCTCACTCCTTTTCTGTGACTCCTCTACACTAAGCACATGTCCCTCAAGGATGGGGTCCCACCTGGAGAGCAGTTCAATGAGTCCTAAAAAGTTACCATTGTTTGAATCACCATTTCGATGGGATGAACCAGTAAATGCTAGACCACGTTCTCCCAAGAAGAGTACAACATCGATGATGCGCTTTAAAAGGTTGTACCATTTCACAGCTTCAATTTTGATTGACACTTTTAAGATGATGTCAACTCCTGTCCTAGTCAGCAGTCGCCTTTCTAGTTCTCGCCATGCTAGGTACCATTCTCTGTGACTATAGCCTTTTTCATGTTTTGGAATCCTGTAGGAAAGTTTCCGCCACTTCCCATTAGAATCCCAGCCTTCAGCAGATACCAGTGCAGACTTAGACGCAGAAGTGCTAGTCTTGACTGTCGTGCCAAAATAATCGACATGGAAAGCAATATAAAGTTTGTTTCTGTTGACTCCAGACAAGCCAGTCTCTTACATGTAGTTCTCCATTAGTGCTTTGAAATTTCAGTATGCTGTCTGGTAAAACTTGATTGCAGGTGCCTTTTGAGAATGTTTTAGGCAGAGAGATGTGACCATTTGTAACATACTTTTCTATTTCCTTTTGAGATGGAAACTCGGTTGTAATACATCCAATATCAAGGCCTACATTATGATTACTCCTCTCAGCTTCCAAATTCACTTCCACATGCGTCTGTATGTCTGTTTCTTTCTGTTTTTCATTTTCTGCATCTGCCCTTTCATCAAAATACTGGGCATGATTACCCAAATCAACTGTTCCTTGTTTGGGGATGAGGTTTCCAACATTTTCTTCTTGCTCCAATTCTATATTTGAGTTCAATGAAAAACGTTTTGAAGCCGCACTTAATCCAAATTGAAAGAGCGTTTGTTGACCCCCTTTTTCTTTTTCCTCTCGTTCTTTCTTGTCTTTTCTTTTCTGGGCTCCTGATTTATGAGCATACATTTTGGAGAGATGATTTATTATTTATACTTTTATATCTGAAAAAAAGGAAAAAAAGATAATAAGACAAAAAGTATTATTTACTAATAATTTAGTAGTAGTAGAAGTAGTCGTAGTAGTGGTAGCAGTGGTAGTGGACTAGTAATAATAGTAGTAGTAGTAGTATAAGTAATGTTATAAAGATAATCTTTGCACAGTTGACATATTAGTTATCGGCTATCCAATAAAAATGGATAGTAAATTGTTGTCAAGGCAAAATAACCAATCATTGTCCTTCAAAATCTTTTTACAAGCAATTTTATTTCAGCTTATTAGACAAAGTAATAGCAAATATTACCTAACAACCCCCACCCCCCCCCCCCCCCCCCCTCCCCCACCCCCCCCCCCCGCAAAAAAAATGAAGTGTCATCAAAACTAAGGGAGATATATATATATATACCCTTGATAACTGTATGACTTCTGACTATGCGACGTGCAATCTGTGGTTCGTTAGATAGCGCGGTATTGGCTATGGGCAGGCAATGGGTGTCTGCATTAATGAGTTAGAAGTATATCGAATCGGCCCTACTCTTAGATCATCCCAAAACGCCAGCCAGTCTTTACCACTGGGATGGATAAAATAATAAAGGCCTCATATGTACCCCGAAAGTTTATGCTACGCCTATGTTGTGTGGGTGTTCTGTATGTACAATCTTATCCCATCCCAACTAACATAATTAGCGATGTGTGTTACGTCGGTCGGTCTCACTCAAAATAGTAACTCGCGCCAGAAAAAAAAGTGCGCAACGCACGGTGTGCAACTCGGCGTGGGTGTTATATAAAACAAATACTTTGGTTTTATTTTTTTTATTTTTTTTTATTCTTTCACGAAATTAGTAACGCTCGACAAAGAAAAATGCGAAAAAATTGGTGTGCATGAGCCAATAACATACCAAAGTGAATTGTAGTTGAACGGTTTGACACATAATGTTCAAGATGATAAGATGGCTGCCCTATGTACTCTTCCGAAAATAGTTGCAATCAACAAAGAAAAGCGTTCAAATGATGGTTTTCATGAACAGTTTGATTACACTGTATAATGGAAAGAAACCAAAAACACTCTAAGAATGCACTTCTATCGGCTCATCTGGGAACGGAAACAGCACACTATAATTAAAAACCCGTCAAGTTTGACGGGTTATTGCTAGTAAATATAATAAATCTCTGCGCTGTGTTGAATGCACCGTTTATCTGGTAGTGTAAGAAGTAATAGTGTGGGAGAAAAGTGACTTGTATTTACAGTGTTATATTTATGGAAATTATATTTAACTGATAACACTGACAAACAACATTTTTCTTTCTTATATAAGAATAAGTGTTCTTAGGTCAGTTTCTTGCGCTGATTTCAAATCTGAAATCCGTTTATCTCTATCACATCGGGTTCTTAAGATATTTGTGAATAAATATATTTTTGGGAAACCGTTATTTGCTCAGTTTCATTTTTACTATATAACTTATTAAAAATTAATAAAAAGCAACATAATTCTACTTTTTATACTGCTAAAAGATGCATGACATATGTTACGCGATTTTTCAAATAGTTACTGTATTTTGAAATAATTCTGAGCAAAATATGGCTTCTAGAAGTTGTAGAAATTCGGCTGATCTGTTCTGTTACGTGTGCGGATATTTTACCGATCGTGTTGACCAGAAAAACTTTACACCATTACTAAAGAAAGCATATGAACTTTATTTCGATTCGAAAGTTGATGATGCTAATAAATCTTGGAAGCCAAATGCAGTTTGTTTGATACATTGGCAGGTTGGTTACGAAAATCGCCGAAGCATAAGTCGATGCCTTTTGGAGTGCCAGTAATATGGCGTGAACATACAAATCACACTACTGATTGTTACTTCTGCTTGACAAATATCCATGGTTTCACTTTTAAAACTAGAAAGTCTGTGGTTTATTCAAATATTGAATTGGTTTCGAAACCAGTGCCTCATGATCCAATCACGTGTCCGATCCAAGTACCACCAGAACAATATCCGTTGGACGTGAATGAACCATCAGAAAGTGATAGTTTACCTGCTTTAGAAACTAATTCTGACTCAGATTACATACTGGTGAATGATGGTGTTTACTTAATTAACCATTCAGAACTTTCAGATCTAATACGTGATCTCGCTCTTACCAAAGGACAAGCGGAATTACTCGGTTCGCGACTCAAAGAATGGAATCTTTTAGCGCCCAATACTCCGATATCTAAATTTCGTCATAGACACAGAGAACTTGTTCAATACTTTGAGATGGATGATGACATTTGCTATTGCAAAGATGTAAACGGTCATGAGCAAATAGTCAACGAATGGCGATTTTTCATAGATTCTTCCAAGACTAGTCTAAAAGCCGTGTTATTGCATAACAGAAATTTATTTTCATTAATTCCAGTCGCCTACTCTGTTCATATGAAAGAAACTTATGACAATATGGCTATAAGTTTGGAAAAAATAAAGTACAATGACTACCAATGGCGGATTTGTGGAGACCTAAAGGTCATTGCAATTCTCACGGGCATGCAGACTGGGTATACTAAATTTTGTTGCTTCCGATGTGAATGGGACAGCCGCAACAGACAGGAACATTATGCAAGAAAGGTGTGGCTATCCAGGATCGTATGCAGCTCGGGCATAAAAATGTAATACACGAGCCATTAGTTAACAAAGACAGCTTCATTTTACCACTGTTACATATAAAGTTGGGGCTCATGAAGAATTTTGTAAAAGCGTTAGATAAAACGAGCAAAGCTTTCACTTATCTTCGAGAAAAGTTTCCGCAAGTTAGCGATGCAAAGATAAAGGAAGGTATCTTTGTAGGACCTCAGATTAGGAAAGTTATTGCAGACAAACAATTCGAGAACTTGTTATATGGTAGTGAACTTCGCGCATGGATGGCATTCAAATCGATCGTCGATAACTTTCTGGGAAATCACAAATCTGCCGACTATGTTGCATATTGTTAAGCAGTGCATAGATGCATACAGAATTATGGGCTGTAACATGTCCCTCAAAATCCATTTGCTCGATTTGCATCTTGACTTTTTCCCTGACAACCTTGGCAAAGTCAGCGATGAACATGGAGAACGATTCCATCAAGATATTGCCGTAATGGAGTCACGTTATCAAGGACGGTGGAGTGTGACCATGCTTGCTGATTATTGTTGGATGCTTCATCGCGATGTACCACATGCCATTCACCGACGAAAGTCGACTGCAAAGAAATTCAAGCCTACATAACTGTTATACTTCTTGTACGAATGATGTTGTAATACTGTATGCGTTGTTAAAAAACTTCAATAGCGTATTTCTAGAGATCCCGACCTGATAGAGAAAAACGGTTTGCAGATTTAAAAACAGCGCATTAAAATTGACCAGAAAAACATAGAAATGTTAGAGAAAGGAAAAAAAAAAGTTTTTTTTTTTGTTAGTCAGTGTAATCAATCTCGTCACTGTGTTTATTGCAACGTTTATCTGGTAGTGTAATCGTGTAAGCACAATGACTGGTATTTACAGTGTTCATATTTATGGAAAAAAATACATGTTTACTGAAACTAGAATAGAAGTCTGTTAATAATTTACAACTGAATGGATGTATATTAACAATTTACAAATATAGTACACAAACCTTGGATTGAGTAAGGAACAGGGATTGAGTAAAAATATGTTTTCTGAAGTAAGAACATTGAAGAACAGCAACTTTAAATCATCACCTCGAGCAATAAACGACAAGAAAGGCGACACTCTAACAGAACGTAAAGATATTCTGAACAGATGGAAGGAGTACTGTCAAGAAATGTATACGAAAATAAACGAAGCGGCAGATAACAACGTCATGAATGAAGCGGAACGTGAACCAGAACCTAGCATAGAGGAAGTCCGGAACGCAATCAAACACTTGAAAAGTGGAAAATCTCCTGGTTGTGATGAAATAACAGCTGAAATGATACAGGCAGGAGGAGAAGGCAGCGCTCGTATATACCATGCATTATGCTGCAAGATCTGGCAAAGCGGAATTTGGCCCAAGGCATGGAAACGATCAATTTACATACCCTTGCCAAAAAAAGGGCAACCTGAAACTGTGCACAAACTACAAAACTATAGCTCTTATAAGCCATGCCAGCAAAATACTATTACAAATCATAATGAAAAGGATGCAACAAAAGCTAGAAACAGAAATTAACGAAGTACAGGCGGGTTTTCGACCAGGTAGAGGCACTAGAGATCATATATTCAACATGAGGATCATCATAGAAAAGTGTAGAGAATTCAACGTTGACCTACATACTTGTTTCATTGATTACACGAAAGCTTTCGACTGTGTACAACATCAGCAGTTATGGGCTATTATGGAAAATATGGGATTTCCAAACCACCTTATACAACTCATCGCACTGCTGTACCAAGAACAACAGGCAGCCGTAAGAATAGAGGGGGAAACATCAGAATGGAAGTACAGAAAGGAGTAAGACAAGGCTGTACCCTTTCCCCTTACCTGTTTAACATTTATGCCGAGAATATCATGAGAAACGTAAGAGATGACCAAGAACACACAGAGTTTGACTCATTTAACATCGGCGGGTACCAGATCCCGGAAATCAGAAATGCTGACGACACAGTCCTCCTATCGACCAACACAGAAGGACTTGAACAATTAATTCTGTCCACCAAAAACACAGCGAGGCCCAGAATCTATACCTAAACACCAAGAAGACCAAAGTATTGACAACAGACAAAGTAAAGACCAAACCAGAAATTGAAATTGATAACGAAGAACTGGAAAGTGTTAATGAATTCGAATACTTAGGATCAATCATCAACAGCTCTGGCGACTGTGCAGTAGGAATTAAAAGAAGACTTGCAATTGCTTCACATAAACTAATACAGATGAAAAACCTATGTCAAGGCACAAGCAAAGAAACAAAGTTACAACTAATCAGAGCATGTATATTCCCAGTAGCAACATACGGCTGCGAGACTTGGAACCTCAATAAAACAGTTGCAAAAAAGGTTACATCATTCGAAATGAAATGCTACAGAAGGATGTTTAGAATACCCTGGACAGAAAAAAGACCAACAGAGAAGTACTGCACTCACTAAACGTACAGGAACATTGGCTCCTAAATACCATCGCAATAAGGAAGCTGAAATGTTTCTGTCATATAAAAAGACATAATAGTCTGGAAAAAATAATGATGGAAGGCATGGTCCCTGGAAAAAGGGGAAGGGGTCGACCTAGATGACGGTGGACCCAGGACATCACAGAGAGTCTGAACTTGTCTTTGGCTGATGCAGGTCGACTTGCTCAGAATCGTGATGCGTTCAGAGCAGCTGTAATGGAGACAACGTTCTGGAAAGAATACGTCACATGATGATGATGAACCTTGGATCCGTATTACGAATTCACTGAACACTCGAGGTCCCTGAATCTTTCCACGTGAAATGTAACACACGGTTACTCAAGTCCTTTTGATGCCCGAGAAGTTTTCTAATCTTTTTGCAATGTTCCGTTTCATCTTTACTTTAGTCCAGACCATCGGTCACCATTAATCCAACACTACTTTTGCTATCCCGTGAGAAATGACTAGCAAAATATTCCCCTCTAATTTCTTGAGCCTCTAATGTCTCAGATCTTTCGCTATGATCTGTTCCTAATCCAAATACTACGTTTATATCACTGCCGTTGTGCAAATACAGCACAGCCGTACTGATGACGTCTACTAATTCAAAAATTGTTCACGGTTTGTCTGTTGTACTAATGTCTCATGTTATCCTTTATGTCAATGTATCAAACGCAATACCCCATTCGTGTTATGACCCAAAACCGCGCCATGTTGTCTCCCTCACCGACTCAATTTCATTGTTACGGTGTGGGCCTATTGTGTTCCCTTTGGCAGTTTCTTTTGTCTAAACAAAATCCATTGTCAAATGAGTAATTTTCTCGGGGGTTAAGAATAGCTGTATATGCCATGTATGCACATATATGTATCGAATTACAAATGAAACATTGAACAAGTAGATTAGAATTATATTTTTTCAGTAGAGTTTGAACCCCAGATTTGGTACTATTACCATGTATTATGACTATTTCCGTACTTTAGTAGTCAAAATTGTACCAAATCTGGTACATTAGTACCAAATGTGGCTACGCTGCGTTAGACTCGTGTCATAAAATAGTACTGAAGCGGTTACCATGGTCATATAGAAAATTGGAAAAGTGGTGGGGTAAATATGACCTTACTTATCCATTTAAGGGTTAAATCACGTGATGCTATGATGAAAGTAAATAATATTATTCATTATACCTCTACATGTCCCAACACTACATAATATTATGGATCATAATTTCTACGAATTACGATATATAAAACTGTGTAGGCTTACACACAATGTGAATGCTAGTCTTCACAAAATATATGCAAACATTTTCTGAGATCCCAGGAAATTTCCGGCTTCCCTCCTTTGGCTCCCGGGCCCCCTTTTTGACCCCGGGCCCGGGTACGATATACCCCCTGCAGCCCCTCTCCTGGGGCCTGCCCTGAAGGATTTAAAGAGTTTTAAAACTCGATTGGGTAATATATGGTGTCAAACTGATCTAATATAAGATTATTTATTTTAGTTACAGTATTATTTTTAGGTGCCAAAATAGCGCGTTCCTTAAACCATGATGGAGATTTACTTTCTAAATGTATAATGTCTGGATAAACAGAAGTGCTGGCGAATATTAGCTGCCTACCTACATAATAATTCTCATTATATTTCCTGAGTTATATGATAAACGCCCAAGGAGAGTAATATTCAGAGAAAAGATTCGGTTGACGGACAGCGGAAAAGGCGCCTGATTAATATAAGGAAAAGAAAGACTTAGCATCAGAATTTGTTCTTTTATTCCCTCTAAAGTTTGTGGTACGAGTTTACAAGACCATTGGAGGTACGATTCTACGATACCAGCTGAACTGCTATTCTGTGGTTCAAAGCTTGCGATCGACACTTGAAACCTACATTTTGTCACAGAATAGATTGGCGCGACCCCTTCTTCTTCCTAATCTCTGTTTCACTACGGCAGTATCAGTAAATTTGTGTTACGGATTTTATTGCGTGCTTTCAATTGTCGCACTTTCTTTCTTTCTCTGCTAAGTAGCAGATATTTGATATTGTGTCTTCTCTGTTTATCTGACGCTCCTGGTGGAAGATAATACTAAACATTTGCAGGATCGGCTGAGAGAACATTATCGACAACCAAGTTGGTTAATCGCAGGTGCGGCCGATATCAGTACACAGATTAACACGTACATCACCCAGCGAAATCTGCTTAATCACTGATAAGGCACAGTGCGTCTCCGCCAAGGTTGTAAAGAGACGGATTGTGTGGGTGCTCAAGCAACAGATAAGACATTACTTTAGCGAAAGTAATAATTTGTTACATCTTACACACATTGTCGTATGAGGTTACCGATATGTCTGTAAGTTCGCCTGCCCGGCAATCAGATGTTTACAGCCCATTTTCAGAAAAGTGATGTTTGAAATTTTGCACTAGATGAGTCATGTAAAATATTCAAATCCGATTGGCTAATCATCTGAGCTTCATAACAAGAATGCGCGGGAAGGCAGTGAATATAACCTGCCGCTTCAGTCAGTCAAAACTACTGCGAAGAACCCTTGCCAAGACACCAGACCTTGCCAGAGTGAAGCCTAGAATTCAAATTCCATTTGATCAGACCGGACACCTTTTATATGAGTATTTATTAGGACTTACAACAACAGCCCAGGAAATCTCTATCATTTTAATAAGGAAAGCCGCTGTCTGAGGAAACTGAAGGAAACACACAAAGTCAGAGAGGGAATTTATTAAATTATCGACACTACAGACACGTGCAAGAGGCCGATTCAAGTCTATTTTATTCATCTGAGTAAAAAGTATGTGAGCTAGGATTGGCGTAAGTTGTGATTTTACATTTTATATTACTAACATGTGAATTACATATATACATATATATTGCCATGTGAATTTTAATATGTGAAAATCGTTAGTGGATGTCCCAGTCAATTGAGGATGGCAACCTCAGCGTATAGAATGATGATTCATGAACCACCACTGCCAATGGCTGGTGATTGCTTTATTGCTAGTTTCGTAAAGAGAACTAAAAGCATAAAGTAGTCCCGAGTTCCATATGGAGCAGGGAGGAAAAGATGAAAGAAATGATCTACATTCTAAGTATAATACTTACAGTTTCAAACCAGTGTAAATGTCTGTGTGAAAATATTCATTTTAAAATTAATGGAGTTTCAAACTTTTCAATTCAGTGTAAACATAAATGAAAACATATTCAATTTATATTGTGAACACTTTTCAATCAGTGGAAATGTAAATGTAAACATATTCTATCTGTACTATTAACCTTTTCATTTAAATGTAAAGTAACTATAAAAGCTATTCAATTTAAATGTAAAGAAAGTTTTATCCCGAGGGATTAAATTTAATTCTCATCGAGGGTAAATTCTGAGTTAAAGGGAATGGTGGAATGTGAAGATAGGGACCCATAACCATGGGTTGAAAAACGCAATACTCAGAAGAGCGTTTCGTTTCTATTCTTCGTCATAGTTATTGGTGGTACCAGCAGAAAGTACTATCTCTGGAACAAGAAGGAAACAGTGGCCTAAGCTTTAAGACGAGGGACCAACTTTGTAGACTCTACTTGAGATTTCTGGGAAACGAGCTACACCCGACAACCTTGACCAGCGACGACCATGAGCAGTGTAAAAAGAACCTATCAGCGGGGGCAGAAACTACTATTGGCAGCTAAGTGTAAAGTATATGCTGCCAAAGTGAACTTTTTTTCATTGTCTCTATTACCAATCAATGATGACACTTGTCTTCTAAACTATTCAAATTATTTTCTAACTGTTAAAACTCGAGTGATTATTAAATGTTGTTATTTGTAATGTTACAAATTTAACTTCGATTTAATCATTTTAAAGTTACTGCATGTTTTTCTCAGTCGAATTTACTACACACACTCTAAACAAAGCTATACCAGAATAATACGAATTCCACTGAGTAAATCAGGGGTGGGGGCTTAACGAGCTAAAATTAATCATTGCTTAATTCTTCACAAAAGTTGTCGGCAGATTCTAGAATTAACGTGCTAAGCCAAAGCAGCATTGTTTTCGCTTATCTGAATATCTTGTGAAGACTCCCTTTGTGATAGAAGTGTCGTTACCCTTCTATCTACATCTCTGCCAAGAGTAATCTTGTGCGAAGGTAGACACATTTGAAGGCCCATATTAGATACTCTTGAGTTTTGGCCACTGTTGGACCACTACTGCAAAACAGGGGAGGCAATACCGTCACACATTCAACGGGTTGTGAAGATACCTGCCTTGACCAGGAGTAGTGCCCTCGCCACAGAGACAAATTGACCGAAACAGCAGCATCAACACTGCAGCAATTTGGAAGCTAAGTAGCATTTTTAGGAGGTCAACACAACAGAACTTATTGATCTATATTCAACAACTTTGCTTCCTAAAGCCGATATCAGTTTCAATGACGAAATTTATTACAGATAGAAGTGCACACAGATGAGTCAGTCTCTTTAATATATCTATATTTATATCTATAGAGCCAAATAATAAGACAAATTTTATTGTTAATTCATTTGGGTGCTTGCTCGAGCTAAATTAAATTATACAATACTTCTTCACAAAAGCTGTCGGGCAGATAAAAAGTTAGCATTGCTAAGACACATTCAGCATTGTTCTTGACATGAAATATCTTGTGAATACTCCCTCAAGGTAGAAGCATCATCATCCTTCTATCTGTATCTCTGCCAAGAGTAATCTTGTGCGAAGGTAGATACCTTTGAAGACCCACATTAGATACTCTAGGTTTTGGTAATTGTTGGACCATCCCTGCAGAGCAAAGGAGAGGCAAACTGTGATAGTCCGTCCTCGAGGGAGTTGTTTTCTATTGAGATAACAGTAGACTATGAGCATTGATGTTACAAGATCTATTTTTGTTCGAACATCAATTATTCATATACAGACTACCACTTGGAAGACATAATTAATAAAACAACTGATATGGCAACTATCAAAAACAGAGCCAGGAAGTGTATTCAACAAATATCAAAGGACAGTATTACAGTGTACACAGATGGATCTAAGAGAAACTATAATAAATTTGGGATACGAGTTTATATTCCCATGTGGCAAATGGGGAATGATTATAGTATAACCGATAATACATCTATTTTCACGGCAGAGATGGTAGCAATTCTAAAAGCTCTGGAAATATTCTCTAGCAACCCTCCTCATAAATTAACAATATTAACAGACTTACTTTCAGCTATTCAAGCTATAAGAAACTTACGAGAATGCAGTAAACCTGTTATAGCAGAAGATATATTACTGACAAATACGTATCTATTCTATACTCCAGAGGATGTTCCTTACTAATAGCCAGGATACTTTCACATGTCGGCATAGAAGGAAATGAAAAAGCAGATAAAGAAGCTAAGAAAAATAAAAATAATTGAAACCAAATAAATGTGGGGATGCGTAAAGCAAAGATCAAAAGCTTAATTAATAAAAGAGTAAAAACTAACGAATGGACAGCAGAGTGGAATGGAAGTCTTAAGGGCAGACATGCATATGTTCAAGACCCCAACGAGAAGGTGTCAGGTATCTAGAGACCTACAAATTCCTAGCAATAAGAAACTTCTTAGACTGCAACTAGGGATGAGATATTTTAGAATAGAAGAACCTTACTGTGCAGAGTGTCTCGAAAAAAATAATATAGCGCATTTCCTACTACACTGTAGGAAGTATGAACAACAGAGAAAACCAATATTAGATTATTTACAGATATGCAATTCATCCATAAATGTGGAACAGGTGTTGAGAATAGATAGACCTAGAGAATTGCTCTATATAATAATAATAGTTGCCCATCGCAAGCGAAGATAGCGACAGCTTCAGACTTGAGTTGTGACACATCTGTGCCATGATCTCATGTGGCTAATTAGTCCTATTTTGGCCCTACAGGCCCTGCCACATACGGGGCACTCATGGTTAGAGTTGATAATAGTGTTGCTGTGCATTCTGACCTTTCTTGCAGCACGCTTGCCTTCTGCCTTATCAGCTAAATTCTGTTCTGCAATGCGAGCGCCTAATGTTTGTCCGCCAGGCAGAGCGATCCTGTGCGATAGTCTCCCAGGAGGAGACATCAATTTTGAAGCTGCTCAACGATGCTTTCAATGTGTCTTTGAAGCGTTTCTTTTGTCCTACTGCTCGCTTACCCATGGATAGTTCGCTGTACATCAACTGCTTTGGGAGGCGTTTTTCGGGCATGCGAACAACATGTCCGGCCCATCTAATTTGGGCCCTCTGCAGCAATGTGTAGATGCTTGAGATGTGTGCTCTGTTGAGGACCTCAGAATTAGATACTCTATCATGCCACTTGATCCTGAGAATCCTGCGAAGACAGCTCATGTGGAAATGATTAAGCTTCTTAGCATGTCTGCTATGCACTGTCCATGTTTCACAGGCATACAGGAGGGTAGTGAGCACTATTGCATGATATACTTTTATCTTGGTGGCGGCACTAATTCCTTGTCGATCCCAGACATTTACTCTTAGTCTTCCGAAAGCCGCACTTGCCTTGTCAATTCTGTTGTTGACCTCGGAGTCGATATTCGCATCTTTGGTAGGGGTACTTGTTAAAGATGATTTATCATGTATTTTACATGTTGACCATGTTTAGTCCTGTTATCAGTTAATCTATGCGCTAACAGTTCTATTCGTGGCCAGCATGGTGTATTTTGCACTTATATAAATGTTAAATGAACGCGATATTAGTCTGACGTCACTTGTGTATGATGACGTCGTTTTGGTGCTTAACATAATTTATGCAAACCGTTAGACGGGGCCTTTCGTTATCAGATTTTGATCAAGAAGGACGTCAAAGCTGTTGCTCCTTATTTTGAAGAGTATCTACTCTTCTACGTGGCTGTATATTATACGAAGGTCGCCACTGATGTTATATATGATTCCGAACAGAAGGATTGAGTTCGAGGAAGTATTTTCACAGAGAAGTATTGCTATCGCAATTTAAAATATATAAATATTAACTCCACGTCTGGGGTTCGATACTTCAGTGATCCATGATGGCACTGCGTAGTAAATATTCCAGATGTGTGATGTTCCAAGGAGGACTGTAGGAGCTTTCAAATTATTAATGTAATTCATGCTTTCAAATGAACTTGTTTAATGTCATAATAAATATGCCGGTATTTGTGGACACAAAAATCAACCAGGTGTTGGAGTCCGTGCATGAACTGTAATTTTCTTGACAACCCCAAACCATTCGCAAACATCCATAAGCACAATGCTCAAGATTATTAACCATCCATAATAATACTAAAACAACCCGCAACAGAGATGGTGTCCATTAATGGGGAATTCGACTTGTCATGAACTTGTTTGTAACTTATATCAAAGTGGAAAGGGAAAGAAAGGAGAAGTTTTTCAAGTTATTCAACGAATTTTTTGCCGGTACGGCAAACTTGCATAAGTTCCAGCTAATCTGCGCATGACTAACGGTTGTCCTGACAACGGGCGAATTTTGCAGAAAGATGTCGGCTCCCATGAATGCCTTGTGAAGCTGTCGGTTGAAGATTTTTCTTTCAAGGCACCTATGTCCTGGAACTGAGTATTTTGGACTGCCACCCATGGTAGTTGAAGAAGAACGAATACTTTAAGTCACCAGTCTGCCTTCCATCAAAGCCTCTTGGTGTATACGGACGTCTAGGAGGATGGATTTTTTGTGGCCGTTAAGCTAAGTGTCGGCGTCTGTGGCCTAATGGATATGAACGCAGTTTCATAATCCAGATATACCAGGTTCGAAACCTGCTGCAGGCGGTTTGGTAGCAGATCGCTTTGTGTGGATTTTTAACAATGGTATAAGCGCCGTACCGTTCAGAAAGCAATGGCAAACTACTGAATGAAAAAAATTGCCTAGAAAAATCAAAAACAGCCAATAAAAGCTGGGGTTGATTGCCACGTCCTGTAAAGGATAAGCAACTAACTAAGCTAAGTACCTGTGTATTGACAATTTTTTTCCCAGGATTACTTACTGGCGTGCCCTATTGTAATGTGTAACTTTTATGTATGTTTTATGTATATTTATATCTGTTGTGTATCTATGTGGGTGGATGGCGGAAGCTCTAGACTTGTCATTCTTTCCGAATGACCGCAAGTCTAAAGCCGTTCTTTTAGGGACATTTTTGATCCATCTCCGTTTGAGCAGAAGAAGACTTGAGTTTAACTCGTCCTTGTTCTGTCTGCTATCGGTTTTTGATCAATAATAGATGTTTAGCTGTTATGTATTGTTTATCTATCTTGTATTTTAACTGTTCCTAGTTTCATTTTCCTTATTATTGTCATTTGTTTGTCAGATATTTGTAATCCTTACCTTACTATCATTCAGTTCTACATGTCAGCTGTTTTGTCAATGGGTCCTGTCTGGTCTATTTTTAGATTTTTTGTTGTAGTTTGACCTCATTTTTAATTCCGTACTGTTTCCATTGTAGAAGTTTTTTTTGGTTGATAGAAACGTTTTACTTGCGTCTTATCTGATATTGTGGTGTCATATTGTTTTGTACTTTACTCTTTTTTCCTTTGTTTATATCTTATTAATGCATAATATTATATTAACATTGTTTGCATAGTTCTTTATGCAAAATATTAGATGACTGCATTATATGACTGCAATAATTAATGATTGCAGTGTACTACTAGTTCACTAGCTACTGTTGATTCGCCTGAGGAAGGCACATCATTATATAATATTAACAAAACAATTTTGTTTTGTTTACAATTAATTTGTAAAACAACTTGATAGTTAACTGATTGACTAGTTTAGTCACAGTTAGTGGTTAACATGGCCACTCTTGAATCTTTCATAAAGATTGGGAAGGAATTTGGCTACAAAGGTGAGGCTTTGAAGGATTTTGCTATGGCTGAGTTTGCCAAAGCTAAACAAGAATTAGCTGAACAGAAAGCAGATGAGAAGAGAAGACGTCTTCAAGATTTAGAATTATAAGAAAGAAGACGTGTTGATGAACAAAGAAGACGTGTGGATGAAGAAAAAAGACGTGTTGATGAGGAGAAAAGACTTGTTACAGAAGAGAGGTTAATACTTCTTCGTATAGAAGAACAAAATTTAAAAGCTCAATCAGCAAATAATGGTAATAATGGAAATTCAAATAATGCTTCGTCATCCAGTAACAATAGAGGTAATGATTGGTTTAAATTACCTGTATTTAACTCTACTGTTGATGACATACAATGCTACTTTTCGAGATTTGAAGGTGTATGCATTGCAAATAAGCTTAACAAATCATTATGGGTTACCAAACTATTACAATTTTTGAGTGGAGAACCTATGACTACCATCAGTACTATGAATGAGGCAGTAAGAAATGACTATGATGCTGCTAGGAAAGTACTGTTGAAACGTTTTCAACTCGATGAAGAGGGTTGTCGGATGAAGTTTAAGACAATGATTCCTGAGACAGGGAAAAACTTCTCTGAATTTATTGCTGCAATAAGAATCACTTTTGATAGATGGATTCAACTAGCTTGTTGTGATATTAGTCTGTCTCACAACACGGTTTTCTAATCTGACCATACCGCACGCCATAGGTAGAGAACTCTCTGATACAATAGCCAATGAAAACGCACCCTTATTATTGTGTGTTAGGAAACGTACTATGCTTAAACATAGAAGCCTATTCTGTGTAACCGATGTGACAAGGATATTTAATTATGAAAAGAATAAAGAAGTATCACCGGAAAGGATTATTTATTTCAACAACGGGAATGTTATGTTAGAGGTAGGTGTAAAAACTTTCTCAAATAGTGTTTATGTAAGATAGAAATATCGAGTGAAAGAGCTTCGTTACATCATGATTAGTCCCAACTTAGCTAGTTAAAGCGTGCATATATTAAAATGCATTTTGCAAACTAACTAATAAATAGATAGATCAATACAGAATAATTCACAGTATAATTCAGGCTTCAGATGACCAAAATTGCCCCACAAATAAGGAAGATAATTGAAAAACTAGTTTTTACTTATTGAACAGATAGGAAAATTATGCCTCAGTTTGAGATTTTTAACATCACTTTTTACCCATGTCATCCGATACGCCGGAGGCGCTAGTATATAAGACCTTGCCCTTGGCTAAATTGAGGCCACAAGATTCAAAACTTCAAGCTTTACAGAAGAAGCGGTAACCGTGTAATAGTCATGTACCTTTGCCATCCGCAACTGTAGCGCAGACATTAGATGCCATTAACAGCTTGTATGTTTTGCCTGAGGGTAAGAATGACTATATATATATATATATATATATATATATATATATATATATATATATATATATATATATATGTGTGTGTATGTATATATGTATATATTTATGTATTTTTGCTGTGATTAATCCACTGGTGTGTTAGGAAGTGCATAGTGTGTGTTAAGAAATATTACAGGACGAATGTGCTGTCGGCTGAAACGCAAGCATGTGTGACTTTTAGAGACGAAAGCCAGCATTGTGAAAAGTGTAAAATAATTGAGAACGATGGCAAAAATACGACTGTAAGTTTGATAATGTATTTGAAAGAGTATTTCTTAAAAGGAATGACATTTATCAGGAACCTAAGGAAGGATTGACAGGAATTGTTGTAATGAATCGATCAAGATATTACTTAGTACTTTTATACTATACCAAATCATTGTATGGAAGCAGATCACAGACAAAGGAATCTAACTTAGGATTTATAAGGAAATTGTAGTCACAGTGAACTGGTTGTGATTGGTGGTGAGGTAAATTGTCCTGTGCATATGTTAGCACAATGTCTGGCACTGTGTGTTATGTCCATTGTATGTAAGGACAGAATAGTGCTGGACCATACAGGGGTTGTGATTATTTGTATTCCAGGTTTTATCCTGCAAACTACTAGAAGAATCTGAATCAACTAACTCTGTTGGACTCTGAGGTGCAAGTGCTCGTGAAGTCATTGTAGCCAGCCACCCCCTGTTCCACTGCCTGAAATTTCACAGACGTCTTAGTGTATGGCGGGAGGAGTTTGAATTCTACACCCACCAGATAAGTGGCGATATATAGCCACTGGTCAGCCTATTCAGTATATAACATAAAATATAAACAGAAATAAAAAGACAGTGAAGGATGATTTCTTATGGACAGAATGTATCTATTACTACCTTCACAGTTCAACTTAGTGACAAAATCTAGTGAATTATAATAATTAATCAGTGTAGAGAAAAATAGAACTTTCAAGACAGGATTCTGTTTGATAATTAAAGTTTCTATGTTTATTTATTTTATGCTGTAAATATCTTTGAATTTCTTTAAATTACCTAACTGAAAAGAGAACCGGTATAGGTTAAATAAAATTGTAAATATGTACTATCAGACTTGCTGACATTATTTACATTGAGTTACAAGTTTTGTTTGATACATATTATAGTTATAGAGATAGATCATAAATTAATACCCCTAGCAAAATTAACCAACATCATCAAATAATAATACATAATATCTTTGGCGGATCTTGAAAGGAAACAAATAGACTTTCAGGACATTCACTCTCATCACACCTGAAGGTTTATACAGCTGATCCTAACCTTTGATGTCAATACACCCTTATTCTGTTTCAGAAAAGGGGGTATTTCTTGTAAGACCAGTCTCTTACCTGGCACTATCCTGGTACCACCTGATACATCTTTTTGTCCAGGATAACCTTATTCTTTACTATAACGAAACCCTTTCGTGACATAGCTGGTGTTGAGAAAACGTATAATAATCTGGTGGATCTAATGCTAAGGGATAAGGTGTTATCCTCGGTGAGCAAGCCATTTTGGTCGTTCTTATAGGAACGCAAACCACCTAACTTATCGGCTCTAGAGGACATAGCAATACAATTTTGCACTGCACATCCAGGATCATGCATTGCTAACAACCAAATAAGAGAAGGTCTTCCAGTTGCTTCTGCCGCAACTTGGAATAATAATAATAATAATAGAACTAGATCTCAGAGCTTAGACAGAAATTTTATGACTAGGAGAAATAATGATAATCAGTATAGCAGAAATAGCAATTTCAACAGAAATGATAACTTTAATAGGGGTCGACAACAATTTAGAAACCAGTCACCTCAATATAGATATAATAATAATTATAACAACAATTTCCAACAAGGTAACAACTGGAGAAAACAAAATAATTTCGTTCCTCAACATAATAATTGGGGTAATAACAATCAGCAGTACCGTAATATGAACATTGGCTCCTAAATACCATCGCAATAAGGAAGCTGAAATTTTTCGGTCATATAAAAAGACATAATAGTCTGGAAAAAACAGTGATGGAAGGCATGGTCCCTGGAAAAAGGGGAAGGGGTCGACCTAGACGACGGTGGACCCAGGACATCACAGAGAGTCTGAACTTGTCTTTGGCTGATGCAGGTCGACTTGCCCAGAATCGTGATGCGTTCAGAGCAGCTGTAATGGAGACAACGTTCTGGAAAGAATACGTCACATGATGATGATGAGTACCGTAATAGAAGTAACAGTCAGACCTTTAGAAATCGAGGTAATTTGTTTGATCGTCAGAGACAACGATCTAGCTCACGTGGCCCAACGAGGTCAGAACATAATGCAGGGGCGGCACTCACTACTAATACACCTGTGGGTAATCATGATTTGAATAATCAGGTTCAATCATCTGCATGTTACTCATTTAATTTTGATGTTGCTTCCCATTGCCAGGAATGTAAAAGTCTATTTCGGAAAGACAGCACTACGATTCTGAAGTGCGGACATCCTCTTCCTGATGTGTGTCTCTCGGCGCATGACGGCACGGGTACTCTTCTATTCAACAGAGGATAGGTAAATGGTACTCTAGTATCAGTACTAAAGGATTCAGGTTCAACAACTGTTGGAATTAGACAGTCGCTGGTTCACCCGTCTTGTTCGACTGGTGAATTTGTGAAATGCATTACATTTGCAGGAACTGTGAAATTTTACTCCTCGGCTATAGTTAATATTCATACTCCATTCTTTTCAGGGAAAGTTAAAGTATGTTTATTAAATAATTCTGTCGCTGATCTCATGGTGGGTCGCATTCATGGGAGCAAGGACTGCTCACCAGAAGAAATAGAAGAGTGGGAAGAAAAGAATTTGTTGACTGCCAATGCAGTTACCACTCGTGCCAAAGCTCAAAATATGGAAACTGAAAACAGTTTAGAGCTGGAGTTGACTGCTCATGATGAGATTGATGTACAATCAGGGATAGACAGAGTGTCATTTGCAAAACTCCAAAAGGAAGATGATTCATTGAAGAAATTTTTTGATATGGTCACAACTAATGAAGAGGTTAACTTCAATAAAAATCGTAAACATTGGTTTACAATTAAAAATGACATAATGGTTAGAAATTTTATTGATAATTCTAATGTCAAATTTCAAGTTATGGTACCTCTGAAACTTAGGCCATATATATATTATGACATGCACATGACTCGCATTGCGCTGGTCATATGGGATACACTCGGACACGGTCCAGAGTGTTATCATCATTCTTTTGGCCTGGTGTTTCTAGGGACGTTTGTCTATATGTACGTTCTTGCATTACCTGCCAAGAAGTCAAATCAAGAGGAGCTTTTCACGTTGCTCCAATTCAAGCATGTGATATTTCTACTAGACCTTTTGATAAGATGGCCGTTGATATCATCGGTCCTTTATCGGTTGCTTCTGATAGAAGGCATAGATATGTTCTCACGTGCATTGATCTGTGCACTAGATGGCCTGAGGCCATCCCTCTGAAACATACCACGTCTTCAGAGGTAGCTGATGCTCTCTTGTTAATTTTTTCTAGATTAGGGTTTCCTCGTAAACTTTTATCTGATCATGGGTCTCAATTTGTCTCTGAAACCATGACATCTGTCAGGAAAACACTTCACATTGACAGATCTTTAAGTAGTATTTATCACCCAATGAGTAATGGTTCTGTGGAGAGGCTCAACAGAACGCTCAAGCAATTATTGCATAAGGTGACTACCAAATATCCCCATGATTGGGACAGATTCTTGCCAGCTGCACTTTTCACTTATCGAGAAGTGCCGCACGAGCAGACCGGGTTTTCCCCTTTTGAGCTCGTTTTTGGTGCTCCGCCAAGAGGTCCAATGGGATTAATCAAAGATCTTCTTACTGACTCTGAGATGAATCAGGACACACAGTCATCTTATGAGTATGTGATAAATCTGCGTCGCAAGATTGTTGACGCGTGTCAGTTGGCTACAGCTTCGTAGAGGCTGCCAAACATAAATCACGACTATTTTTGAATAAGAATAGACGTCTACGTCAACTATTTCCGGGAGATGAAGCGTTTGTATTGCTTCCTCGGAAAGACAATAGATTACTGATTGCTTGGAATGGTCCATACAAAGTAATCTCACGTATTTCTAATGTTGATTACGTGCTTGATATAAATGGTCAAAGAAAAGTATTTCACATTAATATGCTCAAAGAATTTCATACACGACCTGAGCATTTACAGTCTATATTTCATGACATGGAAGACAATGTTACTGGGTGTTGTCACTATTCTAATTTATCAGTGATTCAGGAGGAGGAATCTTCCTTCCCTGACATTCACATATCTTTACCTTTACTTGCTATGAATTCTACAGAATCTTGGCGGGATGTTGAGATTTCCACGTCTTTAACTTCTCAACAACATCCGACTTCCGTACCTGAAGCCTAATCGTTACACAGAAGACATTTGTGTAATTCCTGTCATTGTTTGTCAAGAAATCAAGATCGATTGAACTCAGAAAGTGTACATAAAGACAACCTCATTTCGAACCAGAAAGTGTACATAAAGACAACCATGTTCAAACTAGAAATTGTACATAACGACAACCTCGTTTCAACCAGAGAGTGTTCAGAAGAAAAGACTGTCTCTTTCGCAGCCTGCAATGGCTTTTGTATGGACAAAAATGTGTTATTTAATTGCTAAATATCTCACGTGACATTTCGGAGATATATGATGATGCGGATATCAAACGTTTCCCGTGTGTTCGTTTTGTGACTATGTAACTCACAACTTCTACAATTCAAGAAACTACCACGATGGATTACTGCTGTATTAATACATGGAACTTTAATTTAGTTGATGGAGCTACTCTTTCTTATTGACGAGTGTGAATTTAACATTGACATAGTACTGCTCCGAACATTCTACATGACAAGGATTCTGATGTTTCCAGGATTTGAAACTGCAATGACTTTTATTGTGATATTGTATTTTAATGTGTTATTATATTGCATATGTATGCTTAGTTGATATTTAAATGTTAGTTAATTAGGAATAACTCACTATTATATTTAGACAGATTAAGTAATGTCTTGTTTTTACTTATCTTTAATTAGTAATAATGTTTATAGATAACACACAATTTCTTTGTTCGCTTTGTGCTATTGTTCCTTACTTTCCTTTATTCTGATGTCTACTTTTCTTGCTATAAATATTTGGTTCTTGTGTCTTTATTCACACATTCTGAAATTCAATGACCACACCGGCTTCCGTACATTTGTCTGCGTGGGGCTAGTCTATTTTGCAATTCGCAAGTAGTGGTGGCAGGAAGAAAATGGTGTATGCGCGGGGTTAGTCTATTATGCATTTCGCAAGTAGGGGTGGCAGCATGGCACATTTTAATACAAATGTATTAAGCATAAAGAAAATATTATGTATGTCCTGTAAAAAGGATCCTGTTACACTCCCATTGAGGCACATTGGGAATATGGTGTTATGGAGAGGTCAACTGGAGACAGAAGTGAAAGAGATGTGAAAGAAATGTAAAGAGCGTACAGGTGGACTTTGCATGCGTTTTTGAAGGTCTATGCTCCTTTGCGATCTGTAGGGCAGTGATGATAAAGATATACGACCTCTTTTCATGTCTCTATTTGAATACTTTCAACGATTTTACAAGGGGACGTATAGTTCTCGAAATTGTCTTGTTAAGATGATTGTCAATTAAATTATTATTTATTTATTTTTTATTTATTTATTTTTTTTAATTTTTTTTTGGGGGGGGGGGGGGGGGGACAACAAGACTATTCATCATCATCATACATATCAATATCTTAGATCGGCTGCAATGGATCTCCGGCGTCTTCTGCCTTTTCTCTTGATATTGTGATGGACTCTTTCTGGGCCCTAAAAAGGACCGTGAGGGGAACAGATCACCAAGGATCGCTGAAGCTATGCACATATCAGGACATACACATGTTCGTTTGTAGCAGCACAATTTAAATAGAAGGCCAAAATTTTGTAGTGTCATGCAGGATACTGACGAACTTTATTCCGATGTCGCCACAAAAATTCACACATGTAGGAATCTAACATGTGTCTCTGTGTTCCGTTTTGACGTTTGTTGCGTTCTTTCGCAGAACCACCATTATTTCACAATAATATCACTCAAAATGAAGTCACCATACATCCCGACCCAAGTTCCTGTCTAATCACTATTGAGAACAGGAATTACAGAGCGCTCATACATACAGGAGCATCTGTAAGCCTCATAAGGGAACAACTTTATAAGCAAATAAAGAAATACGCACAGTTCCAGCATTCCAGAACATATATGGCCTTTGTAACTGGGGAAGAATTGAAATCCTTAGGCATTGCCAATGTCACATTTAAGATTGGCAGCCAGACAATCACAAATGCATTCGTTATCACTAGAGGCATGAGTAGAAATTTTATCCTAGGAAGAGATTTTCTGTCAAAACACCAAGCCCGGATATATTTTGATCTACGGAAAATAAGAATAAATGAAGAATATGTAGAACTCCAAGATGACATCCATATTGCATCATTGATTCGTTTAACAGCCCCGGTTACCCTCTTACCAAATTCGTTAGTCATAGCCAAGGGTAGGATCAAAGCGTCACAATATATAAAACCTGGACAAACTATTCACGTGGAACCCATACCGGGAGAAGATATAAATGAAGACCCGATGCTATTTATTACGGAAGGAATAGCAGAAGTCACAACAAACAGAGACTTCCCGGTTATGATAGTCAACACATCTGGTAAAACGACAACCATTGCTAGAGGTGCTATCATAGCTCAAGTACAATCATCCTCCATACGAGACACCTACAAAACTAAACAAGGTAACACTGACCGACATAACGCAGGCGAGAGTCATACCCATCAATCCCCGCCCACGCATCAGACCACACAATACACCCCCGCCACCCCATTGACTCTGCTGCATGGCACGTTAGGTCTAGAGGTAAGACTGATCGAGGTAGGAGGTTTCATAAACAAAACATCACTTCGCAGAACCATACCCATCAGTCCCCGCATTAGACAACACAATACACCCCCCGCCACCCCCAAGGTTCAGTGCAAGTGCTTCGACACACCATAATACCCCCATGGAGAAATACGGAGAGTTCAAAACAAGCTAAACAATTGACCGGAGAATACCTGGAAGAACCGAAAAGAGAAATGGTATACACGGATGGCACAGAATATTATCAGAACACCCGCAAATATCGAACACGAAGACAACCAGAAATCGATTATCAATTTAAATACTCAGATATGGTTGATCAGGAGATCATTATAGAAGCCTATCGGAATACACAGTCTCATAAGGAAAAACATAGTCCCACGAGGAACACTGTAAATCTAGTTATACAAGATCAACCCAGGTTGCAAAGATGTAGAGTAAGCAACCTTCGCAAAATCCCATACACTTCGAATCGATGTAGATCTCAGAACGATCGAGCTGTTTATTCCCTACACAGGACCATATAAATTACATTGCTACAAATCAACGTCACTTCAATCCACAGAAGAGAGACTCTTACCACCACCATCACCCAACCAGACGAATAATCCCTTTGATGTCCTGCCACACAACCAGATGGATAAATTGCTGTAGTGAAAGAGAGAGCGCACAAGTACATTGCCGTAGAGGAAGAGAGAGCGCACAAGTACATTTCCGTAGAGGAAGAGAGAGCGCGCAAGTACATTGGCGTAGAGGAAGAGAGAGCGCACAAGTACATTGCCGTAGAGGAAGAGAGAGCGCACAAGTACATTGCCGTGGAGAAAGAGACAGCGCACAAGTACATTGCCGTAGAGGAAGAGAGAGCGCACAAGTACATTGCCGTAGAGGAAGAGAGAGCGCACAAGTACATTGCCGTGGAGAAAGAGAGAGTGCACAAGTACATTGCCATAGTGAAAGAGAGAGCGCACCAGTTATCGTGCTAGTAGCCAAGACGACATCTCTCTTGGCGAACTGTGAGAAAGATTTGCCAGTCGATGACACGGTGTTAGATTTTTCGCGCGAATTAAAGAAAAAAAAAATTTAAGAAAAAGTATGGTGCTTCGTGTGGCTACTAAATTTCAACAATTATAATCTGTGGGTGAATAAAGACACAAGAACCAAATATTTTCTTGTCTAATTTTCATTGCTCACTACTTTCTAATGTATTGTTTATACACACATGCATTACACTTTTATTTTAATTACTTTAGATTAATTATATATCTATGTATATAATTTTATTCTTTGAATTACTACATAATCAGATAGTTATCACATTCTTCTCTTTAATTTAGTTAATTAATATTACAGAGTAGTTAATTATAATTATCAATATATTTCGATTTTTTTTTTTTTTTTTTTTTTTTTTTTTTTTTTGCGTACGCCCGTTAATACTCGAGGCGAAATCTCAGGTTATTATTTTATGTCTAACCTGACATTGATTTTACGTGAGTATCCCTTTATTTCTTGTACAGAGACAGGTGTCTCTCGCCATTCAGGCAAATACTCGCCGATTTCGGAGGTACCCATTGCAGCTGGGTCGGCTCAGGAGCCGCCAGTCCCTGGTCGACGACACTCCTTCAAATGTCCTCGCCAGGTCTCGAGTTAATCCAGTCCAAATCCCGGTCGACGAAAAATCCTCAAATGCCGTCGCCCGGGTTTGATCCTGTATGACCCGGTCGCCAGAGCGGTGTTGTAACCACTACGCTAGCGCGGCTCCCATATATTTAGATATTATTCGTCTTCAATACTTCTTTAGTGTCATAGTCTTCTCTAATTTCTTGACTATTGACGACATTTTCTATTAGTGACGTGTAATTATGTATACATTGCTCTGGCATACGTTTGACGTATATTATTCTAAATAACGACATTGACATTAGTTTAATATAAACATATCTGGATGTTTATTTAAATTTTTTCGCGATTTTTCGTTCCGAAATCTTAGGACTAGTTAACTTAAATTTTTTCGGTCATACTTTTGAAAAAAATAAACGTTTCTCGATGTTTTTTCAATCTACCGGGGGAGGAATTTGTTAAAGATGATTTATCATGTATTTTATATGTTGACCATGTTTAGTTCTGTTATCAGTTAATTTACGCGCTAACAGTTCTATTCGTGGCCAGCATGGTGTATTTTACACTCATATAAATGTTAAATGAACGCGATATTAGTCTGACGTCACTTGTGTATGATGACGTCGTTTTGGTGCTTAACATAATTTATGCAAACCGTTAGACGGGGCCTTTCGTTATCAGATTTTGATCAAGAAGGACGTCAAAGCTGTTGCTCCTTATTTTGAAGAGTATCTACTCTTCTACGTGGCTGTATATTATACGAAGGTCGCCACTGATGTTATATATGATTCCGAACAGAAGGATTGAGTTCGAGGAAGTATTTTCACAGAGAAGTATTGCTATCGCAATTTAAAATATATAAATATTAACTCCACGTCTGGGGTTCGATACTTCAGTGATCCATGATGGCACTGCGTAGTAAATATTCCAGATGTGTGATGTTCCAAGGAGGACTGTAGGAGCTTTCAAATTATTAATGTAATTCATGCTTTCAAATGAACTTGTTTAATGTCATAATAAATATGCCGGTATTTGTGGACCCAAAAATCAACCAGGTGTTGGAGTCCGTGCATGAACTGTAATTTTCTTGACAACCCCAAACCATTCACAAACATCCATAAGCACAATGCTCAAGATTATTAACCATCCATAATAATACTAAAACAACCCGCAACAGTACTGCAAGATAAGCGAAGCTGTCCACCACTTGGAGACGTTGGTTCTTTACTGTGATATTTGGTTCGCAGTAAGGTTTTCCAGGAGCAGGTTGCAACATTACTTCAGATTTCTTCGTATTGATAGTAAGACCAAAGTCATCACACGCTACAGAAAGCCTCCTCATATTGCTCTGCATGTCCAATTCTGTGCAGGTGTTGAGGGCACAGTCGTCCGCAAAGACGAGGTCAGAGATCATTGTTTCATTCACCTTCGTAAAGGAATGTAATCGTCTCAAATTGAATAGCTTCCCGTCTGTCCTGTATCTGATGTGTACGCCGTCACTACTGCCATGCGTAATATTAGAGAGCATGGCAGCAAATATCATACTGAATAGTGTCGGGGCGAGCACACGTCCCTGTTTGACACCGTTTGTGACGGGAAAGGGTTCAGAAGGTTCTCCATCATTCAATACGCGAGCTATCATACCTTCATGAAACTGGCGGACAATTGAGATGAACTTATCGGGACAGCCGAATTTCGCCATAATTTTCCATAGTCCGTCCCTATTGACAGTGTCAAAGGCCTTGGTCAAGTCAATAAATGTTGTGTATAGGTCATTGTACTGTTCCTGGCATTTCTCCTGAAGTTGGCGTGCGGCAAATATCATATCCCGCGGCCTGCTCGGAAACGACACTGACTCTCTGGGAGTAAGTCCTGCGATTCGAGATGAACAGTCAAGCTGTTGAGCAGAACTCGAGCCAGGATTTTGCCCGCAATAGATAATAGGGAGATTCCCCTATGGTTATCACATGATTGATGATTTTCCTTTCGCTTGTATATGTGAACGATGGTGGCATCTTTCAATTTCTGTGGTATCTGTTCTTCATCCCACACTGAGTGGAAGAGGTCTGTTAGTCTCTACAGCAGCATGCTGCCTCCAGCTTTATAAATCTCAGCAGGAATGGCATCTGATCCAGTGGCTTTGCCGCTGGACAGTAGACTGGCTGCTTTCTTGACCTCTTCCACGCTGGGTGGAAGGTCAAATCTGACATTGACTGTAACTTGCGGTATGCTTGCAATGGCCTGGTCGTTGACGGTTGATGGATGATTTAAGGTGGCATTGAAGTGTTCTGCCAAGCGTTCCAAAATCCGCGTTTTATCAGTGAGCAATGAAATGCCATCAGCATTTAGGACCGGTGATGATTGATTTGATTCAGGGCCATACATTGCTTTCAATGCATCATAAAAGCGCTTTGAGTCATTTTTGCCTGCATATCTCTGTATCTCGTCTGCTTTTTTGCTGAGCCATGCATCATGCATCATCCTGAGCTTATTCTGGACGACTCTGCGTATATTGGTAAAGGCTGCCTTTTTGAATGTTGAGGAAGGGTTGCTTTGAAAGTCTATGTGTGTCGTACAGATAGGTTGTGAGTTATTTTTGTCCCGTCTGAGTAGAGTGGATGGTGATAAGTACGTGAGAAAAAGATGTGAGAAATAGATTTCACGGGTGATAGTTTAAGGAACCAAATATGTCTATGGAATGAGTAAGTTTCTCTATTCCAGCCTATCTATACGACTATAATTTAGTACAATACAACCGTGCCCTCCTCATACATATACATATAAGTTTAACTACACACACACACAGCTATGTGACAACAAGACACACAAACGTGAAAACTACAGTTAATTGGGTATGGGTCTGACCAACACACAAAGTTAAGTTTCTTTTGTTGTTTATTATCATTTAAACTTGACAACATCAAATATCTAAAGAAAGAACAAATAAAAAAGAAGATTTACATACATATGAAATAGCAGAATAAATGTGCCCTCCTACTATTGAGAAAAGATTCCAAAAAGTTAATAACCCAAAGGTCAAAGGTTAGCACTATGTTACAGAATAGAAAGTAAAGAAACAAGTTCCTACTCTAGGCTACCCAGTAAAGTTAACAGGTTTAAGCAAATCCAATTTTGGTAAAGTCCCTGTAACAAAGAAAAATATTCACTCTCTCTTTCATACAGTGGTCAATCACCCTTACCTACTCTTGGTGATATCCCTTGGAATTACAATTTTTCCTGACTATATAAAATGTCAGGTTTATTTCCCAAATTGGCCCCAGTCCATCCTCTGTCAGATAAAGACTAGTGAGGTCAACGCCGAATCTGATGTGGGTTTTTCCTGGATGAACAATATTTCACCGCCAATAGTTGATGTAGGAACGTGATCTTGGGGTTCACAGTTAAAAGAGGAAAATACTTCCAGTATTGGGAAACATCTGGTCGCTAAAAATGTTACAAATGATAAATGATGATAATACTATCGGCTGGCTCTAAGGTAGAGTGCCGATTCTGAAACAGCGTAAATTCTGGATGCTACGCTTGAATTCGACTGTCAGAAATCGGGAATGAATGTTATTGTTTTCACCACCCCAGTGGGCTGATAAAATTGAAAAATTATTGCTGGGTTTTGTAAGTCCAGTTAAATTTACAAGTTAAAATGTTTCTCATATATCGTTGGCAAATACTTGCTCACCAATGAAATTTGTGACGCACAAGCCAAGAAAAGACAACATTAACCAATCAGTAAAAAAAAAGAAGAAAAAGACCGCTGGACGCCTTTGATCAGGTCTGCTAGGAATATATAAGAAACATTTATGGAAAAATGCTACTATTCTATATAGCTACATATATGCACACAGACGGGGACAAGACGATCTCTTATCCACTCCGTCAGTCTTGATTAAATTTAGAAGGCACAGGGTGTCTTTAGCCTACCCTATCGCCCGTCGTTAGCGCTGAGTTTTCAGGTCGGATGCGTTATTCGACTCTCCCCCTTCTTGCTCGCGCTTAACGATCAGCGTACAATTGTCAATTATCACAAACTATCGCTGGTCGTTAAGTAGCTATTAACTTGGTCGGCGTCTGATAGTTTAGTCGTATGATATTAAATAATAGGCACATAATAAATACGCGCAATGAAATAAGCGTGAATTCTTTTCTGTCACTATCAGTCGCGCCTAACATGTAAATCAGTCAACTAAAACCGTCTCTTCTTGTGTGAGAAAGCGTGTGGTGAAAATTAACATTATAACTGAACATCTGGTATGAAATAGCTACGCGTTATTTTATTTCACTGGTTTTAACAGCTAGAACTCTAAGAGAATTATAATGGTAAAAGCTTAACAATTTAAAACACGTAAGCACTAATTTCTATTACAAAAAAATCAGAACTAAACATCCCCACGAATGCTATTAACACATTTTCCACAATGGTTCTAGAACTACGTGCATAGACTATCCAAATATTCTGAGTGACAACTGATAGCAGGTTTAAGAAAACACAGTTTATATATCATTATGTTTCTCTGATCTATAGATGATGTTACTTTTCGCACTATCGTGTGAGTAACGGAGAATCAGAAACATGAGTTCCCCAGATAAAAGTTTACGGTCTGCCTTTCTTGGGCGTTCGACCGCCATCAAAGACTTATATCCGTGTAATGGGGTTCTCGAAGATTTTTGTCCGTGAATCGACATTAAAGCGCACTCGGGAAAATCCTGGATCTCCCCTCATGGACATCAAAGACTGTGTTTTTCACGTGCCGTCTGTCAGGTATCGTATGACTGGCAGATAAGCTTGCGTGAGAAAATTGGGTAAACAAACCTGATTCGCTACCTGTTATGACTGACAGGTCATGCAGTTTGTAAACATTGCGTTAGCTCGTGTTCACAGAAAAAGAGGTGGGACGAAAAGTACGCTTGTGTTAGTAAAAACACAGGTAGAAAAATGCGTGGTTTTGCTAGCAAATCATGGAACGCTACGAGGTTACACGCATGTCAGATTACTGTATTCTCTCTTTCCATTATACGTCACACTGTGCAAGCGACATTAGGCGATCGTTAATGCCCTTGGGAGATTTGACAAGTTTACGTACGATATGAGATTTAATGGCGAATCCCACACCAGCCTCACGCCGTTCCTTGCTGTCCCGCCCATTCTAATAAAATGTGTAGCCACCTCCAATTTCAGTAATCTGACCTTCTTCTCGTAGTCGCGTCTCGCTTAGGGCTGCTATATCGACATTATAGCGCGCCAGTTCTTTGGACACAAGTGCAGTCCGTCTTTCAGGTCTGTCGGCCAGGGTATTGTCGAGTAAAGTTTGCACGTTCCACGTGCCGAAGGTAAGCACCTTCATTTTGTTCTTACTTTTTGTTCGAACGCATGATTGGGATACCCTCCAGCCACGTCAAGCTAGTCAGAGTAGGCTGAAGCAGGCTATGTTCAGGGCATCTTTTCTAGCCCCTTCCTCATGCCATGGAGGTGAGCAGAATGATCTTAAAGAGGGCTGCTCAGTCGCTCATGGGGCTGCCGGATCTCGCCGCTGCTTCAAAGTTCCAGCGAGAAACGACCCTATGGCCTGAGCCGCCTGTGTGCAGGATTGTGGCTGCAGCTTGAGTGTATCCACACTTTCTGGTTCGCCACTCCCCCATCGCCACAGGTCTTTGAGTGTAGTGTCTGCATGTTTCTATCTGAAACTGTGACTTGCGCTGTAATTGAATTTAAGTGAGGAAGAGTTGCGCTAATCGTCATCCTCACTCTCTCGTCCTGAATTATCTGGTCCAGTGGCAAGATATTATCGAGACGACTGTAGACAACACAATATGCAGTGGTTGACTAGGGCGTTCTAAGTGTCTCGCCGTGCTCTTTGCGTTCCACTCCGCGCTGCTGGTTGTTGCCTTAACATCCGTTGAGCCAGCTAGTAGCTTCGTCCGCATAGTCCGCCAAATCCAGTCCTCACATGCCAGGTAGACAAGCCCTGTTTTTCTCCGAGGGTTTGAATCCCCCTCGGCTACCCTTACCTGGTTTTGCCCGCCGGTCGAGGCTCTATATAGTAAAACAGCATATAACAAGAACTAAAATTAATATATAAGGATCAATGACGGTGTGAGGATAATGGTAGTCTGATGGAGTCCTCGTGTCGATGATGGCAGATAGTTGGGGGATGTCACAGGATGGATTGGGGCTGTGACAGTACGGACTGTTACGTCGGATTAACACTAAGGTGCTGCCACTTAATTATAGTTAGGGTAAGAATACTTAGCAAGATTAAACACTAAGTATTTGAGCGTGTCTAGTTAGCGTAATAACACTAGTCACAAATCCTATGAGTGATTTAATTAAAGGTTAAGAAATGACGTCATCGAACTTGGGGTAGAATTGCCCAGTAGCTAGGACGGAAGTGATGGTTTGAAAGAAGGGGGTTAAGTGAGTTGGTTTTAGGCACGAGACGAGCGAGGCAGTGATTTTGGGGTTTGGACCATCTTGTAAGTTCGATGGCTGTGTGTTATTTCTTGGGATGACTGGTTTGTATACCACAGAAGCACATGTATTTATGAACTATTATGAAGTTGTCAGAAGTCACAGACACTTAATAAAGGTGTTCATTCATATTTAATCCAGCTTGAACTTATTTCCTGAACGTCAGTAGGAAGTGTCGTTTGTTTACATCAGGTAATTGAGAAAAGAATGTTACCATATTTTCGACGATCATGCAGCCTAAAAACATAAACACAGTTACGAGTCTCCAAAAGAATCACCTGGGTTATGTTCCAATTCCTATTCTGTAATCACCACCTCTGGCAGTCGCCAGTAAAACAACAGATGAACATTGATAAAAGATTCCACCCCATTCTCACCCTGTCACACTAGACTTGATTTGTCACCGTGACCAAGCCCGGTCACATCTAACTTGATTTGGTGCCGTTCCCGTCCACTCCCCCGGCCACATAACGACGTCTTCTCGATCTCTTATCGACTACGGCAGTAATCAGTGACATTTGTTGTACTGACTAATTACATGCTTTTCAATGGTCGGCACCTCTTTCTTTCTCTGCTATGTAGCAGATATTTTGTATTTTTAAACATTCTTTCACTCCTTTCAGTAATAATTCGTCTTGTCTGTTTACCTGACCATCCCTGCTGAGAGAGTAGATATAATAATAATAATAATAAATTCTTTAAGCACCAAACACGGCGCATAAGGCAGAAACCAGTGCTCTCCAGGTTGTTCGTTGTGACGCCACTCCTCTTAGCTCTTGCACATTATTTAGGCCCAACGTTCTTCCTTCTCTTATTATTGTTCTTCTGAGTGTTTCTTTTGGTCTTCCTTTTTTCCTCTTACCCTCAGGAACCCAAGTGAGCGCCTGTAGTGGTATTCTGTTGTTTTGCATTCGTAGGACATGACCGATATATGACCATCGTCTTTTCCTTATATAGTCGGAGACATATTTCTGCCTAGAGTCTTCTCTTATTTGTCGATTAGTCTTGAATTCTTTCCAACTGATGTTCATGAGTTTTCTAAGACATTTGTTCTCGAATGTATTCAGCTTGTTCTCCAATGATTTTGTTATTTTCCAACTCTCACAGCCGTATGTTAACACTGAGATAACATTTGAATTAAACAGACGAAGCTTGGTATGTATATTCAATGATCGTAATTTCCAAATGTTAGATAATCTATTGAAGGCGCTAGCTGCCAAAGCAATTCTAGTATGGATTTCTCTTGTTGTGTCACCATCCTGAGTCATTTTACTGCCTAAATAATTGAAACTTTCAACTTTCTGTAGTTTTTCCCCGTTCAAGATGATATCAAAGGTCTCGTTAGAAAAGTTCATAGCTTTAGTTTTAGAGGCATTTATTTGGAGACCTATTTTAACCGAGAGATGACACAAATTATTTATTGCTTCTTGGGATTGTCTTGGTGTTGAACTTAAGAATGCTACATCATCTGCGAAATCCAGGTCCCCCAGGAATTTTCCATTTGTCCATTTTATACCTAATTGTTCATTGTGGGTATAGTTTCTCATAACCCAATCAATAGCTATTCCAAAAAGTAGTGGTGACATAATACAGCCTTGTTTCACCCCTGTTTCTACTGTAAACCATTCTGTATTCCCTTTATTTGTTCTAACACAACATCTTGCATTGTCATATAGCGCTTTGATTATATTCACATATTTTGTTGGAAAACCATAGATTGTAAGTATCTTCCACAATGATGGGCGGTGTAGACTATCAAAGGCTTTTTGAAAATCGACGAAGGTGATAATAAGTGGCGATTGCCTTTCCACTGATTCTTCTATAATTGTTCTTAGTGTGAATATTTGATCAATACATGATCGTTTCGGCCTGAAACCCGCTTGTTCTTCTCTGATCTTTTCGTCAGCATGCAATTTAAGTCTTTCTAACATCATGCAACATAATAATTTTCCAGGTACTGATAATAGAGATATACCACGCCAGTTATTACAGTCTGATAGATCACCTTTCTTCGGTAACTTTACAATAATACTGTCTTTCCATTGTTGTGGTGGTTGTTCTTCTCTCCATACTTCATTTATAATATCTAAAATTCTCAAGAGGTTGTTGTCATTAACTGCTTTAATCATTTCCCCTGAAATTTCGTCAACTCCAGCAGCTTTAAAATTTTTAAATCTTTTAACGGCTTGTTTGATCTCGTCCAGCGTGAATTCATCGCAAGTTATTGGCAAGGTGGTTGTGGGTGTTTCATTATTAAAATCAGGTGTTACTGTTGGTGGTGGTCTGTTTAGCACCTCCATGAAGTGCTCAGCCCATCTCTTCATTTGTTCTTTTTCTGTTGGTATTGAATTCCCTAATTTACCTTTAACAGGTGTTTCCATAGCAGTAGGCTGGTGACATAGTTGTTTTGTAATTTGATAAAGGCACCTACTATTACCAGTTCTTGCAGCATTTTCAGCTTCTACGGCCAGTTCATTGATGAAATGTCTTTTATCTCTTCGAGTTTTTGTCTTCACTTCTTTATTTAACAAGTTATAAGTTAGTTTGCAAGATTCAACTGCATTATGTGTACTTGCCGCTAGTAGTTTAAGTTTTGCTGTTTTCCTTTCTTGTATTTTATCCCAAGTATCTTCTCTCATCCATTTTTTCTTTTTATGTACTAGGTATCCGGTGGTCGCTACAGCTGCTTCTGTCATTGCTGTTCTCAGTTGTTCCCATTTAGTATCGATTGTCTTGTTGGTGATATCGTTGTCAATTTTGCCTAAAGCATCGAAATAGTTGTTCATTTTGACATTATATTCCTCCTTTATATCATTTGATTGCAGTCTGTGTACATCTATTCTTCTATTTTTATTCTGTTGGTATAACTTCTTCAGTTTAATTCTCAGTTTAGCTATGCAGAGGTTATGATCGCTTCCGATCTCTGCACCTCTGTATGCTCTGACGTCTTGAACTGATGAGCGAAATTTTGCGCTTATGCAGAAGTGATCTATCTGGTTCTTAGTTCTGCCATCAGGTGAATTCCATGTTATCTTGTGGATATTCTTATGTGGAAAGATGGTGTCTGCCACAACGAGGTTTGATATTTCACAAAGTTCTAGAAGTCTTTCGCCATTTTGATTCATACAGCCTATGCCATGAGTACCGAGATATCTTTGTACTCCATCGTTGTTGTCACCTACTTTGGCGTTAAAGTAGATAGGTGATGCAATATTAACCGATAACCATGTTGGTTAATCTCAGGTGTGACCAACATCAGACTACGGAGTAGCATTAAAATCGCCCAGTGCATTTGTTTAATCGCTGATAAGGCCAGGGTGCGTTCTTCGCCAAGATGGTAATACACTGAAAGTTTGATGGCCACTACGGGGAGACAACTTATTTGTCAGCGCACAGGAATGACATAGTCGTTTCCTGCACACCTTGAGGAAAGTAGGATGTTACATCTGAAACACATTGTCGAATGAGTTTACAGATGTGTGTGTGTGTTTCCATGGAACGCAATCGGATGTTTTATTTCCATATATGGGAGAAGTGACCTTTTGCATCACGCACAGAATTTCATGCGGAAATAATTTTGAAATTATCCAAAAAACACGTATGTTTGAAACGATTGGCGCTCTGTTTAACATCGTAAACAAACAAATGCGGAGGAGGACAGGCAATATAACCTGACCTTTTTTGCAGTTTTACGACACTGTGAAAAGTCACTCGTGCCAAGAAGACCACTAGACTGCCATAGTTAGAATCCGATTTCATATGCATCAGACCGGGCTTTGTGGAACATCTTGAAGGACTTAAAGAGCCCATGAAAACCATTTTAATAAGGAAACCGGGATCTGAGGAAACTGAAAACACAGTCATAGTAGGAACCTATTGCTAAAATTAACGACCCCAAAGAACACGTGTAAGAGGCCTATTCCAGTGCCTTTATTCCTCTGAGCAAACAGTCTGTGAGCCAAGATTGGCGTAAGTTGTGCATTTTACATTCTATATATTTCATTACTAACATATTAACTAATATGTATATATTGCCATGTGAATATTAATATGTGAAAATCGGTAGTGGATGTCCAAGTCACTTGAGGCTGGCAACCTTAGCCTATAGAATGATGATTTCATGAAACACCACTGCAAGGGCTGGCGATTGCTTTATTGCTAATTTCTTAAAGAGAACTAAAAGCATAAGTAGTCCCAAGTTCTATATGGAGCAGGGAGGAAAAGATGAAATAAATTATGTACATTCTAATTATAATATTTACAAGTACAAACCAGTGTAAATCTCTATGTAAACCTATTCACTTTAAAATGATGAAAGTTTTCAAGCTTTTCAACCAATGTAAATATAACTGAAAACATATTCAATCTTTATTGTAACACTTTTCAATTAGTGTAGATGAAAATGTAAACCTACTCTATCGATACTATTAACCTTTTCATTTGAATGTAAAGTAAATTTAATTTAAATGTAAAGAAAGTTTTCTCTCGAGGGATTAAGCTTAATTCTCATCGAGGGTAAATTCTGAGGTAGATGGGATGGTGGAATAGGAAGATGGGAACAGATAAGTATGTTTCGGGAAACGCAATACTAGGAGAGCGTTTTGTTTCTATTCTTTTACCATACTAGTCGGTGGTACCATTTACGAGTACTAATCTCTGGAACGAAGTGAATGTAAAAGTGGACTGACGTCGAGCTAAACAACATCATCAGAGGGTCTTAGAGACGCCGTACCAGTTTTGCAGTTACTCCCTGATCTTACTTGGAACATGCTGCGCCTTTAATCTTGACCAAAGACGCGAGAGCTCAAGTGACCTATCTGCACAGAACCCAAAACCCCAGCGGGATGTACTGCATGTTTGTCTCTGTCATAAATTTATTTTGAGAGAAAGAGTCTTAGAAATAGTGGTCCGGTTTAGAGTGGAGAATGGTGGTGAAAAGCTCAGTGATAGAAATTGTAGAGAGTAAATAGTTGCTTCACAGAGTGCTGGGGAGAGTAAAGACAGACTTATTTACGACAAATCGTTTCTCTCAATCTTCTCTTCAGACTCTCCTGGTCAAACAATTATTTGCCAGTTTCCAGACACACATCTGCGCTCACACCGATTTGGTGCTTCAAACACACAGACGCACGTGAATACAAGCTATATTAAACAAATAGGGGAAATGTTGGGCTTTGGGTATTCCAACACAGTACTAAATAAATTTATGATGTTTATTAACCTTAAAAAATCAAATCACAAACAAATATCAAGTGTTACATAAAATTATCCTCTTCTTCTTCTTCCGTCCTTAGCCACCGACCGTCAAAGCAGTCAGTGGCCATTACGCCTAGTGGCGTCTTAGGGCAACAGCAGATAGGTTTTCTTTGCCATTGTTTCCCATCACGCCTATTGGCGTCTTTAGGGCAACGGCAAATCAATCCATTTGCTGTTGTTTCCGTAATCGAAGTGACTGGCAAACTATCATAAGTACAGAAAATGCAACTAACAAGGTGAGGGGGGGGGTGAAGAAGATTGGTATCGACTAAGCCCTTCCCGCTTGTATTAGACAAAGATAAACCCAGTCCAAAGATAGATAGTTATCCGGACAATAGGTAATGTAACCTAACAGTGAAGTTAATTACTCTGAAAGAGGGGTTACAAATCTTAGGTATGGGTGGTAGAAAAAATCCTGTTATTCCCAATTGGGTTTCCATTTACTAAGCAAATGAAAGGGGGGGAGGGGTGAACAGCGTCAACAAAATATCCCAATTAAAGGAACAATGCAGGGTATACTGAAAATATATTACCCGGTAGGCAAATTAACAAATGGTTTTTCAAACAAATTAAAATCTCCTGTCATTCATGCACGCGCGTGAGGATCCACACTCATATATTCACTCACACTTACCGATTGCAGCATCAGACAATCCATAGAATTATATAAACAGAAATTACACTCTAGACATGTGAAACTGTCTAGTACTTCGATGTCCCGCCCCAGATGTTGCGAGGTTTGCTGATAGCAAATATTCTCACTTATCGCCGGACTTGAAGCCTAAGAGTTCTTGTGTTTTATTATATAAAAAGGAGTCTATGGGGTGGCACTGACACAGTTCGACACAGGGGTGAAAATGAAGTGGTGGTAAATTTCCTTCAATGCGTGATGATAGCAACTGACCGGTAAAGTTTTTAATCCAGTGAGGAAAAAACTAGGCTCAGTCACAGTCAGGTAAATCGATATTCTCTCACAGTAGAGCAGTAAATAAAATATCGCTACTGGCACTGTTCATCTTCCAGTTTATCTCACAGATTGAAATTTAATTTGATGATTTATTTAAATGTTCTTGGGTAGGCTTTCTTTCATGTAGTTATGATAGCTAGGTCGCATCGGACCGCCACAAGATTAAATTTAAAAAATGTTTCATCAATATGTCTGGAAGTTTAAGAACCGAGTCTGAAACTCTCTGTATGATTTCTTTATGCTGGGAATGCAAAGGTGATCATTCTATAGAAAAAGATAGAAAACCCATGACAACATAATCATACCTCAGAAATCAAATAATATTCTAACGCACGATAAATTTACCGTTAAGGCTATTATATACACTCGCGTATTTAATTATGTATTTAAGAAAACACGTCACGAGTCTAATGGTTAAAATACACATCTATATATATATGACTTAACTAAATTTATTAATTATAAATTCCTTCGCGACTTTAAAAGTTACTTTAACATTAAAGCATCTATTATTTTTGGAAATATTATAATAGATATATCATTAACTTTACCACTGGAACTTTTGGGATGAGTTTAATTTAATAGATTTAAATAAACACAAAATCCAGTGAAATAAAATGAAAGCACTAGACCACTGATCACTTTAACAAATATAGTATACCGTGCACAGAAACAGAAATCACTCCAATGTAGCCACCAATTCAGATGGAAATCTAGCAGACTTTCTACTAAAGCTAGTGAATCTTAAATCTCTGGCGACCGAATGATAACATGGCTTTCTACGTGGTCTGTCTATATCTGGCTGAAATGCAAGATGAGTGGGACATGAGAAAATTGACACCTTTTTAGATCTCAGGAGACTTTTGGGGATCTGACCGCCAGACTAAAGAGAGAAGCCGCCCCTGATCTGACGTATCTCCGCTCGCTGCTTTCGCGTCGGCTTTCCCGTTCGCTACCACTGCGATCGGTTTCGTGTTTAACACCGAGATGCGAAATACCGGCAGGAAACTTGCGTCGCTCGTTTCAGGGACCACTACTGCCTTTGATAGCGCCGATAGTCTTTCCTGAGATCCCTCAGTCTGTTTGATCGTGTGCCGCTACTTTCTGTTTGATTCTGGCACCGCCCCCACTGGGCCAAGTTAATGAAAATAATGCATATGATTGCTCAAGAGATGTCTGTGGGCGTGATTTAATCTCTCCTTAAATCAATGCGATGACCAGAATGAACGGTAGATAAACTGTCCACATATTAATCAGCAAACGTGTTGACCATCTGTGTGGAACGGTTGCATAGCTAATGAGTCCAGGTGAAGAAAAATCCCGTTTGACGAAGAGTTACCACAATATTCGGGGGCACTGATGCTATACGAAGGGGTCGTTACAAAGGGTCGTACCATATCATCCAACACTTCAGGGGTACCGATGTTATGAGAGGGTTCTTACCATCCTCTAACAAATTCAGGGACGGCTAAGTTGTCTGTCCCAGTCTCAATCAATTTACTAAATACACTCTAAACATAGCTATACCATAATAATAATAATTCCACTGAGTAAATCAGGGTGGAGGCTTGAACGAGCTAAAATTAATAATTGCTTAATTCTTCATAAAAGGCGGCGGATCAGATATAAGTTTAGTTAACAATTGCCCTGCCAAATGCAGCATTGTTCTTGTCTTCCGAAATACCTTATGAACACTGCTTTGAGATAGAAGCAGCATTATCCTTCTATCTACAGCTCTGCCAAGAGTAATCTTGTGCGAAGGTAGACACCTTTGAAGGCCCATATTAGATACTCTTGAGTTTTGGCCACTGTTGGACCACTACTGCAAAGCAGTGGAGGTAATTCCGTGACAGTGAATTTAATGTAATCTCGGACACCTCCAGGCTTTCTCACCTCCTTCCACCTTGTTAACAGCAGGGCAGTTGTGAGAGACCCTACTTTGTCTTTTTTTTTTTTTTTTTTTTGGTTGTATTCGTTGTAGTTTTTTTTTTTTTTTTCTTGTTTGTATTAGTTTTTTTTTTTTCATTGTTTGTTTGTTTCTTGAAAAGGGGATTTTCACACACTAATTGATTCACACAATCTTGGTTTTGATTTACTATATTTGGACTGAGTGGGAGGCAGAGAAGATACTATATTTGAATATCGGAAATCTGATTGTATTGTCTTGAATTTATTACACTATATGTCCTAATTATAACCCATCAAGGGTGTAACGGGATACTTTGTTTACAAAAAATTCTGATAGAGGCCATTCTCGTTCGTATTTTTATGTAACGTCACGTTTCTTATCATATCAAAATAAGAATACAAAAAGCAAGAGGAGCTTTCATTGCACTGGGAAACATATGGAGAACAAGAGAAATCAAGTCCAACACGAAAATAAGAATCTTCAACTCAGATGCCAAGTCAGTCCTATTGTATGGTTCTGAGACATGGAGAGCAAGAAAAACAACACCCAACAAGCTACAGACTTTTATAAACGGGTGCTTGCGTAGAATAGAAGGACTGAAATGGTATAACAAAGTCACAAATGTGGAATTGATGACAAGAACCAGACAAGTGCCAGTGGAACCAGAGTTGACAAGAAGACGCTGGCGATGGGTAGGACACACATTGAGGAAACCTGTTGATAGTATTACAAAGCAGTCCTTGTTCTGGAATCCACAGGGAAAGAGAGACAGAGGTAGACCAAAAAACACACGGAGAAGAGAACTGTATACAGAGGTGAAAATGATGAGGAAAACATGGAAAGAACTTGAGAGGATGGCACAGGACAGGAAGGATTGGCATGTGTTTGTTGAAGGCCTATGCTCCTCGGGGAGCTAAAGGGTATTGATTGATTGACGTTTCTTATCCATTTTCATTGCAGAGATGGTGGCAATACTAAAAGCACTAGAAATATTCTCTAATGACCGTCCCAAGAAACTAACAATTTTAACTGACTCTCTTTCAACAATTCAAGCACTAAGAAACTTACGTGAATACAGTAGACCTGATATAGCAGAGGAGATATTTCTGGCTACTACATACTTATACTCCAGAGGATGATCAGTCTTAATAGCTTGGATACCTTCACATGTTGGCATAGATTGAAATGAAAAGGCAGATAAAGAAGCCATGAAAGGTAGATCTGATAAAAATCTAATAAATGTAGTTATGAGTAAATCAGAGATTAAAAGCTTAATTATTATTAAAGAAATATAAAATGACAGCTTTTTCTGTCAGTGCGTAACGCTAAGGGATGCAACTTTGGTTGAAAGTTAGACATTAATTTTATTGTTTCCCTTATATGTACTCTCCCGAAAATAGTAACACTTACCAAAGAAGAATGCGCAAATGACGGTGTGGACAAAAATATATTTATAGAGTGTGTGATCTCGTATACACACATTGGGAGCCTCGCTGCTGCTACGTAGTTCGTGTGCTGTGGTGATGCACAGTGGTTTAAAAAAAATACTTTTGAATAAGTAAAATATTCGTTAGGTATTGGTGCTTTTTTAAATGTAATTCCCGCGTCTTATGACGGGCTTTTACACTAGTTAAAGAATAATAACAGATGAATGGAAAGCAGAGTGGGATAAAAATCTGAAAGGAAGACATGCATATAAGATGTTCAAGGCTCCAACAAGAAAATGTCAGATATCTAGGGAACTGAAAATTCCCAGTAATAAGAAACTTCTCAGACTACTGGTGAGAAAAGGCTATTTCAGAATGGAAGAACCTTATTGTGCAGGATGTCTTCAAGACATAAATATAGAACATTTCTTGTTAAAATGTAAGAGGTATGAACAAATGAGAATCCCAATATTAGATTATTTGCAGGCATCAAATTTACCTATAAATGTAGAAGAGGTGTTAATACCTTGGGAACTACATAATTTAGTCAAACAATATTTAACCAGAACAAAAGTTAATATACAGTAATAGAAGTGTGAAGTTCTGATGATGTTCTTACAATACAAATGACTTATGGCAAGTGAACGTCAATTAAATATCTAACTGGAATCACCAGGCCTTTATACCCCTGCACCTGAATATTATTTTTGTTTGGTGTTTTTTTTTTGGTTTTGTTTTGTTTTATCTCGTTTTTGTTTGTTTGGTTTTTTTTAACATAGAAGCAAAATTGGTAATTTTGATTTGCTATATTTACAACGATTTGACAAATGTTATGCCACTTTCACTTATCGGCAGTTATTCATCTTATTTGGAATTGAAAACACCATATTTCCGAATTATAACCCATCAGAGGTTGAACGGGTATTTTTCATCATTAAAATAAACAAAAACAAAAATCTCCCCCCCCCCCCCTTTTTTCCTATTGTTTCCACCGTATGGACTATGGACATAAAATCTGGACTCCCTCCCCTTTACTGCGTAACGTCATATATCGACACCCCTCCCCCTAAACATGTACTTAAAGGGGAGGGTGGATGACGAGGTCGTAAATACATTTTCTCAAATTTGGAGTGGAAAACATGGGAGATCATAAATGATACAGTTTTTTTTTTTTAAAACAACGTATCCCTTTCAACCCTCGATGGGTTATAATTAGGATATACTCGTATAGTGTAATAAATTCAAGACAATATAGTAACTTTCCCCCCCCCCCCCCTTCCACTCAGCCCAAATGGAGTACTTCAAAATCAAAATTGTGTATGTGTGAGTGACCTACCCTTTCCAAGAAACAAACAAACAATAAAAATAAAATGCAAACAAACAAATAACGAAAAAAAACTATTAAAAAAAAAAACCAAACAAAGTAAAGTCTCTCATACCTGCCCTGTTCTTAACAAGGTGAAAAGGAGTGATAAATACGAGGGGAGTTCAGAAAGTAATGCACCACATTTTTTTCTTCTCAGCTAATAATGAAGATAGAAGCATGAAATTTTGCACACTTCAAATATGGCATGTGCCTATTGTGTGCACTAAATTGCACCGCAACCGGCCAAATAATACGGCTGCCCTAAACCGCTGAAATGGAGCGTGTTAGCAACTTGCGTTAAAAACAGCGAATTGTGATAGAATTTCTCGTTGCAGAGAAGGAAACTGTTGTGAATATTCACAAGCGTCTATGTGATGAGTATGGAAGTTTTGCAGTCGACAGGAGTATAGTCAGTCGCTGGGTTCAGAGAATCAAAGAATCAGGAAGTGGAGATACGGAGCTGCTTGATCGGCCACGCTGTGGACGTCCTGCCACAGCCACCAACACAGAAATGTTGAAATGCGCTGAGGGCATTATTCGTACTGATAGGCGAATCACTACTCAACAATTGGCCTTAAGCTGTCAGTCAGCATTGGTAGTGCAAATGCAGTTATAAAAACTCTCGGATTTTCTAAGGTTTGCGCAAGATGGGTTCCTCGAATTCTCACAAATGACCACCGATTGCAAAGGAAAGCAATTTCTTCTGAATTGTTGGAGCTTTTCAGTGCTGATGGAGAGAACTTTTTGGCTAAGATCGTTACAGGCGTCGAAACCTGGGCACATCATTTTGAACCTGAGACAAAAAGACAGTCAATGGAGTGGCATCATCCGCAATCACCAAGAAGAAAGAAATTCAACACAATTCCTTCAGCTGGAAAGGTCATGATCACTGTCTTTTGGGACATTGAAGGTGTGATTCTTGTGGACGTTATGCCAAGAGGAGAGACAATCAATTCGCAAGCTTACATTAAGACATTGAAAAAACTCAATCAACGTTTTCGCAGAGTTCGGCAGCACAAGAATCCAGCAGACCTGCTTCTCCTTCACGACAATGCGCGCCCTCACACAAGTCTGGCAACACGGGAAGCAATCACCAAATTGGGTTGGACTGTACTACCCCATCCACCCTATAGTCCCGATTTGGCAACCTCTGATTTGCATCTATTTGGTCCATATAAAGATGCACTCCGTGGGACAAGGTTTGAAGATGATGAAGGAGTGATTCATGCAGCGAAGAAATGGCTACATGATCAAGACAAAATCTGGTACGGGCAAGGAATACATGCACTTGTTTCGCGCTGGCAAGTTGATGGGGATTATGTTGAATAATACCGATGTTTACACGACATATCCATGTATATTGTGTATAAATTTCATGCTTTTTTAATTAACAGCTCCTGAGAAAAACGATGTGGTGCATTACTTTCTGAACGCCCCTCGTACTACCCCTTATCCTCACACCATCATGGTTCCTTATATATTAATTTTAGTTCTTGTTATATACTGTTTTACTATGTTGTGCAATTCTCTATGTCTATCTATTCTCAACACCTGCTCCACAGTTATGGATGAATTACATGCCTGTAAATAATATAAGGTTGCTATAGCCGGGAGTTGTAGTGAGGATAAGCTCTGACTGCAGATAAATGATTATATGGCACGCGCCTCAAATAGCCTCTGACAACCAAGCCCAGCTCCCGGCCTTCATGTGTAGCTCAATTTGAGCCCGGCGGAACTGTTTCCACTGATAGTAGAAGGGGAAAAGGCGAGTCACTGGCGCCTTAAAACCAGTAACTTCGGGCAGGTAGGGCTCGTGATCCTTGGTTGGTAACCTATCTAAGAGAAGGTAAAACTCTGAATTCGAATCACTGCTGCCTAGCGGGAATATCAATTTATGGGAATGACTTCGGGAATAAACCCTGAGGATAAATCCGGAGTCGGAGTCCCTAAGGCAGTCTAATGTTGATTCGACATTATTCTACCAACTCCTGCGACGTGGCTGGTACCAAATTGTATCGGCTACTGCCGTTCCTTTGGATCTACCGGCAGCGTGGAGAGGGGGAACATGCTGCATGGGAAACAGCTTGATCTCCATATATCTGTGCCCTGGAGAGGACACTCCAGCTTCGCCCTATAGGTGTCGGCAAAACATGGGAAGTAGCAGTTACCGGTTATAAGCATTTTGCCCAATTGGCGTAGGGCATGGCGCCAGGGGTTACTTCCGACAGTGGGAAAGGTTCTAGGATCTCACTGGACAGCTACCACCCGCTTCAAGCTGGGCAGCCCCAGGCAATTAGGTGTTGTCCCTGTCGTGAAACATTCTAAATCCACATATATAAATTAAAAGGTAAATGTAAAGCCTAACACATAAATTCAATAAAAGGGAAAGAAGAATGGTAAAGAACAGTGCTGTCACAATGACTGTACTCGAGATCCCCCCTTTTTTTCTACTTCGTCTGAAAATTGTAACGCTTTCACGTTTGATAGTAAAGCCTATAGCAGCATACACGCCTTTCTAACAATAAAACGTGTACTGTATTTCTTAGAAAACCTTGAGATACGCAAGCTGATTAATGACCTAGATTAATACTAGCATTAATTTCATTTTATACACTGCGTAATGAAAAGACAGATGAACTTAGGGTAGAGAGAGAGAGAGGGCTGAACGGAGGAACGTTTGCAACACTAACACGCGTCTCGCGATATAAAATTAATGCCACCCCCAAGCGTAAGGCATGAAGCACTAACTTTTTTTCAAATAGACAGTGATAAAAAACACTATCAATACGAGGGTTAGGTTTAAAAACCTGTTTAATGCTTATTAGTAAACATGACATAATACTGTTTTATGTCTGAAAGCCTGACAGTACCGAGACACCACATCGTATCGAAGTGAACGGGAGGTAGAAGAAAATGCATATTTTGAAGGCAGCCACTTAGCTCCATTAAATTTATATATTTGGGTTCCTTAAGACTTGCTGACAAAGAATATGTTAAGTGTTACGCAAATAGTCTAGGAATTAACAAATTATAGCCAAAAGAAAATAGTGAGGGTGTCTGGCAGCACCAAATCATAATCGCACAGTGGCATGTTTTGAAACCACCATTTTACGGGAAATAGGCCAACATGTTAAATCCGATTTGATTGGCGGGAAGTATATGTAAGGCGAAACACGATTAGTCGGACTGCAAATACTAATTTTGGTTGTTAGGGGAAACGTAGGAAGGGTAAATTTTTTCAAAAGCTTGTGTAAACATGGTCCTATTGGCTAGACCCGCTGATATAGTCAATTAGGAGCGTCTGTTCAGTGCCACATTTTAAAATAAACTTACTAAGAAACAGTGCGTTGAGATCCAGCTCATATTTTTCTAAATAAAAGCCTGGGACAGAGGCAGATCGGAATTTGTGCCATAATTCATCGCCAGTCAACGTATTTGTTTATTATTTCCATGAATTGTGGTAAGATTGACATATTTGATATCTTTTTGATGAAAATTGAATGTGAATTGATAATTTATGTCTGTATATGTGTGTGGTTCAGTAGCAAACATGAGGCAAAGCCTAGATATTGCTCCAACCTGAACAAAACTTGTCGGAGAGAAGTATAACTGCATGGGATCGCCAAATAGTACACTGACACCTATCTTATTGACTAGAAGGAACTAATGCTGGAATTGCAGAGGCGTAGTAACCATTAAGGAGAAGAATACTGGTGTAAATTGTTTCAGATGAAGCTAGCAGTTGGCCTACCGCTCTGAACTCAGTGTTTGTTATGTATTGTGTTCAGTGTGGAAATAGATTATAAATTAGTTCTGAAGTAGGAGGTACAACCTTCTTGTTTCAGGGACCGTGGTCCTAACTTATTGAAGCAGCACCTGGTCTGAGTTTTGCTGAATCCAGAGGCTGATAGCATACCCCTTGGTCCAGATAGCGACCAGTGAGGTGTCTCAAGAACACAGTGAAGCAAGCGAGCAGAGGAGACTGTTTCCTGCCGCCATCACAGAAGATAAGATTCTGTGGCCAGAGCAGCTCAATCCTATGTGCCCCCCCCTCTAAAATTGACAGTATATTAATTAAAGAGGGACAATAAATTGTTTCAAATGACAGGAACTGTGAACTTTTCCCAATACTATTTCCACCATAAGCAAACACTTGAAGTCATGATGACAAACAACAACCTAGCTTGAAAAAGCCAGTATTACCTCATAGTACTACTTCACAACTTACACACATAGAATAATAATAATAAAATATGTCAATACAAAGATCATATCTATAAATTGTGTACATACAACTTGTAATTACATTTGATTGTGATTCCTGGTTCACTGTGTAGTTGAATCAGGATATCTATTATTGAAAGGAATTAATACATATATTTTTAAACTTTAACACTTGACTCATTTAAGATAGTCTTATAGAGTGTTATATGTGTGTGAGTGTCACAGTGTTGTAAAGTGTTGTGGAATAAATTAAATTGTTTATCTGTCTGTTGTTGTTGTGACTTACACTTCATCATTATCATAACCCTAGACATTCAACGTAGTCATCACAATATTCCAGAATAATTCTGACTGAGGTATAAATGTGGTAGCAAGTAAGGTCATCTGTAATACACCACACTTATTAGATACAGATACCTTCACAGCTGATCTCAGTCAGTACACTAAGTCCCCTATAAATATTTATATCATCCCACTTTACCACATATATTGGGGTCTCGCTCCCGGGATATTGAACTTTCTCCTATTATATATATTGGGAATAATAAAAATTTAAAAGGTATCCTTGGGTGAAAATAAATAAGGTTGAGCTCTCAGTGCCTGTGGTTGTCCTTAGATATTTAGTAGAGATTGAATTGTTTACATTTGCCTGGTAGAAAATGGCCGACTTGGCAAAATTTCGATCTGCTGATATGCAGGCTGCAAAAGAGTTAGGAATGGATGGGCAAGTTATGATTGCCTATGTCACTATGGAATGTGACAAATATATTGAACGTGAAGAAAGAAGATTAGAAAAAGAGGCCGAAAGAAAATTAGAATCTGAAAGATTGGCCGAAGATAAGAGGTTAGAGGCGGAAAAGGAAATTAAGAGGTTGCAGATTGAGGCTGACAAAGAGGCTAGAGCATTGGAGGCGGATCGTGAGGCGGAAATAAAGAAGCTCCAGTTGAAAGAGAAAAAGGCTGAAAGGGAAGCAGAAGAAAAAAGATTGACTGCAGAAAGAGAAGACAAGAGATTAGCTACAAAAAGAGAGGAAAGAAGATTGACTGCAGAGAGGGAAGCAGAGGATAAGAGATTACAAAGGGAACATGAGTTACGACTAAGGGAGTTTGAGTTTCAAGGCCATGCTCCTGAAAATGGTGCCAGTCCCTTTACCTCCGATGCTAATGCTAGTCAGGGAGCCTCAACCTCAGCTATGAACTTTCATTTAGATCATTTTGTTGAGAAAGACGATGATATCGAGAGCTATCTAAATAGATATGAACTATTAGCTACCACGTATGGGTTAGAGAGAGAAAGGTGGAGCTTAAAGTTATCTCAAGGACTTCGTGGTGCAGCTTATGAAGTTTTTGCCAAAATGAGCAGAAATGATCAAGAAAATTATGACATGCTAAAGCAGGCTCTTTTGTTAAGATATGAAAAGAATGCAGAATTTTATAGGACAAAATTTAGGAATGCTAAACTACTGTCAGGTGAAACCTATCACCAGTTCTCTGCACGAATAGAGACATACTTGGAGAAATGGACTTCTCTGGGGAAAACCCAAGATCTTAAGGAAATGATCCTTATAGAACAACTAAGAGAGTCCATGGCTCCAGACCTGAGAAAGTTTCTCATGGAACAAGGTGCAGAGAGACTGGGTGAGCTACTAAATGTCGCTGAAAGGTATCAAGCAGCTCAAGCAGAGGTATCAGGTAATAAAAAGAAACAGGTAGAAAATTTTAAGGCACCACAGAACTTTAATAAATTTGATCCTAGAGATCAGAACAAAGGTAAGCACCAGTTTGATAGGCCACGGTATGACAATAAAAATAAAACCCCACAATTCGATGAAAGGAAATCTGATGAAAGAAAATCTTTCAACCAAGGAAGGAGGTGGTGTAAAAATTGTCAGATGGACAATCATGATACTGACCGTTGTAGAAGGAAACCTGTGTATATGGCCACCCTTCAGGTCAGGTCGACCTCAAGACAGGAGGGGATATCCTGATAAATACCACTCCAGAAGAGATGAGGAAGGCACAGGCTGGGGATAAGACCCTCAAGCCTTGTTTCAGGAAATTGTCAACTTGTCATACAACTCCACGCAAGGGAGATTTTTACATGAAAAACAAGTTGATGTATAGGAAGGCCGGAACTAGATCCAATGGTCACGGACAGTTGGTTCTTCCAAAGGCATATAGGGCAGACTTAAGGAGCCTACATGTGAAACAAGATGGGGACCATGAAAAAATTGGTACCATCATCCAAAAGGTGGCTCACAATTATTATTGGCCCAAAGCAAGATGGGACATTGAGAATTTTGTAGAAAGGTGTAGCATAGCACATGAGGGAACACCCACAAGTGGGAACATTGATCAGGACCTGGACACGTCACGGGGCAAAATTAGGCCTGATAATAAAAAGAAAAATAGATTTGATAAAGTGGACCAAATGGAATGGGAAGCCCCTTTTCACGGACAAGCTTTAATTAACTGTTTTACAATGGCCACTATGCAGAGAGTGCAAAAAGATGTCTTACCCCAGGATAAGCCGAAAATCCCTCAATCGGACTTATGTAAACTGGAGGAAGAGGATGTAGAGAGGAAATCTCTCATCAAGAATTCTAAGTGGGGAGAAAGCCCCAAGAAAAGAATTGGTAGCGGTCGTTTTGTGAATGATGATTCTGGGAAGAAAAATCATCACTATAGAGCTTCGAGTGGAAGAGACCATACCGGTGCATGGACAAATAGGTCCACAACATTAAAAGACCTTATGAAGCGCTGTTAAGAACGTGGACTGATGAAAAGGCAGAGGAAAATATTACATCCTCCTACCAATATGTGAATGAGCTGACCACTCGTTTAAAAACTGGCTGGAAACTTGCCAATGAAAATTTGAGACAAGCCAGGAAAAAACATGCTGCCTATTACAACAGGAAAGCTAAAGACAGAGATTTGGCTGTGGGAGAGAAGGTACTGCTTCTTCTAACCGGTAGTCAAAATAAGTTACAAAATGGATGGCAAGGTCCATATACAGTTCTAGAGAAGGTGTCTAGAACCAATTATAAGATAGATAAGAAGGGGAAAGAAAAAATCTATCATGTGAATCTCCTGAAGAAATATTTGAAAGAGAAAATCAGGAAGAGACACACTTGTTGACCTTGTCCATTGCAATGGAGATGAAAAAGGAACCACTTTCATCATTTGAATATCCATTACACCCCTGTGAGACAGCGGCACAGGTGAAAATCAGTACACATTTAACGAAAAATCAGAAAGAGAGAGTGCAACAGGTTCTAGATAATCATACAGAGGTGTTAACGGACCGACCGGGGCATACAAACTTATTGGAATATGATATGAAACTGATAGACCCCACACCTGTCTGTATGAAACCCTATTCGATTCCTTTTGCTAAGGAGAAAGCTTTGAAGGAAGAGATAGACTATTTGTTGAAGGAGGGAATTATTTCACACAGTGAATCTTCGTATAGTTCCAGTGTGGTGCTCTTAAGGAAACCCTCTGGAGAACATAGACTCTGTATAGATTACAGGAGACTGAATGCTATCACAGAAGGACAGGTGGATCCATTGCCGGATACAAATCAGTTGTTTGCCAGGCTAAATAAAGCTAAATATTTCTCAAAAGTGGATCTGAGTAAAGGATACTATCAGATTCCAGTAAAGCCTGAGGTTAGACCATACCTAGCTTTTAGTACCTCAGAGGGACACTATGAGTTTAACAGATTGCCATTTGGATTGAAGAATGCGCCTAGTGTCTTCTCTAGAATGATGAGAAAATTGTTGGATCCTCTGAATAACCTATGCATCACAAATTTCATGGATTATATCCTTATAGCAACAGAAACATTTGAGCAACATATTGACTCTCTGAACATGCTGTTTAATCGACTTAGAGAAGCAAATTTAACAGCCCGACCAACCAAATGTTGTGTTGGATGTAAAGAATTAGAATTCTTGGGACACACAGTTCATCAGGGAAACATGACCCCTGACCCCAAGAATTTAGAGAAACTAAAGAAAGCCCCGAGACCACAAACCAAGAAAGACGTGAGATCCTTTGTCTCATTATGTGGTTTCTACCAAAAGTATATCAAAAACTTTAATTCCATATGTGCACCGTTAACTGATTTGACACGTAAAGGAAATCCAGATCGAATTACATGGACAGCACAATGTGAATTGGCTTACCAGGAATTGAAGGAAAAGCTCACAAGCAAACCTATTTTGAAATTACCTGACTTAAGTCAAGAATTCATTGTAAGAACGGATGCCAGTAATATCGGGTTAGGTGCGACCCTGTTACAGAAATCAGATGCATTGGATGGGGAATTAAGCCCAGTGGCATATGCTAGCAGAAAGTTGAATAAAGCTGAAACCAATTACTCAACTAGCGAAAAAGAATGTCTTGCAGTAATATGGGCGATAAAGAAATTCAATATTTATCTGTATGGGAAGGCATTCAAGTTGCAAACGGATCACAAACCCTTGTCGTTTCTAGCGCAGGCTAGGCATGAAAATTCTAGGTTACTCAGATGGTCCTTACTTATGCAGCCATTTGAGTTTAGCATAGAGTATATTTCTGGAAAAACAAATCTGGGAGCGGATTTTTTAAGCCGCCATCCGTGTGATGAGAATCACCGTAAGCCCCAGAAATAATAATAAATTTCTCTATGTGTATATAGAATTATAGACTGACATATAACGTCTGTTTTAAGAGGGGAGAATTTGTCGTGAAACATTCTAAATCCACATATATAAATTAAAAGGTAAATGTAAAGCCTAACACATAAATTCAATAAAAGGGAAAGAAGAATGGTAAAGAACAGTGCTGTCACAATGACTGTACTCGAGATCCACCTTTTTTTCTACTTCGTCTGAAAATTGTAACGCTTTCACGTTTGATAGTAAAGCCTATAGCAGCATACACGCCTTTCTAACAATAAAACGTGTACTGTATTTCTTAGAAAACCTTGAGATACGCAAGCTGATTAATGACCTAGATTAATACTAGCATTAATTTCATTTTATACACTGCGTAATGAAAAGACAGATGAACTTAGGGTAGAGAGAGAGAGGGCTGAACGGAGGAACGTTTGCAACACTAACACGCGTCTCGCGATATAAAACTAATGCCACCCCCAAGCGTAAGGCATGAAGCACTAACTTTTTTTCAAATAGACAGTGATAAAAAACACTATCAATACGAGGGTTAGGTTTAAAAACTTGTTTAATGCTCATTAGTAAACATGACATAATACTGTTTTATGTCTGAAAGCCTGACAGTACCGAGACACCACATCGTATCGAAGTGAACGGGAGGTAGAAGAAAATGCATATTTTGAAGGCAGCCACTTAGCTCCATTAAATTTATATATTTGGGTTCCTTAAGACTTGCTGACAAAGAATATGTTAAGTGTTATGCAAATAGTCTAGGAATTAACAAATTATAGCCAAAAGAAAATAGTGAGGGTGTCTGGCAGCACCAAATCATAATCGCACAGTGGCATGTTTTGAAACCACCATTTTACGGGAAATAGGCCAACATGTTAAATCCGATTTGATTGGCGGGAAGTATATGTAAGACGAAACACGATTAGTCGGACTGCAAATACTAATTTTGGTTGTTAGGGGAAACGTAGGAAGGGTAAATTTTTTCAAAAGCTTGTGTAAACATGGTCCTATTGGCTAGACCCGCTGATATAGTCAATTAGGAGCGTCTGTTCAGTGCCACATTTTAGAATAAACTTACTAAGAAACAGTGCGTTGAGATCCAGCTCATATTTTTCTAAATAAAAGCCTGGGACAGAGGCAGATCGGAATTTGTGCCATAATTCATCGCCAGTCAACGTATTTGTTTATTATTTCCATGAATTGTGGTAAGATTGACATATTTGATATCTTTTTGATGACAATTGAATGTGAATTTATAATTTATGTCTGTATATGTGTGTGGTTCAGTAGCAAACATGAGGCAAAGCCTAGATATTGCTCCAACCTGAACAAAACTTGTCGGAGAGAAGTATATCTGCATGGGATCGCCAAATAGTACACTGACACCTATCTTATTGACTAGAAGGAACTAATGCTGGAATTGCAGAGGCGTAGTAACCATTAAGGAGAAGAATACTGGTGTAAATTGTTTCAGATGAAGCTAGCAGTTGGCCTACCGCTCTGAACTCAGTGTTTGTTATGTATTGTGTTCAGTGTGGAAATAGATTATAAATTAGTTCTGAAGTAGGAGGTACAACCTTCTTGTTTCAGGGACCGTGGTCCTAACTTATTGAAGCAGCACCTGGTCTGAGTTTTGCTGAATCTAGAGGCTGATAGCATACCCCTTGGTCCAGATAGCGACCAGTGAGGTGTCTCAAGAACACAGTGAAGCAAGCGAGCAGAGGAGACTGTTTCCTGCCGCCATCACAGAAGATAAGATTCTGTGGCCAGAGCAGCTCAATCCTATGTACCCCCCCCCCCCCCTCTAAAATTGACAGTATATTAATTAAAGAGGGACAATAAATTGTTTCAAATGACAGGAACTGTGAACTGTTCCCAATACGATTTCCACCATAAGCAAACACTTGAAGTCATGATGACAAACAACAACCTAGCTTGAAAAAGCCAGTATTACATCATAGTACTACTTCACAACTTACACACATAGAATAATAATAATAAAATATGTCAATACAAAGATCATATCGATAAATTGTGTACATACAACTTGTAATTACATTTGATTGTGATTCCTGGTTCACTGTGTAGTTGAATCAGGATATCTATTATTGAAAGGAATTAATACATATATTTTTAAACTTTAACACTTGACTCATTTAAGATAGTCTTATAGAGTGTTATATGTGTGTGAGTGTCACAGTGTTGTAAAGTGTTGTGAAATAAATTAAATTGTTTATCTGTCTGTTGTTGTTGTGACTTACACTTCATCATTATCATAACCCTAGACATTCAACGTAGTCATCACAATATTCCAGAATAATTCTGACTGAGGTATAAATGTGGTAGCAAGTAAGGTCATCTGTAATACACCACACTTATTAGATACAGATACCTTCACAGCTGATCTCAGTCATTACACTAAGTCCCCTATAACTATTTATATCATCCCACTTTACCACAGTCCCGCTACTGTCTGCTTTCCCCATTGGGTGCATGGGGATTAGGGTCAAACCCGAAATGTGGACAGAAAATTTTGCACCAAGCAATTATCACAAAACAACAAGTAATAGAAATTAAGCAAACTATCAGATTGGGATGCTGGAACGTCCGGACTATGTTGACTGGACTATCCGAAAACATACAGGACATAAACGATGTCAGGAAGACAGACGTGATCAATGACGAACTTAAATTACTTCGGGTGGATATAGCTGCACTTCAGGAAACGCGCCTGGCAGGCTCGAGAATGGTGAACGAGAAGGACTGCACGTTTTATTGGCAAGGGAAAGACCTTAATAAAACTAGAGAACACAGAGTAGGTTTTGCGGTCAAAAAATCGCTAGCTAAAATGGTTGAACCAGGTGAGAATGAAACAGAACACCTGTTAACGCTCCGCCTGCAAACTAGCGCAGGTCCTATCACCCTTGACAGTGTGTACGTTCCTACACTGTACTCTGCCTCAGAAGCTAAAGACGAGTTCTACGAGAATCTAGCAGCAGTCATCAAAAGCACACCTAGGCAAGAACAGCTTGTTCTCCTTGGTGACTTTAACGCTAGAGTGGGTGCCGATAATGTTTCATGGCCTTCATGTCTGGGCAAGTTTGGTATTGGCAAGATAAATGAAAATGGACAACGGCTCTTTGAGTTGTGTGTCCAGCATGACCTCTGCGTGATGAACACATACTTTTAGACAAAACCGCAGCATAAGTTGTCATGGAGACACCCACGATCCAAGCACTGGCACCAACTGGCTTTGATTCTCGTTAGAAGGCCACTTCTCAGGTCTGTGCTCCCTACGCGCTCGTACCATAGTGCAGACTGTGATACAGATCACTCCTTGGTTTGCTGCAAAATCAGAGCACAACCAAGAAAATGCCATTGTGTCAGACATGAAGGGAAACCACGCATCGATACCAGCAAGATGTCAGACCCTGTCGTGATCGCTCAATTTACTGCGACCTTCAAGAAAGTGCTCAGTAGCATTCATCATTGTGATACTTTTACAGAAAACTGGGAGCACCTGCGGAACACCATTCACAGTACTGCACTTGCCACCTTTGGTAAGAAAACAGCTAAGTCAAATGACTGGTTTGATGCTTCATCGGACGTGATGACACCTGTCATTGAAGCTAAGTGCAGTGCTACGACTGAGTACAAACGTTCACTGAGTGCTAGAACCCTACAGATCCCGAAGGCTACGAGAAAAAAGTTCAACAAACTCCTCGACGTTGTGCAAATGACTACTGGCTCCAGCTCAGTGAGAGCATCCACACTGCAGCGCAAACAGGCAACACTAGACAAATGTATGATGGTATAAAGAAAGCCCTTGGTTCCCAAAAAACTAAGACGGCACCGCTAAAAACCATCAGCGGAGAGAAGCTAACCGATAAGGGTAAGCAGATGGAGAGATGGGTCGAGCACTACTCTGAGCTTTACGCTAGAGAAAATACCGTCACACCTGCAGCCCTTGATGCTGTCAAATATCTGCCAACTATGGAGGAGCTGGATGCTGAACCAACGCATTGGGCAGTGATGGGATTCCTCCTGATTTAATCAAATGCCGTAAGAGCACGCTATTACATCCGCTGCATAGGGTGCTGTGCCAGTGCTGGGAAGAGACAACTATTCCTCAAGACATGCGAGATGCCAAGATTGTAACACTATGAAAATAAAGGAGACAGAAGTGATTGCAATAACTACAGAGGCATCTCTCTTCTTAGAAATGTTGGTAAGGTCTTTGCCAGAGTCATCTTAATGCGACAACACAAGTTAGCTGAGCGACTATATCCAGAATCACAGTGTGGATTCCGAGCTGGTAGATCAACAACAGACATGATCTTTTCTCTCTGCCAGCTTCAAGAAAAATAAAGAGAGCAGAAAAAGCCTTTATATATCGCCTTTATATACTGTTACTGGTGTGTTTTATCTTGTTGGTGGTGGTGCGGCCTGTCGGGCTTACTGTTAGTGGCCGACGTATTTATAATTAAGCGAATGTCTATGGGTTGTTAATTTGTTTAGGATGATGATACCAACACAACAGTAATGACAGGGTCATAAGATGGACCAACTGGGAAGTCAAGCAGGCTGGACTCATTGTTGAAAATTTATCTTTGACGAGAAAATTTATTATACGAAGACGACGTTAACATCATGGGTAGGTACAGCACATCATCAAAGGTTTTCATGGCAGAAACAAATACGTAGTTAATACATATCATCAAGATGGATGTTGACCGATCCCACTAACCGTCACCATCTCAAGGGCGGCGGAAGCTCTGCGGCAAAATGTCCATATAATCTTAGTTTCCATTACAAGACTTGTATAATATTGCAGGACTTCCATAAATATAATGTGTGATGATCCGATAAACCTCCCAGCAGGAATTTGGACGCACTAGCGACACGCCATAGCTAGACGTGCCGAAGCTCTGTCAAATACTTGCAAAGGATAAACTGAGTATCTACAGGATACTTGAAAGAGCCAGTTCTTGCTAATAGATATATGCTCCACTCAGGGAGATATCATAATATATTTCAGTGTGTCTTCCCACAACTTGGGGACCAAGACACATAACAATATTCATCGAAGACGTCTGTCCATATCAAAGGACTTTCGGATCTGCCTCAAGCATCATAGCTGGATGGCAACAGATTGACGCAACAAGCTGCGCCATTCTGTTCAAATATAGTGCACGACGGCACGCAAATAATTACATATACAATTAACTTAGATGTGCTCACACGTGCGTCTATAAAATACTAGACTCACATATGATAATCTCAAACACTTTAATCCCCACGCGAAAAGAACTTAACAGTTTACATCGACCCCCGGAGAAAAAAAAGGGAACCTTTTTTTTTTGAGTTATGATTATTATACCGAAGAAAAGTGAGGTCAATCAAATTCCATCCAAACAATCTAAACTATCATATATGTGAAGTCATTATTAAGAAAATAATAATAGTGGGATGGAAGTGTGTAAAGAGAATCAAACACCAAATTCAAACAAGAGAAAGGAGACAGAGATCAACTGTGTACGACATATAAACCAGTAAGTGGTAAGTGAAATGACAGGAGATGAACAATGATCATAAAAGGCGAAACAAGGGACAATAATCAACAGAGATGATAAAACATGTCAACCTGATAACAAAAATGAGTTGTGTAATGAATGTATGTATGAGCATAAACACAAGTGTGGGAAAACAGAACGAACAAAATGCAATGCCCAAATGAAAACACGAGAAGAAAGCAACACTCCGAAAAGAGGATGTTGGGAGAAATGAAGTAAGTGAAGTAAATCATGAAGCACCAATTATGGTATCATCAAATAACCAATCGCACAAATTAGGTGCTATCGTCGCGCTACCCATTAAAAATTATGGTAGAAGCTAGGTATAGTACACGTGCAGCTAAAGTGGAAATAAGAAAAAATGGAAACGCGGCATGTGAACAATTAAAATAATCACATAGACAAAATATGATAACTAAGTGATCCGTAATGAAACGTTGCAATATAATAATAATGTCAGGAATTAAACACGCGCGGAATAGTCAAATACTATTACGTTCAAAGTTAAATGTTAGAGATCAATTACTAATCGCGGAAAGTTTCATGGCGACTGATCTATGTCATTGATATAATAACGCTTTAATAAGTCCGTCAATGAAAATAAAGCCGAAATCGGCAGAAATAACATCATATTGAAATATGAGAGTATAGTCACTAAAAATGTGGACAAAATTCCAATCAGTGGCGGATATGAAGATGTCACATACACAAGCGAAGGTATCGCAAGCAAAGTAGTACTTTGTGACGTCAAATGAAATCCGCAGTACAAAATAGATTATGTATCAGCGCAATTGCGGCACAAGATTAGTTGTTCAGTGGCCCGGGAGATTGTTGTGGACATCTTGACAGGATGTCGGCCATGACATTGTCGGAACCCCGGATTGCTCGTATAGAGAAATGAAATGGCTGTAAGGATATTGCGTATCGAGTAGATTTGGAGCTTTTAAGTCCTTGTTCTGTAGAGCAGTAAGAGCTCTCTGATCCGTCTCCACGATGAAATGTGCGCCAAGGAGAAATCTCTGAAGTTTGAGTATTGACCAAACCATAGCCAATAACTCACGGTCTAGTACTGAGTAGTTTCGTTCTGCTACAGTCAACTTCCTGGATACATACATGACAGGGTGTAGAGTTCCAGAATAGCTCTGCATCAGCGATGCTCCGATCCTTATCGAGGAGGCGTCACTGAGAAGAATAAAAGGAATATCTGCGTTTGGTAATCGTAAGATAGGAGCAGATGAAAATAATAATTTAATTTTATCTAAAGTGGCCTGGCACTCTGGAGACCACCGTCCCATGTTTGGCGAACCTTTCTTCAACAGACCAGAAAGAGGCGCAGTGATAGATGATAAGTGTGAAATGAACCGTCCATAAAATTGAATCAAACCCAGAAGGCCACGGACCTGTTTCTTATTCTTAGGAGCAGAGATATTGAGGATCTTAGAAGTATTATGGTCTTCAGTCTGCAAGAGACCATGACCAACACGATGTCCCAAAAAAGAGATCTCACTGAAACCAACGTGGGCTTTAGACGGTTTAGTCGTCAAGTTGTGAGAACGAAGTGTGGACAAAAGTGAACATAGACCACTAAAGTGATCATCCCAAGAGTTACTAAAAAGGCAAATATCATCGAGATATGCAATAACATCAGAACGATGAGACAGAATACGACGCATCATGCGTATGAAAGTAGCTGGAGCGTTAACAAGACCAAAAGGCATGAAGTTCCATTGGAACAGACCTCGAGGCGTAGAAAAAGCAGTAAGAGGTTTGGCGCTTTCAGTAAGCGGAACTTGCCAATAACCCTTTTATAATTTCCTGAATTATTTCCATTAAAATGTTGTGGCACATTAGATTGCCTCCAGTTTCTTGGAGCTGGAGAATTACTACGGAATTGACTCCCTTTGTAAGAATTGAAATTCTGGTAACCTCCCCTACCAAAATTACGATCAACACTATGTGACCAATGGCGAAAGTTATTAACGTACGGCATTGCTGAAGCCACTGGTAAATCCTCTCTGATGTGAGAGTGGCTAACAATCATATTTGGATGTGCGGTTAAATATTGACGACAAATTTCCTCGGCAGCTGTCAAGTTAGCAGGTTTTCGTTCATGTAGGAAGGAGAGAAATGATGCGTTGACTGAAGACATGACTTTATCACGAAGCATTAAGTCTACGAGGGCGACATACGTGTGCTCAATTTTTGAAAGCTCAACCCATCGAGAAAACGTAAGACGTATATTCGCTGAAGTTTCTGTTTATCAGCTTCCATGGCTTTAGCATATTCAGTAGTTGCAAACAGCTTTAACTCCTCAGGTTCCATACCAAGCGCCTTTCCTTGCTTGATAAAATAGTCTAATGTAGACATCTTGTCGAAGCTTATGAGTAGCTAACTTACTTAGTCAAATTTTTCCTAAAGAAATTAAAATTATCCCCTAATTAATGTGTAACAAGTTCCTGTCCACAGAACCTGTGTATAAATTTCTACTAATGTAAGGAGAGCAAATATTATCATCTAATTATTAATCAATCATTAAATCATGCATTAAAAAGAAGTTAATAGAGCATATAAGACAAGAAATACATGATGAAGGTACAGAGAACAATTGATACAAAGACGAGATACCCAAGAACAAATGACAACGTTCGCAGAATCAAATAAGTAATAAACCAGAAATAAAGAAAAAATATTGCAAAGAATTGCAACGACACTGCGAAAGAAGAAACGAGACAAGCAACAGCACAGGGTATAAATAGAAACTTTGTATAGAAATCAAGGATAGCAAGATGGAGAATGACAAGTACAAACAAAGTCAATCATGAAATTAAGGCACAGAGAAAAAAATATTACGATAACAACAATAAAAACAGCACTTCACGTCTAAACAATTAGGTGTCACAGACAACCAGACGCAGTGGACCGAAAATCCTTCAGCACATATATGCTGGAATTTCCACTGTGAGAAATCTGCAAAAGTCCCTACAGAACGCTTACGTGGGCCCTGGTGTGAAACTGGGATGTACCCCAACGTAAGTCTCCACCCAACCAACCCGCATGGAACATGGAACATAGATCATGAAGAAAAAAGGTGGACATAAAGAAGAAAGGCTCACTTAAACATGCCACAGTGGCAATGTGCATATACAAAAATTGCCACTTATCTGAAAAAAATCCCGGTCCTATCGAAAGTACCGATTATGGGCATCGGGCGTTGCATGGTGAGCCGAAGAAGTATAAGCAGTCCGACGTTGACTGGTGGCTGGAACACTCAGAGGTCAGTAAGGTCAACCGTTACGCAGACAGCAGACTGCCAGAGACCCTGGTTGATGGCGTTTTCTTCAAACGTAACATACTGGCAACTGGACACATTCGTTTTAACTGGTTTTCCCCATACTGGCCACCAGCTGTTACTGGTGTGTTTTATCTTGTTGGTGGTGGTGCGGCCTGCGGGCTTACTGTTAGTGGCCGACGTATTTATAATTAAGCGAATGTCTATGGGTCGTTAATTCGTTTAGGATGATGATACCAACACAACAGTAATGACAGGGTCATAAGATGGACCAACTGGGAAGTCAAGCAGGCTGGACTCATTGTTGAAAATATATCTTTGACGAGAAAATTTATTATACGAAGACGACGTTAACATCATGGGTAGGTACAGCACATCATCAAAGGTTTTCATGGCAGAAACAAATACGTAGTTAATACATATCATCAAGATGGATGTTGACCGATCCCACTAACTGTCACCATCTCAAGGGCGGTGGAAGCTCTGCGGCAAAATGTCCATATAATCTTAGTTTCCATTACAAGACTTGTATAATATTGCAGGACTTCCATAAATATAATGTGTGATGATCCGATAAACCTCCCAGCAGGAATTTGGACGCACTAGCGACACGCCATAGCTAGATGTGCCGAAGCTCTGTCAAATACTTGCAAAGGATAAACTGAGTATCTACAGGATACTTGAAAGAGCCAGTTCTTGCTAATAGATATATGCTCCACTCAGGGAGATATCATAATATATTTCAGTGTGTCTTCCCACAACTTGGGGACCAAGACACATAACAATATTCATCGAAGACGTCTGTCCATATCAAAGGACTTTCGGATCTGCCTCAAGCATCATAGCTGGATGGCAACAAATCGACGCAACAAGCTGCGCCTTTCTGTTCAAATATAGTGCACGACGGCACGCAAATAATTACATATACAATTAACTTAGATGTGCTCACACGTGCGTCTATAAAATACTAGACTCACATGTGAGAATCTCAAACACTTTAATCCCCACGCGAAAAGAACTTAACATATACCTCACAAAGGCATTTGACCTGGTTAGTAGGGATGGACTCTTCAAAATCCTCCTGAAAATAGGCTGCCATGCTAAATTGCTGGAAATGAAAAAGTAATTCCATGAAGACATGAAGGGAACAGTCCAATATGCTGGAAGCACATCACAGCCCTTTAACATACGCAGTGGCGTTAAACAAGGCTGCGTTCTGGCTCCAACCCTCTTCGGGATCTTCGTTGCCTTACTCTTGAAACATGCATTCAGGGATGAAACTGAAGGAATATGCCTTCACACTAGGTCAGATGGCCGTCTGTTCAATCTTGCAAGGCTAAAGGCAAAAACCAAAATCAGAAGAGTCACTATAAGAGACTGCTGAGTGGAGGGGGAAAAAGGTACTATGCTTGGGTATTGGAAATCTGACTTTATTTTCTCGAATTAGTACACCATATGTCCCAATTATAACCCATCAAGTGTTGACCGGGATACTTAATTTTAAAAAAAAATACTCAGTCCAAATAGAGTAAATCGAAACCAAATTTGTGTGAATGTTTTTGTGTGTGACCTCCCCTTTCCAAGAAACAAACAAACAATAAAAATAAAAAACAAACGAGTTAAAAAAAACAAACAAATAAAATGTGTGCCTTTGATCTATAACAAATTGTTGCTTTAGCAAGACTGGCTATTCACGATAACCCGGATATAGGGCTAACCAGTCAAAACATACATGTCGCTTGGCAACTTTAAGCATCAAAGATGGCGGAATTGAGAAAATGAACATTTTCCCGTATGCATTTGGGTCTGATGAATACAAAGGTATGTTTTCTGTTATCTCTCCCCTTCCCTGTTTTTAGTAGCTGGCTGATATAAAGCGAAAGAATGCGCCTAAATTATACACAGACAAAGACAGAGCTTCTAACAATCAGCAGCACATTCCCATCACGGAGAACAAGATGCCCGGAGTTGATTGACCACTTACTAGAAGTGGTTACGGGTTGATTTGAATAACAATGGAACATGTTCTTTGATGTGAACCAAACAAGTCGCCTACGTCGTTAGGTTAGGGTTAGGCATAGGATTCCTAACCCTTACCCCTCATTACTACGTCTCTGAATTATTTTTTATGAAACAAAGGCAATGTTTCCAGAGGAAGAAAGAATAACTAGACTACGAACAGAAAATTTTAAAAAAGTAGTATTTTGAAACTGGACAGGATATCACAGAAGTTAGGAACTTCAACTGTAATAATAGTTACATTAGAAGGACGAGAAATCCCATCACATTTCTTCAATGGCAGTACAAACATTAAAATAGTGCCACTTTCCCATATCGGCAGTTGTTCATATTATTTGGAATTAAAAACAATATATATCCTAATTATAACCCATCAGAGGTTTAATGGAATCATTTTCATCATTAATTAAAATAAAACAAAAAAAGGTAATGTTTATCATTAGCCTTTTTTAAATTATGGCAGTCACAGAAATGATTGCTAGTTACCGCCATTGGAGTGCTTGGGCGGTTACGTACAGCGTGGCCACTCTGAATTTTGAAAAACAAAACCTAAATATCGGTAACTTGGGCTATTTTGGGCTGTTTTGGGTGATTGTTGGACTATTTGGGCCGATTTTGAGTGAGATGTAGGTGGCGTTCTTCAACTAATGAAGGAAAATGACACCTATATGGGACCAAAAGCCTAGATATAGGTGAATCCACAATGCTGGTTGTGCAACGCTGGTTACATATACAAGTATTGATACCAACAGCATTGGAGAAAATGGGGAAGGAAGGAATCCAAAAGTCATTGAAAAAAAAAAAAAAAAGCAAAAGCCAATGATGCAAATCCTCCGCTTGTACCATACAACGTATTTAAGTGCGGATATCATGCATCCATCCAACAATTTTTCTGTCTATGCATCCATCCACTCATCCATTTATCTTTCTTTCCATCTATCCACTCATCTGTCCATCCATCCTTCTGTGCTTTGATCAGTCTGTCTGTCTGTCTGTATATCTATCTATCCATCCATCCATCAGGCAGACAGATACACAGACACATACATAGATAGACAGACAGACAGATAGATATATATATATTTAGTAAACCACAAACCGTTCAATATTTTTATTCCATTGTTCTATCATAAAACTAGTTCTATATTAATTTTATTTTTATTTTATTTATTTTTAAGGTAGGTTTTCTAAAGCTGGAAGCAGGAAATGGCTATTGGATCTAATGTTATATATGTTTTTTTTTTGTTTTTTTTCGTATGCCCGCTAATACTCGAGGCGAAATCTCAGGTTATTGTTAATGTCTAACCTGACATTGATTTTACGTGAGTATCCCTTTTCTTGTACAGAGACAGGTGTCCCTCGCCATTCAGGCAGATACTCGCCGATTTCGGAGGTACCCATTAGAGCTGGGTCGGCTCAGGAGCCGCCAATCCCTGGTCGACGACACTCCTTCAAATGTTCTTGCCTGAATCACCCGGTCGCCAGAGCGGTGTTGTAACCACTACGCTAGCGCGGCTCCCTTATATATGTTAATTATAATACACTCCGGGCTGAGCAGGACATTTTATTCCTATTTTAAAAATGTTTTTTGTACTTTAAATAAATTTTTGTAGTTATGATCCACAGAGCGACATTATCGTCTATGCCAAGATACCCACACTTAAATATGTTGTATGGTAATAGCGGAGGATTAGCATCACTGGCTTGTGCTTCGTTTTTATTTTCAGTGGCTTTTGGTTCCCACCACCCCCCTTTTTTTCCTCCAATGCATATGGAATCAATACTTGCAGAGTTTGTATATGTAACTGCTGAAGGGAGGTAACTAACAATCATTTCTGTAACTGTCATAATTTTTAAAAATCCTTATGGTAAACATTACCGAAACAAATGTCCCAGTATTCTTCAATTTCAACTGTTGTGGAACTAGGGATCCAAATGGATGCAGAAAGAAATCATATGTCTGGAATGCGGTAACAAAATTGGTACAGGTTAAGAATAGTAGACACAGTCGGTTGAAATGAAACACAGTGGGGCATGTTCTTTGATGTCATCCTAATAAATCGCCCATGTTGTAAGGATAAGGGTTAGGGGTTAGATTAGGATTTCTAACCCTAACCACGTTACTCGAATGGCTACCTATAAGTCCATTGCCTTTTTTCAATTCATTACAAAATAGTCCATAAACACTAACCATAGCCCAAACCATATATCTACCCTGTTTTGAGCTGAACATACATTCAGAGGTTGTGTTACAGGCTATATTTTTGCATTTGAACAAGGCCCGGGGGGGGGGGGGGGGGTGAGGGTTAAGGTTAGTGGGGTTAAGATTAGCGTTAGACCCAAGGCTATTTTGTAATTTGTAAAAGTGAGCGACACCATGAACATATTGAGCATAGCCACTTGGGCCAGTGAGTGGGCAACATAGCAGCAACCTGTGTGCTCAGTGTGGGCCCCCATGTCCATGTGGGAATGACTGTTACTGACATAGGCAAACAAGAAAATATCTACCTACCGCTCATAGTCTGGCCTCACAAACTCCGCTAAATCCTTATGAAGCCATCACTACACCATGTTTCTATTCAGTCAAAATCATGTTCTTTTTTTTTCAGACACTTTGACGGACATTAATAACGAGCTGTAATGAAAACCTTCCCTGATTATAGAAATCTAGAGCGCACAGTTTCTTCCATACTGCTGTAATATGAGCAAAAACAAAACCACCAGTAAATCCAAACAAACAACTATTCGTGATTGTGCACACCGCACAAATTATTCAGACAGCCAGCTAGCCATGCAGACTGTGAGCAAAATCTTACTGCAGACGTTCACAGTGACACGTGCACATGCAGATAGATAGCCAGCCTTTTATCGATTGATGCCAAAAATTCTCATTCATTTGAATCATTCACTGGCTTTGCTTGTTATTCTCTCATTCTATAATAACACGCTTGCGACCTTTATTTCTATAGGAGCTACACATGACATATTTATTCATAGACACTATCCCAACATGGTAGACTATGTATACCGTTCTTAACTTCTACCAAAAATTGGACCCAGCCACATAATAGACCCTTATATACACAGTGTGAGTAAATGAATGAGGGGGCTGCTGTAAAACTGGTAAAGGAAGTAATATAATATTTAAAACAAAGAAAATGGTGTGGAGCCATTTTTACTAAAGGACAATGCACTAAAAACATGGGACATTTCGAGGTTCACCCCTTCATCAGTTACAGTTACAAATAGGAAGCACAAAAAGAAATATAGACAGGTGACGAGGAAAAGACATTGAACAATGCAAACATGGGGAAAATAAAGTTGAACAAATCAAACAAGATAAGATGAGCAGCCCAGAAAGATGAAGAATATGAATGAACAACATTGGTTATACTGGGAGAAAGAACAACAAATAAACAATTAGAAAATACAGAACAAGAAACAAATATCAAAACAAACATTTCAAGAAACAACAAAAATCCAAACAAGAAATTGAAATAACAAAACAATAAAATAATAGTCCTGGAATGAGATTAGAATAGTAGAATCATAGTTTCAGAGCTTTGAACTAGAGGAATATACCAGGACTATTATTTTATCAAGAAGAGTCAAGTGACTGAGAACCATCCACTGCTCTCAAATACCATTTGTTAAACAAATTTAAAATCCGATGTGCGTCCATGTGGGGAAAACAAGCAAATGGTAGAAATTGTCCTTTAAGAATGTGCTCCATAACAGGAGCAGACTGAAAGCGTTGCTTTCACAACCCTTTAGAGGGAGAAAATGTATGGTATACGTTCTCTCATATAAGCCTGAGACAGACTACCACATTTATGAAAGAAATAGATGTGACTGTATAAGGGCAAATGATGAATCAATATATTGATGCACTTAAGGCTTAGTTCTATGCATTAGGCAAATTTTGTGACAGCAATGGTGATAACTGATCTGTCATCATTTTCTCTTCGCGCACCTTGTGGAGCATGGAGCCACTTATCAGGAAGCCTGCACCAAGCAGTCACATGCTCGTGCAGTGGTGGTTTCTGTGGCAATTTGTTTTGCACATTGAGGTTACCAACCTCATACTAATCTCATCCTGTACAACATAATATGTTGGTGCTGTAGTCCTATTTTTTCTTTGTTTCTTCAGAGACTCCCATGGGGTCTGATAAATTATGCCTTAGTTTAATTTAGTTTTTTGCATTTAATATACTAGGAAGATTTAACTAACTTGTCAGACTTTTACTATTACCACACTTCCTATGTACAAATTATCTTTTCTTTAATTGTGTTCAGCTGTAATTTCATCTCAAATCTGTTTTGATATACCATGATTTATTGTTTCCACACAAATTTGTCCACATCTTGTATTTAAATATAGTAGTTATATACCTTCATTGCCTTTTGGATGTTTGTTGATCATAGGCCTTAACCAGGTATCTCCAATTTCAAAAAATATTTCCCTGGGCATTCTACTCCAAGTCTTTTCATGATTTTTTTTGTTCTTCACATTTCCATCTGCATTTCACATCTCTGCTTGTTATTAGCATTGCTGTATTACTTCTACCCTGGGAAAGCTACATATCAACATGGTTTTTTTTATGCTGGTTAATTATATTCTTGTGTGTCCTTTGCCCTGTCAACGTCTCTTTTGACCTCAAGTTTCTCTAATGCTTGCTTTGTTCTTTTCTTCTGCCACAAGATGGCAATCCTATTGTTCAATTTAAGGAATATTCTGTGTGAGCTCTGGTTTATGAAGTATTGCTGCTTGATTGTTGTATTTTGTTTCAAGTATTGTTGCAGCCACACACAAAAAGCTGATTTGACATTAGATTTGAAATTTAAATTTTTTATGGGACTTGACCTCTCTGCATTGATTTCTGTATATTCCCAAATGCATACAAAGCTTGTCTTGCCAACTTTTAGATAGTTTGGGTTTACTGTCCTTGTTCATGCTTCCAACTTTGCTTACATTGCTAACTAATTATATGTATGAGTCCTAATTCTTCAGAGGTTTTTCATGCATTACACTCAGATTGTCATTAGCAGTATTAATTCTCATGATCTTTGTCATTTCTTTGTAGGCTTTCATAGCTTAGTGCTTTGACCTTTAACTGAATATTACAGTGTTATTCTGCATCTTATTTAACTTTAGAATAGGAGGGTCAGGTGAAAAAACTTTTTCATCATGATCTGTCGAGTTTTATTTCTAGTGTTTGATGTTTCTGTTCTCAATCCATTCTTTTACCATTAAAACAAGAAAAGAGGCCAAGAAACATCTCTCTGCAGTATGCATGGAGGCATATCTGGAGTCATCTTTATGTGACCACTAGCTATGCACAATGCTACATTACACATATGTGGAAGTGAACCTTTGTCTGTGAGGCTAATTACACCCTCATTGACTCTTGAAATCATCCACACACTTCCAGGGATTCCCCCTGTGGGGAAACTTGTTGAGAACCCAACATTGCACACTAAGCTTGAAGAAGTCACTTGAGCCCCAGATCTGATTCTTTGGCTTTGACCTGGTTAACTGCATGCAGGAGGATCTCACTATGGACCTAGTGGTAGGCAGGGGGAACTAAGATGTGGCTCTGTGCAGGACGTAACAATTCCTTGGGAGAGCCCAGAACCAGAGCACAGTATTTTAGCTCTGCATAGTTGGAGAGCCCCCTTGGATGGTGGGGAATGCACAGTATGCCACACGCTTCTTATTCCTAGCTTGGGACCAGATGTGATATTCCTTTAAATGCAAACCAAGCTGGAGAAACTGGAGCTTATGACCTCAACTCAGCATGTTTCGGAATGGCAGAAAAGCCACAGGAAAAGCCTATATCTACATTGTAGATAATACCAAGGAGTCTTCAACTTGGTATTGGCTGCATGAGAACGAGAAGCTCAGCAGCCCTAGGTAAGCAACAACATCATCTCTCTGCAGTTGATTTTCCCAAAGCATTATGTAAGTTGTCCTTCATGAAGAATTTAGTGATGTCCTTGTATATTTTAATAATAAAGTTAGTTTGGTTTGGTTTGAAACACTATCTTCATTGCTCATGGACTACTCCATCAGTGCTTCGATCTCCTCCCGTAGATCACACACGGAGGATCTCAGCACAGTGCACGAACTCCGTAGCACTGGTGAGAATCCCAATGTGTGTATATAGGAATCACACATTCTATAAATATTTTTGTTGTGGGTATGTTTCTAATTTTTTAATTTTGCCAGGGCAGCGGCCTAACAGCCTACTCTTTACGATTTCCAACTGCCGTGGGATTTTTAATGTGCGCAATGCACACGAGACCTCCTATTTTTTCGCCTTATCCGAGAAGGCTAGGCATCCGATCTCCACTACCCAGGAGACCAGGGGGGAGTATGATATCATTAGGACCACTGGTTCTGAAAAAAAATTTTCATAAATTAAATTCCCTCAACTGGGAATCGAACCTGGTACCTCTGGAACTCGAGGCGGACACCATACCTCTTAGCCACCCTGACCCTCAGTAATAAAATTAATGAATTTTTTAGTAATGCCACAGTATTCATTTAGTTTCTAGAATGATTCTCTGTCTAAACTGTTGAAAGCCTTTTCATATTCCACAAAAATATATAAAGTTGTGTTCTGTTCTCTAGTCTGCTTTGCTATTGAGAATAATATCCCTATCAGATCATACATGATTTGTTTTGTTGCCTTAAGTGACTTAACTTATTCTGATTGGAGCTTTTACAGCTGAATGACTTTTTCAGCATATGTTGGACTCACGTAGTTGCTTGTAGCCAAGTGATAGCAGATAATATGAAGTTTTATGACATATAAACATCACAGAGTAAAAAATGTTTAAACCCATAGAATTTTTTTTCTTCCATTTTTCTCAAAATCATATACAGTATACTGAAAAGTTAATGATAATAGTATCAGAACATGCCACCTAACATTTTCTGACTGCATAAAACTGTTAGGGGTCAAGTGGCAGAATGGCTAGAGCACCTGTTTCTCAAGGCATAGTTACTAGGTTTGAAACCAGGTAACCTCTTGCTCAGTTTATCCAGCTGTAAATAAGTACCTGACATAACTCTTGATTTAGGGAAGGCAAAGTTGGTGAGGCAGTGAACTGGTCACCCCCAGTTGATAAAGCTGAGACCTAGTATATAGTGATGTCTTTAACACTTCACTTCTTTACAGCAATATCTGCTGTGGGAATATCTTTACCTTTGAGCATCAGATGGCAGAGAGGTTAGCATATTTGCTTCCGAAGGCAAAGTTGCCAGTTTCAAAGCCTGGTGATGTCATGCTCCAGTCTACCCAGCTGTAACTAGGTGCCTGACTATACTCTTGAGTTAGGGAAGGCAAAGGCAACAAGGAAGGGAACTGGTCACCTCACCTAATTGAGACCTAGTATAGGAAAGTCTCTGACACCTCACTCCTCTATGGCAATATCTTCTGTAGGACTTCCTTTACCTTTATATATATTTTGACTTGCTTCTGTACACAAATAACATTTTTAAATACATCAGTCATGTATAATCGTCTCCAGCAAGTATTCACTTTTATATACGCCTCAAGTATACCCATAGCATTATAGCCACTACAGCACTGGTACCTCCTACATAGTTTCCTGTCATCATAGCCATTTGACAGAAAAGGATATGTCCAAATTATCCTTTTTCCACACAACCTGCCTCGGGAAAATTCTTCAAATTTTTTGGTCGAATACCATCTCCAACCAGGAACTGCTTTTTGAAGTCCACAAAATTATATTTAAGGGGGTCTGCCATTCATTTTATTGTTCTGTGATGATTCTGAGTGTTGCTATCTAGTCTGTACATTCTTCTTCTTCCTCGTTCGTCCTGAAAAGGACATTGGTTGCGTTGTGTCTGTTTACACCAGAGCTGCGATATCTGCGCCTTTCGGCCGACACATCCGACTTCAGCACGGCATTTTTTGATGCAGTGATGCAGCCTGTTTCCAGGACCACCACGTAGAGGTGGAGTAGGGTCTTGGTCAGCTCTGGTTTGCTGACCCTGACGTAAGCAGTCAAGCTATGGGCCGCTGACTGCATTCTCTATTGCTGCATCTTTGGGTCCCAGTCTGTACATGATCTTCCTACACGAAATCCTGCCTGTTCTTCTCTGAGTTTGTCATCCACCGCCTTCTTAATATGGTCCAACAAAACTCTGGCCAAATTTTTCCAGCCACTGCTAGCAGTGTTATACCCCTCTAGTTGCTACATACAGTTAAGTTTCCTTTCTTTGGCAGCTTGATAAAGTGGCCTTCTTTCCAGCTCATTGGGATGGCCTCTTTTTCCCAAATTTTCTTGAAGAGCTTGTGTAGCAACTCTGTATAGTATGGTATATCTGCCTTCAGGGCTTCTGGTGGTATTCCATCTGGTCCTGCAGCCTTCCCATTTTTTAGCTGTTTTATTGCCCGAGAGATCTCTTGTTTAGTGGGTAGGCTCATGTTGCACTGTAGTGGCTCTTCTGCTGGTTCTATGATGGGTTGCTGTATTGGTTGGTTTCGGTTTAGGATTTCCTTAAAATATTCAGCCCATCTGGCCCTTTGTTTCTCTTCATTGCCAATGCTTTGTCCTTCTCTGCTCTTCACTGTTGTATTGTGATTTGGCTGTTTCTTAGATAAAGTTCTAGTGATATTATATAATGTTTTCAAGTCTCCTTTCTTTTGTCGCAATCTCGGCTTCCTCTGTTAGTTTTTCAATAAATTCTCTTTTATCTTGCCTGACACTCTTTTTCACTTTCCTGTTTAGCTCCCAATATATTGTGAGCAGTTGTGTTTTTTTGTTCTGCATCTATACAGTTGTTTACTTGTTGTTTGATATCTCTTCTTTCTCTTATGATGTTCCATGTGTTTTCTGTGAGCCATTCCTGTTATTTATTTATTTTGCCAAGAACATCTTCACATGTATTCCTGTATGCTTCCTGAATTGTGCACCAATGATTATCTATACTTTCCTCTTCAAGGTTCTCCAAAGATTCAGACCTATTTCTCAACTTTAGGTTGAACTGAACTCTTGTGTCTTTGTTCATAAGGTTCTGGGTATTATATTTCGGGCTTGCTCTGTCTGCGCTGTCTTTGTGCACCCTAAATTTTATCCTCAGTGATGCTAGGAGAAGGTGGTGGTCTGATGCTATGTCAGCTCCTCTCTTTACTCTAACATCTTGTAAGCAGCATCTCCATTTTCTTTCTGTGGTGTAGTGGTCTATCTGATTTTGTGTGTGCACATCTGGGGAGTTCCATGGGGTCTTGTGTATGTCTTTGTGTGGGAAGATAGTCCCTCCGATGACCAGGTCATTCAAATCACAAAAGTTTACAAAGAATTCTCCATTTTCATTTCCGTTTTCTATGCCATTCTTTCCCATGATTAGTTCACAGTTTTTGTTGTCTACTCCTACTTCTGTATTTAAATCTCCCATTACTATCTTAACAGCCGATAGGATAGTCTGGCGCTCTCTCTTCCAAACCTCTACACCTCACGGTAGAAGGGGAACGACTAAATAAGTAAGTATTACTATCTTAATGTCTCTCCTGTGTGTTTTGTCCAATGCTTATTGGAGTTCATCATAGAAATCTTGCTTCGTATCTTCATCTGCATTGTTTGTTGGGGCATAACATCGAATAATGGTGCTTTTTCTTCCTTTTCCCTGAAATCTTGCCATTATTATCCTGGGTGATAATGATTCCCATTCTATTAGTGCTTTTCTGGCTTCCTGGGACATCATAATGCAACCCCTTCTGTGTGTGTGTGGTCTTCATCCTCATGTCCTGAATATATGACATTTTCCCCTGTATTGGTTATGAATTCACCAGTTCCATTTATTCTCATTTCAGCTAGTCCAATAGGTTTTATTCCATATCGTCTCATCTCTCCAGCTACCTGTGCTGTCCTTCCAGCCTCCTGCATTGTCCGTATGTTCCAGGTGCCTATTCTAATTTTTGCCTTCATTGTTAGAAGTGGTGTCAGCAGCCTGACTTCCATTGACTGGCTTTCATCAGGTCTCTGCATCATACGTCCCTCTTGTGAAAGTTCGTCCTGACCGTGGCTTTTATTTCTTTCCTCAACTGTTTCAGTTTCTCATTTAGAACAGGGGACATTTTTTTGCAACTAAATATTCTCTGTGTGTAACACAGTGCACAAGCAACATTTTTGAATTATCAACCTTCATTCATTTTAAACACCCTGTTTTCTTACCCATCATTGCAAGTGCACCATCTGCAGCACAAGATAAAATATTTTCCTTTGGTATTTTATTTTAATCCAAATAGTTTGAGTAGATATCAACAACAGTAGTGGTGCTTTCTAATGATTTTCAGAACAAAATCTCCCATGAAAACTCTTCATGATCACTATATCTCACATATACCAACAATAGGGCCTCACTATATCTTACAGTAGATTCATCTATCAGTATTGTAAATTTTCTTGATTTTAACTTTTGAATAATCTGTGCTTCAACATCTTTACTCATCTCATCTGTTCTACTGCGAACAGTATTATTACTTATTGCCTTTAACAACCTTCTGCATAACTGTTCTGAGAAAAGTTGATATTGCAGGCTTAATTAATTCCTCACCTATAGTATGATTCTTTCCAGTTTTTGCTATAAGCGGAGACATTTCCTAGCTAGCCTGAAGAGTAAGATTCAAAGTTGCATCTTGTGCAGAAAATAATGAAGTAACTTTTTGTCTATTTTCAAATTTCTCTTTTAATGATTTAAAATATTCTACTACAGAAAAGAAAAAATTAAGGTATTTAGAAGTTTTTTGCCTCCAGGAAAATGAACTTAATTTTTAGATTCTTTGATTTGTATTAAAATAAAAATGATGAATTTTAATTATAACAAATATGATAAATTAAAAAATTGAGTGTCATACACAGTTTGACCCATAACAATTTTAATTTAGCATTTTTCAAAATGCCCCCCAAAATATTCAAATTGCCCCCCTGTGGGCATGATGTACCCCCTGTTTGGAATCACTGTTCTATTCTATTTGCAAACGCCATTAATGAAAGTCTGTAATTTCATGGTTGTTTTTGTTGTTCTCCATGTTTCAGAGCTATACAGTAGAACAGACTTGACATTTAAGCTGGAGATTTCTCTTGATCGCCATATACTTCCCAATGCACTGAAAGTTCCTCTTGTCATTTTTATGTTTATTTTTATATCACTGTCTGTACCTCCAACTTTGTCTATATTATTGCCAAGATAGATGTTTGATTCTAAATTTTGTGGTGGTGTTTCTTCAAATATTTTCATTTTTTTCTTACATCTGGTTATGGTACAGAAGAGCCAGGTCATTGGCACAAATTTCAGTCATCTAGCTTCTTAGTTGGAGACCATTAAATTCCAATTCTGTTGGCTGAATATGCTTTCATAACCCAATCTATAGCCAGTAATATGAGAAATGGTGGCAACTAGCATTCCTATCGCACTCAATCTCTTATCCCAAAAGGTTTTGTAAGTTGTCACTTATAAAGAACTCTGCATGTCTTTCTTGTCTCATATCTTTTCTTTATTAAGTTAATGATCTTAAGGGAGACTCCATAATGCCTCATAATTTCTAAAGTCAAGTGCTTTTTCATAGTCCACAAATCCAATGTGAAGAGGTGAGTTCAGTTCAAGACATGTTAAACTATTTTTCCTTATGTGGCTGTATGGTTTGCACGGGACCCCAAGATGCAGCAATAGTGAATGCAGTCAGCGACTCATAGCTTGACTGCCTGCGTCAGGACCAGCGAACCAGAGCTGGTCAAGACCGTGCTCCACCTCCACGTGGTGGTCCTGGAAACAGTCTGCAGCAGTGCAGGCTGGCTGAGCGAGCATGGATCGAAATGGGAAGGCAAACCCGGTCCTTAAAAAATGCCGTGCAGAAGTTGGATGTGTCGACCGAAAGGTGCAGATATCACAGCTTAGGCGCAAACAGACACAACGCAACCACCATCCTTTTCAGGACGAACGAAGAAGAAGAAGAAGTATGGTTTGCACAGGATCTGTTTTGTCAAAAACATGCTTGTTTATCTCTTAGTTGTCTGCCTATGGACTTTTAATCTCTCAAGGATTATCCTGTTTAATATTTTCCATGTAGCTGATAGTATTCATCTGTATTCTGTGCACTCTTGTAAATTCTCCCTCCTTAGGCGATTTGGCCAGATATCCTTCCTTCAATTCTGCTGGTAATTCTTTCTATCACCCAGTATTTACCAAATAATTTGTATAATATCACTGCTTTCATATTCTTGCTGAAATGCCATCTAGGCCAACCAATTTTCCATCTTTTGGAACCTTTATGGTTTTCTTTATCGCTGCCTTTCACAGTTAATGTTTAGCTCCTCTTCTGCTGGCAAGATGTCTGGGGAATTTTGTGGAACTGGGCTATTGAGAAGTTCCTAAAAATGTTCTGTCCATCTCTTCATTTGTTCTTGCATAATGCGATTGTTTTCTCTGATGTGGCCATTTTCTTGCTTGTATTTCTTTATTAACTTCTTTGTATTGTTGTACAGGTACCTCATATTTATTTTGGTTGCAGCTTCCTCTGACTGTCTTGCGAACTCATTAGTATATTTCCTCTTGTCTCTTATGATGTTTCTTCTGATCCTTTTGTTTTGCTTCTTGAGCCCTGGCTTTGGAACTTCTGGTTTCGCTTCTGTTTAAATCTGCTTTCTTGTTTTCAGTTTGAGTTTCATCTTTATTTTGGCTAATAGATGGTGGTCTGATGTCACATCTGCTGTTCTACATACTTTTACTTCATGTAACGGTGGTCTCAACTTCTTGTTTATGCACATATGATTAATCTGATTTTCTATTCTGTGGTGTGGTGATACCCATGTTGCATTCTTCAAGTACTTTGCCTAGTGGCATAGGTGATCATGTCTGTCCACAGCTTCTGGTCTCTAGTACAATTTATCAATTCTGCTGTTGACTTCTTTCCATGCCACGATGTCAAACTGTCTAGTATTTACTCTCTTTGTATTCCCCTATCTCTTTTTCCTTCAATCTTACCTGTTGTTACGAAATATCCCAGCTTTCCTCTTCTCATAACATTTCCAAAAAAAGTGAATTGCTTCTTTCTAACTTGTGAAATAAGTTTCCTTTGAATATTGGCCTCTTTCAGGGCATCGTCATTACTCTTTTTGGCTGTCCGTGGTATTTTTAACATTCTTCTGTAAAACCACGTCTCTGTGGCCTCTAGTGCCTTCCCTACTTGTTTATCAATTGTCCATGACTTACTCCCAAATGTCAGGATTGGTTCTATATAACACTGAAGAACTCTCTTTCTTACTTCCAATGACAAAGAATTGTTGCATAAAATACTCTTAAATTGTATAGAATGCTGCTTTCGCCTGAGCTATTCTGCTCTTCATTTATGAGATCCATCCTCCATCCGTTGTTATTAATGTGCCCAGGTATTTGAATTTATTGACCTGTTTTAAAACGGTTCCATTTACTTTGATAGTGCATTCTGGGGAAGCCCTCTTCTTTGAGATGACCATTACTTCTATCTTTTTGCTATTAAGGCTGAGGCCTTTATTTTCACTTTCTATCACTATTGTATCAACCATTTCCTGCAGCGCCTGCAGCTTCTTTTCACTTTTGCTATTAAGACTATCATCAGCGTATCTTAAGTTGTTTATATTATGTCTGCCGAATGATATTCCTGGCATGTCCTCTAGAGATCTTATTATATTTTCACTGTACAGATTGAACAGATCCGGTAACAGCACACATCCCTGCGTGACTCACTTTTTTACTTGCTGAAACGTTATTATTTGGCTGCTAATTCTTACAGCTGATGTTTGTTGCCAGTACATGTTCTTTATTGTCCTCAAGTTTTTATCATCAATGTTGATGCTTTCTAACATTTTGATAATTTCCTCATGTTTCACTTTGTCAAATGCCTTAGTGTAATCTATAAAGCACAAGTACAGATCTGTCTTACCTCTATGGCTCTTTCTATTAATGTTCTTATAAAATAATAGCATTGTTTGTGCCTTTACCTTCTACAAATCCACACTGTTCATCACTGATTTCTGGTTTAATTTTATTTCTCACTCTTCACATGATAATTCGTAATAATATTTTGGTCACATGACTCATAAGACTAATGGTGCGATGTTCTTCACATTCCATGGCTCCAGGTTTCTTTGACAAAGCTATGAATATGGATTTTAGCAGATCATCAAGTATTTGACCACTGTAGATGTCGTTTAAGAGTTTTGTTATCACTTCTGCTCCAAATTCTACCAAAGCTTCCATTTCTTCTACTGTTACATTATCTGGTCCAGGCACTTTGCCTTTCTTTATGTGGCGCATAGCATCCTCTACCTCTGCCACAATTATTGGGAGCCCTTCACAACTATTCTGGTCGTTCAAATCTGGTCTTTCATCATCATACCTTGATGTATTCTGTCCACCTTTCTATCATGTTTATCATGACCCAGTAACAATACTCCTTTTTTTATTTCAAATAGCCAGTGACTGTTTGTGTTCTTCTGCCTGTTAACTTATTTATTTGCTTGTACATAGATTTTGTGTCTTTTCTGTTCTACACTTCAAGCTCTCTGAACTTCTGGTTTACCCATGCTTCTTTTGCTGTTTTACATTTGTTTACTATTTCCATTTTTAGTCTGTCATATTCTTCGTTGTCTTGCTTCTTCTTCCTTCTTGCATCCATTAGTTTTAAAATTTCATCTGTCATCCACTTCTCCTTTGCAGTACTCTTTATTTCTGGTAAAATTTCTTTTAATGTTTGATGTATTGATTCCTTTAGCATTTCCCACTGTTCATCTATACTCTGTGTTTTTTCTATTGCATTGTACCTATTCTGTATTGTAATGTTGCATCTTTCACTCATTTCCTTATCTGATTTAAGTAAGGCTAAGTTTAACTTGAAGTTGTTTGATGCTTTACTTTCTTCAATTTTATTCTAAGTTTTCCTATTACTGGTACATGGTTGCTGTTGCAGTCTGCTCTAGATTTCACAGATTTCAAACTGTTTCTGAATCTCCTACATATTAGTATGTAGTTAATTTGATTATGAACATTGTTCCCTGAACTTTTCCACGTCCAAAGGCGTCTAGTATGCTGTTCTAACCAGGTATTTCCTACTATAATATCATTAGTTCTTGCCCACTCTATCAGTCTGCCACCTCTCTCTTTTCTTTCTCCCAGGCCATAACCATCACATCATCAACTTTTTCATTTCCAACTTTTGCACTGAAGTCTCCAAGTATAACAGTTGTCTCATGAGATTTACATTGAGTCATTGCCATATCAAGTTCATTGTAAAATGTGTCAATTTCTTCTTTTGTACTATCTGCTGTTGGGGCATATATTTGTATAAAATTGATATCAGTTGGTCTGCCACTCAATTTAACTAACAGGATTCGATCTGATATTGCCCGAAATCCCTTTACTGTTCTTGTTCTTTCTGCATCTAATATTATGCCTACTCCTCTTTCATGTTTATTTCCTCCGGAATAAATTATTTTGTAGTTGTCAGAATATACTTCATATGTTCCTATCGCATTTCACAAAGCCCTAATATGTTTACATTCATTCTTTCCATTTCTATCTTGATGTTATTTAATTGTCCATTCTGCATTAGTGTCCTGACATTCCAAATTCCTATGATTAAGTTATCCTTAATTCTAATTTTGCTAACAGTAGCTTGATGATGATTTGTTATCACCTGTAGCACATGATACTCCCTACCAGATGAGGTGATTCCTCTGGAATCCCCATTAACGTCGTTCTCTTTTACTGTGAAGTTTTGATTCGTAATTATACAAGGGATAATCCAAAGGTAGTTTCCTGTTTGTGTACGGTTGTCTGCGCTAGCCATTGACCAAAAAAGTCAAACCCACAAGGCAGTGGGGAGAGAAGAGGTTAAAGCACCTCCGTCTTGCTGGTTGTCACATTATAAAGCTTCAGAGGTGATTTGATACAGACAGCTGTCCCTCACAACTATCCCACCTTGCCCTCAGTGACAACCACTTGTTTTGGTTCACAGCTGATTATTCAGTATTCACAGCTAACCTCTATATCTAGAGGCCTTTCAACCATCCACCACCTGGTTGACACACCTGGTAGGAGGACAGGTTCCTTTCCCAGGCATGTTGCATTATGTATTCTATATTTATGTATGACCAGGCAAGATTATTAATGAAATGATATTAAACCAAGGTCCTATTGCAAAGTCAGTAAGTAAACTTCATTAACAGAATGTAGACAAAATGTGCACTTCAAAATTTGTGGCTGACAACAACTATCAAGCCAATTCTGAACAAACAAACTTTATTTTCAAAGGGTTACGAATTCTGTCTTTCCTCTCTCATTTTGCACACTGTATCCATTCATTTTCACACGTAATTTAAGTATTAATTTAAAAGCATACAACATTATAAAGTAATTTAACAGCAGAAGAAAAACAAGCCAGCAGAAGAACTTGGGAGCTATATATCAGTCTTACTGATCTCAGCAATAGGGAAGCTTGCTAAGAAAATGGTGAATCACAGGCTCTACTGGTGGCTGGAGAGCAGCAAAGTCATCGATGATAGCAGGCTTCAGAAATGGTTGCAGAACAGAAGACCAAATCTTTTATTTTTACAAACAACCTTAAATGCATTCCAAGTGGGTAAGCACACCACAGTTGTATTCATCAATCTACAGCAAGCATATGACACAGTATAGAAAGGGTTCTTGACCAAAATGAAACAAAATGGGCATACATGGAAAAGTGTATCTCATGGTTTAAGTAATAGAACAATAAAAACAACAGTAGAAGACACTAAATCATCCTCGGAAACACTAGAGGAACAATTACCACAAGGGTTAGCACTAAGTTACACTCTCTTCCTTATCCTTATAAATGACCTTAAAGGTATCAAAAGCACCATATGCAGATGACTGGCTATTTGGCTGAAATGATTGACAGTCTACTAACAACATACAACATCAGAGTCACTCTTCAATGGATACCAGGACACACAGGTGTACCAGGCAACAACAAAGAGACAAGACTAGCAAAACTAGGAGCAAGCACTGTCGAACAAACACCCCAACTGACATGCAAGACAGCTAAACTAATACTTCAGAACAACAAAGAGGAATGACTGAACTGATGAGCAAAAGAGTCTACTGAACATGTCATGCATAACGAAATGATCTATCCAAACAAGAATGACAACATAAACAATCTACAACATGTGGAGCAGTGCACATTCTTTGAATTAAGATCAGAATACACCACACTGAACAAGCATTTAAAGAAATTAAACCCCTAATATGAGGCTATTTTCCGCAACTGTACCCATCGATATGAAACTGTTCAGCATGTTCTTCTCACTTGCCCAGGACTGTGCACAAAAAGCTATTGCCAAGTTCTCCAACAATAACAACTACTCTATACAGCACCACTCAGCAGCAACAGAACTCGTATATACAAGGTTTTACCACATTGGCCCTAGTTAAACAATAAAAATTATAATTACTGTTGCCATTTGGTTTCAAGCACATAAGTTAAGATTAGTTCCCCATTGTTCTCATGATATCTTCAAAGCCGCCATTGTCTGTTTTTGTGCTTAACAATTGATGATGTTTATCTGTATATTCTTTTTGGTAGTTTTAAATGTTGCAGTACTAGGTCCCATTGCTTTTCATTCTATGAGTGCTTTCTGTACTTCCTTAGCATTAGAGCCACCCCTTTGCGGATGTCACATGATGTTTGGGTCGATCTCTTGTCCTCTTTGGCCGTATTCAGTTACATTTAATGTGTGTACTGATTGCGGGAAATTTTCGTGGTCGGCACATTTCTTTCTCTGCTATCAAGCAGATATTATCTATTTTCTAATCAATTTTACGCTCCTTTCGGTGATAATTCGTCATGTTTGCTTTAAGCTTCTCTGCTTTGCTAAGATTAGGAACAGGTAAAACCCCAGATGGGTCCGGTCAGTTTTCGCATAGTGACCGAGTGTTGTGTTTACCCATGGCGTGCCGGTCGATAAATTATCCATCTGCAGACATATTACTGACATGCACCTGGAAGACGGAATGAGGTAATAATATCTGAATAGAAGTATTACGAAGATGTTACTTGAGATAAAAGTAAGAAGTTATTTGTAATCACTGACGAGAATATTCGGAGGTTTCATGTCCATATTTGGGAGATGTGACCTTTTCTATATCACTTCTATGAGGAAATGTTTTGAATAAGCTAATCCTGCCACACGCATGTTTGAAACAATTGGCGGGCATTCGGAATGTAGGCATAACAACATTTCTTGTTGGAGCCTGGTCTAATAGTAAACAACAACGTGCGTGGGATGAAAGTTGCAATATAACCTGACACTTTTGCAAGTTTAGAACACTGTGAAAATTCGCCTCGTCGAGAAAACAACCAGACCTGCCAGAGTTAAGAAAAACAAAATCAAAATTCATTTATCAGACTGGACTTGATTGAGCCTCTTGAAGACTTAAAAGCCCAAGAAAACTCTACCATTATTAGCAAGGAAAACTGGAATCTGGGGAATCTGAAACACGGAGTCAAGTGGGAGCTTATTATAAAGTAACAGCCCCAGAACATGTGTAAGAGGCATCTTCAACAAGTTGCCTTAGCTATTTCTCTGAGCCAGCAGTCTGTCGGTGAACCCAAAGATTTGGGGTGAGTTGTGAATTTAAAATTCTCTTTATATTTTGCATTATTAACACGTGAAATAATATGTATATATTGACATGTGAATATTAATAGGTGAAAATTGTTAAATGGATGTCCACGTCATTTGAGGCTGGCAACCTCAGCATATAGAATGATTATTTCATGAACCACCACTACAAGGGCTGGTGACTGCTTTATGCGAGTTTCTTATAGAAAACTAAAAGCAGAGGTAGTCCCAAGTTTCATATGGAGCAGGAAGTAAATAATGAAAGAAATGATGTACATACTTATTATATTATTAACATTTTCAACCAGTGTAGATGTAAATGAAAACATATTCAATCTATATTTTTAACCTTTTAAACCAATGTAAAGTTAAACATAAATCTATTCAATTTAAAATGTAAAGAAAGTTTTCCGCTCACTGGGATTAAGATTAATTCTCAGAGAGGGTAAAGTTCTGAGGTAGATGGGATGGTGGAATAGGAAGAGGGGGACACATGAGTGTGTGTCAAGAAAACACAATACTCAGGAGGGTATTTGTTCTCTTCTTTTGTGACACTAGTCGGTGGTACCAACTGAGGGTACTATCTCTGGAACACGCGAGGGTATAAGTGGCCTGAAGTCGATGCTAGGCACCATCATCAGATGGGTCTTAGAGATGCGGGACCAGCTTGGTAGTTCCTTGATGACACTTCTTGAAACGTGCTACAACTTTCAAACTTGACCAGTGACGAGTGTGAATCAGGCATCCATCTACAAAGAACCAAACATCAGCTAGAGCAGAACAGACAAACTCATTGGCAGCTAAGTAGAAACATAAAAGCTCGCCAAGTGAACTATCCAATTTTTAACGCCATAATATCACACAGTGATGATAATTTTTCTATAAGGAATTATTCATTTTTATAACTGTTAAAACATAATTATTAAATTTGTTACTTGTATAAAGACAAATCTAAAGTTGATTTAATCATTTTGAATGCACTACATCTGTAAGTCTCAGATCATTTCTTAAATACACTTAAACAGAGCTATACAATAATAATAAGAGGAATTTCGCTGAATTAACTCAACTGGGGGCTTGAACGAGCTAACGAATTGTAAGAAAACCCTATCCTTCACAAACGTTGGTGGCAGATACTAGAGTTAACATCTGCTCAGCCTCGTGTAGCATTGTTCTCGCTTTTCTGAATTTCTTGTGAACAATCCCTTGAGGTAGAAGCACCATTATCCTTCTGCCTACAACTCTGCCAAGAGTAATCTTGTGCAAAGGTAGACACATTTGAAGACCCACTTTAGTTACTCTTGAGTTTTGGCCACTGTTGGACCACTACTGCAGAACTAAGGGGAGGCAGCCCGTGATGGGGGGCACTTTCTTCTTCATGTCTTGAAGACAGCACCATTTATCCTGAGGTTGGTTTCTTCCTTACTTTGCCTTTCGACCTTGTCTCCCAGAATGTCAGTCTTGTAGTTCCACATTTCTGTGCAGTTTTCCCATGTTTGTTTAATGGACACTCCTGGTGCCAAAGCTGGAGATTTTCCTTGAAGAAACAAGGTAAGTCTGCAACTTAAACTCCTTTTGGCTTTCTATGGGTTTCTACTCATCAAAGGATTTTCTTCTGTCTTCGATGGCTGAATAGAATTATTTTTTTAAATTGATCTTTCCATCGTGTTTGTTGAAGTTTTTGTGGCTTAAAATTTTTACAAGATTGGGAAATTGGCTGCATGCTCAACCCTCCTTAGTAGCTTTTTTATGACATGCATGGTAAGTTACAGTCTTACTATTCTTTGCTCCCCTTCCAGTAAGACACTGGTGCAAAGCATCTTTGAGTGATTAAAAAAAAAAAATCACATTTAGAACTGGTTTCAAATCTTGTATTTACAGTTATATTCAGACACTGTTACTCACAGTCAGTGCCTGGCAAGTATGAGAGAATATATTAATATAAGGATTTTTATTTTTTGTTTATGAGTCTCTGAATGGATCTTGCTTATAATTCAAAAACACATAAAATGACTACTGAACATCTGCTTCAAAGATGCCCAACATATGTGGAACAAATAAAGCACATATGGCCATCATCAGTACCATTCATGGAAAAGCTCCACGGAGACGCAAATGGCCTCAAGCTGGCTATTGCTTTCTTTGAAAACATTCAAGCAGATGTCAGAGAGTGTTCAGGATTCAAAAACACAGAAGACACTCATGAAAAATGCTTAAAAAACTGGAAGAAACAATACATATTGACGTGACTGCTGAAACTTCCTGTAGCCTACATAGTTAGATTTAGAAAGTGTATAGGATATGCATTACTGTGCTAGTATAATAAAAGATGAATTTTGTAATGTTCATCTCAAAATTTAGTCATTATATACTACTGGACAAAAGTTAAGGGCCACCATTCAGTTTAGACAAGGTTTATATAATTGATTGGCAAACTGTAAAGACAAGGGAAAATGTCATTAAAACTGAGCTCAGAGAAATGTGTATACATTTCTGTGTGCACTAGGTTAATTTTTTTTAAATGTCCAAAAACTGGGTCACTTTAACCCGCACGTGAAAATTGCCATTGTTGCTGCAAAAACTCGTGGTTTTAGCAACACGCCCCACTAGTTCAAAAGGTGAAAAAGTGAGTTGAATTTGAATGCACGTGGAAAATGATCATCGGTAAAGAGTGTTCACCGTTGGTATGCAATAAATCAGTGTGACAAGTGGTCGAAATGATCACTGCATTAGCCATGCCACCAAGGAGAAGTCTCAGCCCTGTAGACCATGGTCAAGCCATGGCATGGATTCAGGATGGTCAATCTGGTCGTCATGTTGCAAGACATTTAGCAGTGTCCCAATCTACCATTCAGAGACTTTTTGAGAGATTTCAAGCTACCGGACATTTGGAAAATCGACCCTGCTCACGAAGAATTATATAAACCTTGTCTAAACTGAATGGCGGCCCTTAACTTTTGTCCAGTAGTATATATTTGCTTCATGACTCCTCAGTTAAAATCCAAAGCAAACGCTGTTCTTTTGTGTAGACTAACATGTTTTGCGTTTTTAATGGGATACATTTACTTTAAGTTATTAATTTATTTTTTTTTTGCTCATTCTTCCTTTTGTTTCATATCACAGATACTCGCCAGAAAGTTTACTTAATAAGAATCAGCAACCATGTCATTTGATGCAAGTCCTGCACAGTCTACTCATGATCCTATGTACATCACATACAGAAGTTCAGATTATGGGAGGTAAAGTCACACAGAAAATATAAACTTTTTATTTTTTTTCTGTGTGAAATATGTGTTAACATTCTCTCTGTAAGTGTTCTCATTTACCTATCTCAAACTCTGTCAGCTGTACAGTCACTTGATAGATTATCTCTCTCCATGTTTTCATAAACACATCTTTTTCTTTATATCACTCTTACAGTATTTTGCAATTACTCTGTCCCATTTCAATTTTCAGCTATGGACACACACGAGACAAATAGAAACAGAGACATAAATAGGCACATTTTTATAGCTTACAGAGACAGTTCACAGAGAACATGTAACAAATTAATAGCAGTGTGTTTATTTTTAATATTGTTGTTTTAGTTCAAGGTTTAAATACAATTGTCCTAATTAAACAGCTTTGAAAGGTGCAAGTTTGAAAATATTTATTTTCTAAACTAACCTTGCAATCTTCTCAGATGTTAATAAAGCCTTCGGTTACAAAACAGTACTTATTGTGTAGTAAGCATTGTGAAAGAAAACCAGTGGAATGAAATTTGACTAATTAATAACGACTCTTTTATCACGACAGTTTTTTTTGGTAAATATATGGATATCTTTTAAAATCTTCCCTTGTAGCTTGTGTCCTGAATATATATTTTAAGATTGTTTGGGTTCCTTGCTTATGTGAGCACTGCGTAAAGTTGACCATGAGCAAAGACTGGTTCTAGTAGGTATATGCCTACATGAACAAATGATTGACCCTGTGCTTTGTTGACTGTCATGGCCATAGCCAAAATCACAAGTAACTGACAATGGCTTAGGATGAAATGAAGGCTGGTGTCACTTGGCTCAAATGTAAGGCGTGGAATGGAAACACTAGCCTTTAGTCTGTGATGATTTTGAAATCAATAAAGCTGTGTTGAAGGGCCTTTACAACTAATCATGTGCCATTCAAGAGACTTTTATATGCATCCAGGTTTCTGAGAATCATGATGAATTCACTGATTTTAATTTTGATTTATGTATATAGGACCAAAGTGGGCCCCACCCCCTTAAAGTGTAAAGAATTTAAATAACTGAAACACTTGTCCAAAGGGGTTTTCCTTCTGATGATGGCATTGCCTCCTGTTGTAATGCTCTGTACAGAGTTTCCTATTTAAAATAAAAAGTATGCATCTATGTGTGTATATGTCTGCATGCATGTGTGCATATGTGTTTGTGTGCATACATAATGTATACATAATGTATACACATCACCATCCTTGTGTTCAGTATAGCTTCCCCAGAGCAAATAATGGCATTTCTGTGCTTTCCCAAAAATGGACCAAGAAAAGATGGAAAGGCATGCGCTTTAGTGTCATGGGTGTTCAGTTTCGTTTTCACAGTGAAATGTGTGCCTTTTCCTTGAAAGTTGGTGGGAATTTGTCACTTGTTACTTTTACCTGAGAAAATGAGGAGGTTTAATTGTTTATTGTTTACATTCATCATTCTTTTTTGCCCTTCCGCTCACCATGGAGCATAGACCTTCAGCAAACTCAATACCAAGTCCTCCTGTTACATGCCAAGCCCTCCTGTAACATGCCAAGCTCTCTTGTGACATGCCATGCCCTATGGAACATGCCAAATCCTCTGTAACATGTCAAGTCCTCCTGTTACATGCCAAGTCCTCCTGTAACATGCCAAGTCCTCCAGTTACATGCCAAGTCCTCCTGGTAGCCTACATGCCAAGTCCTCCTGTAACATGCCAAGTCCTCCTATAACATGCCAAGTCCTCCTGTTACATGCCAAGTCCTCCTGTTACCTGCTAAGTACTCCTGTTGCATGTGAAGTTTTTCTGTTACGTGCCAAGTTCTCCTGTTACGTGCCAAGTCCTCCTGTTACTTGCCATCAGGTTGAGGTCTTTCCAAGTCTTCCTATCATTTTCATTTCTGTCTCCAGTTCTCTTCATTATGTGTTTTTTTTTCAGTCTACCCCTTCTCTCTTACCCTGTGGGTTTCCAGAAAAAAAGACTGCCTGATAAGACTATCAGTAGGTATCCTTATTGTGTGTCCTATCCATCACCAGGAACAACCTCACCATGACTATACGTTTATATTACATTAGATAACTAGGTAGAAAGAGGAAATTATTTGAAAAGACACCTGAAAATAATTAGGCTCTGAAGTAATTAACACATAAATTATTTTGACCATTATTTGCATCGATTCATTTCTGTCCTTCCTTCACTTTTGTTTTCCTTCTTGTAGAAAATATGGCCCACCACTGTAGTATCTTTCATTCTTGAGGCTTTTTCTTCATCATTTTTATGGTCATACAGTGGTAGTTTCTGTAACGATTTGTTTTACATCATAGAGTTTGCCACCCCCATGCATAACATCACCTTAGTCACCTCTTCCAACATGCCTAATGAGAGCAGGGATTCTTCTTTCTTTGTATCATCAGAGAATCCCTTGAACCACATGGGGATTGATTCATTTTGGTAATCTTTAATGTTTAAATGACTGTTACATTTACTGTCAGCTGCATCACTGCTGATTTTACTGTTTACTTTATTGCATATGTAGGAAGCCCATTTCACAGCTGGATGCTAAGCTAGAAAACAGATTGACAATTAGGGATTTGGAACGGCTGCATCGGTCATTTTTGGTAAGTATACAATTAAAGCTGTCATTTGCATCTTGATAATACAAAAGACACTTAAGGGAGACACAACATTTTGATCTTTAGTATGGTAAAGTGCATTGTTGTAAAACAAAAACCTATTATTGAAAGCTGGTAAAGCAAGTTTGCCAAAGCTGCTATAATTTGTTAAAGTTAGCAAATCAGATACTTGTAATACCTTAGCATAACAGAATTAAACCCAATAGAAATGTGGTGGTTAAAATGTTGTTCAAGTTTAGCCGTAATTCATGATGAATTATCTGCAGCCTCCATGGAGGCTTATAAATGATAATGCTGGGGATGATGATGCCATTGTGTACACTGATGGGTCTGTAGTCTGTGGTAATAAATCAGGGTGGAGCTTCTCTGCTAGAGTAAAGGGCAGAACTGTCGCTGAACATCGCGGGGCTTACATGATAACAAACCTCCAGCATGAGAATGGAGGTAGAGGCAGTTACTGCTGCCTTAAGATGGCTGTCTGAGACTTTATTAACAAAGGCAGTTATTGTATCTGACTCACAATCCATACTTCGAAAGTTCCAAAATGGTTGGCTTCGACATGAATGGAAAACCTCCATAGAAGCATCAAATCTTCAAGAACTGATATGGATTTACTGTCCTGGTCTGCTGGGGTACAAGGCAATGAAAGAGCTGACAGACTAACTGGTGGTATCTTGTAGGGCAACAACAAATTGATTCCACTTTGTTCGGTCGGTGGCCATCCTTCGTACAGTGCTCCAACTCTGGTTCATTCTTTGCATCTCAGCCTCCACAGTCCTCCGCCTAGTTGTTTTTGGTCTGCCTCTCTTTCGTTTTCCTTCAGGGGTCCATAGCATAGCTGTTCTTGTGATGGCATCGGGGTCTCTTCTGAGGACATGGCCAACCCAGCTCCAGCGTCTGCCAGCTATGAAGGTGTACATGTCCTCTTGCTTGCTCCGAGTAAGCAGATCTTGGTTGGTGATGGTATTTGGTCAAAAGATTCAGAGAATTTTTCTTAGGCATGTTGTGTGAAAAGAGGACAATTTTGACATTTCCTTCTCTGTAACTCTCCAGCATTCCACACCATAGAGAAGCACAGAAAGCACACAGCTCTGATATAATCTTAATTTTGTGCTTGTGCTGTACTAAGAGGACTTCCAGATGTTGTTTAGACTAAAAAAGGCTGTTCTTGCTTTGTTCATTCTGTTGTTGATGTCTTTGCTTGCTCCGCCATCTGGTGTTACTATGCATCCTAGGTATGTGAAGGTGTCTGTCTGTTCCAGTTGCTGATTCCTTACTGATATGGGCTCAGGGTTGCTCACATTGAGCATCATGACCTCTGTCTTCTTTAGATTGATGTTCAAGCCCACCTGCTGGCTATACTTATTAAGTCTATCCGTTTTTTCCTGGATGTGTTGATGTGAATGTGCTAGTAGTACAATGTCATCTGCATATTCCAGATCTTCCAATGTAGAAAATGTAGTCCATCTTATTCCTCTTGGACTGCCCTCTGTTGTCTAGCGCATCACCTAGTCTATGACTGTTAAAAATAGAGTGGTTGATAAGGGGCATCCTTGTCGTACTCCTATCTTCACCTCAAAGGTTAGGTTGCTCTGCCCAACGCTACACGTAAAGGTGGCATAGAGGTTTTTTATGATTGACACTATGCAGCTTGGAATTCCATAAGCCCTCAGTATTTTCCATAAACTGTCCCTATGTATACTGTCAAAAGCCTTTTCAAAATCAACGAAATTAATGTTCAGCTGTCTTTGCCATTCTGAGCACTGCTCTATAATGTTCCTGAGGGTAAATAAATGATCTACACATCTTCTGTTCTTTCTAAATCCTGCTTGTTCTTTCCTCAGTTTGTGGTCTACTGCTTTTGAAATTCTCTGTATAATTATCCTGCCTAGTATTTTGCTGGGAAGAGTGATTCCTATCCACATATTGCAGTCTGCAAAATCTCCCTTCTTGGGCAATTTGACAATTATTCCTGTGTTCCACTCCTTGGTGTTGTCCCTGTTTTCCAGACTTGTGCAAATAATGGTTCTAAAAGCTCTGCTGCTAGCTCTGGGTCAGTCTTAAATAGCTTTGCATTTAAGTTATCGTGGCCATGAGCTTTTCCATTCTTTAACACTTTGATTGCTGTGGAATGTCTGTATTAACATCTAGATCATTTTCAGCCTCAGGAACATTCAATTGTGTCTCTGGTGGTTCCTTGTTCAGAGTTTCTCTGAAATGCTCTGCCCATCTTGTTTTCTGTCCCTCTGCTGTCGTGATGAGATTTCCTTGCTTATCTCTTACTAATGTAATATTATTTGCACCTCGTTTTCCGCTGATGATTTTAGTTATTTTGTATACTGTGCTTTGTTCATTTCTCAGTGCTGCCTCTTCTTCCTGTCTTGCAAGATCGTCTAGGAAATTCCATTTGTTGGCTCGGGTTTGGCGTTTAACTTCCTTGTCCAGCTGACTGTACTGTTAGCTATATAGTTGCTTTAACCTGGGTGTGGTGGATTTTGATGTTATAAAGTGTGGTTGCTATGTTACTAGTGTACTGAATGAGGTCAGTTGTGAAGGTCCCTGAGGATAACAGTTTATGTGAGTTTACAGGGTACCTTGCTACTACCACCTATGACCTCAAGCAGACTTAACTGTGACTAATATGAATGATAGCTACGTATAATGTCTAGGGTAATGAAGGGTGGTGTGCTGGTAATTGAGTACACAAACACACACACAAACACTAATCTTAAGCTCTATGATCAAATCAATTAACACTGTGTTAAAATTTAGGAATTACAATTTTTTCAAATTTATTTGGTCCTGAACCAAAGTTTCTTCTGGTCAGGACTTTTAAAAAATAAAATCAAATATGAATCAGTTTCAATAAATTTACATAGAATCAGGTAAACATATGAAAGACTTGTACATATATATATAAGTTGAATCTACTAGTATTGTTATTAACTAAGAGTCTTTAGAATCTAGTGCTGGATGTCGGGTCGGGTATTTTCATCATTCACAGTCTGTGGGTAATAGTGTTCATTTTGCTCTTACACAAGATTTATGGTGGAAAAAAGTTAGTTATACACCAGGGATTTTCTAATATGCTAAGTGGTTGATGAATTTCCGCAGGCCAGATCTACAATACTTAGCTGGCCGGTGACGACTGAAGAAAGCTGTTCATTAGGCCCACTCCTCAAATGCTCTGAGGTAGTATGGTAGGCATCTTATGTCATGCACTGGTGTACTTGTCAGAACATCTGGCACTAGCACAGTGCCAGACCAAGAAACTCTGAAACCACAAAATTAGGCTATGTCTTAACATACTACCTAATCCACCATGTTTACAAGCATAAATACATTGCATTACCAAGACAGTGTCAGATCTCTCTGACTGACCCAGCACCTATACATCCAGGCTGTTGTCAAGTAGCACTAGCTCCATTCCTCTCCCTTATGGACTGCACTGCATCTAAAATATTTTCATTAATCTCTTTTTTTTCATACAATAAGGTGGGTGATATGTTTCCACCTGAAAAGAAACATCGGTATTCCACCTTTCTGATAGTTCAGCATATTATATTTCAACCTCTAGGCCCTAGACAGTTGGCTGGGGACCTAGAATAAGTACTCACTTGTCGTAATCATTTTTCATTATATGGCAGTATCAATCACTCAGAATTGTTTAATAAAAGGTTAATAATTTCGTCCTTACCACAATTCAGAATAAAACACACAGATACGCTGAAATAGCACAAACTCAGCTGAGCTGCTGGCTAGACTAGGGCGTCCCACTATTATTAGTATATTTTCAATGGACGACAACTTCTTAGCCTCAACGATCTGCTCATATGGACAGTCTTCAAAAAAATGGCAACTTGCCGGCAAATTTTTCAATAATCTTAACTGTCTCGTCCAATGAGAGTACTGCCCCTTCTAGAATTTAAAATTTCAAACTAAATGTCAAATTTTTGGTCAAATGTGTACTGTTTTTCTGTCGGTTGGTCTGTCCTAACTTGTCAATTCCCAAGTTTGGACTTGGTTTTGGCCCAACTACAAAAAACTATTCAAATTTTTCCTCACCCACCGCTTAAATTTCTACTTCGAAGTTATTTTTAGACTCTCTCCTCCTTGTTCTTCCCTTGTTTACATGTACTTTTTTCCCTCTGCCTTCGTCTCAAGGACGCGTCAAATGTAACTTTTAGTGAATGCAAAACTGACATGTGTTTGCAAGTCTGCATCGAACAAATCAGTCTTGTGTCCATAACTTCTGAATTATCTGTTCGTCCTTTTATTTGAAAGCATATTATTTGTCAGGAAAAGATAGGCTATGAAACTAGCTAATTTTTGTGATTCTAAACCTATTAATAAGAAAGTCCATATTTTTTTCCATGTTAGTCTTGACAGCCTTACTACCACGCGTTCAGTTCTTTTCCATATGCTGTCCCGCTATTTTCGAGAGTTTTACGTCATTCGAAATAAGAGCTAAGTCTGTTTTTGTGATCTAAGTGGTTACATGTTCTACTTTACCTCGAATTTCAGACACTAACTACGAGCTCGCGCGTATGTTAGGCTTAGATTTAAACGCTAGCAGGCAGCATCATTTTTTTCTTTTCTCCTTTCCTACACCGTCTAAACGAATAGGCCTTTCGCATCCCCATGTTATAATTAGTTTTTTTCTTTCAATGATACTAGAAAAATTGGTACGGTCTACCAAATCAACGTGCCTGTAGCGTGGGCGAAAACGCCGCAGCATAACCTATCGATATTTTATCCTTACATTTTTATGTTAACTTTGATATTTATAATGGAGGATTTTAGCGCTGTATCAATGTATTCCACCACACATCTCCCCACATGAGAACATGCACTAATGCAAGTTCCAAAATCAGTGATACACATAGATAAAATCACTCCTTACGTCTGCTGAATACTCTAATTTTGATCACAGGGGTGCCACTGAGGAAATCTGCACCGACGTTCTGTGACCCCAGAATATATTCAATGGTAAATTGATATGGCTGTAATAATAAAGACCATCGTAATAATCTGGCATTTTCATGCTTGGCCTGTGATAAGAATACGAGGGGCTGATGATCCGTCTGGACCACGAATGTTCTACCATATAGATAGATTTGGAACTTTTTTATCGCCCAGATTAACGCTAAACACTCTTTTTTGCTTGTGGAGTAGCCTTGTTCCGCTTTGTTCAGCTTGCGGCTAGCATAAGCGACTGGGTTCAGTTCCTCATTGGGTGAAGAGGACCTTTGCAACAAAGTAGCCCCCAGGCCCACATTGCTTGCGTCCGTTCTCACCACAAAATCCTGAGTCAAATCAGGCAATTTGAGAATAGGCTTGCTAGTGAGTTTTTCCTTTAACTCTTGGAATGCCAATTCACACTGCGCTGACCAAACAATTTTATCTGGATTTCCTTTGCGAGTCAAGTTAGTCAGAGGAGCACATATAGAGTTAAAATTTTTGATGTATTTTTGGTAAAATCCACATAACGACACGAATGATCGCACGTCTTTCTTTGTTTGAGGTCTAGGTGCTCTCTGCAGTTTCTCCAAATTCTTGGGGTCAGGGGTCATGTTCCCCTGATATACAGTATGTCCCAAGAATTCCAACTCTTTGCATCCAATACAACATTTTGTTGGTCTAGCAGTCAAGTTGGCTTCTCTGAGCCTATCAAATAGCATATTCAGAGAGTTAACGTGGTCTTCAAATGTTTCTGTAGCGATGAGGATATCATCCATGAAATTCATGATACATGGATTATTCAGGGGATCCAACAATTTGCGCATCATTCTAGAAAACACACTCGGAGCATTTTTCAATCCGAATGGCAACATGTTGAATTCATAATGCCCTTCCGAGGTGCTAAAAGCTAAATAAGGTCGAACCTCAGGCTTCACTGGAATCTGGTAATAGCCTTTGCTAAGATCCACCTTTGAAAAGTATTTTGCCTTGTTCAGTCTGGCAAATAACTGTTTTGTGTCCGGTAATGAATCCACCTGACCTTCTGTGACAGCATTCAGTTTCCTGTAATCTATGCACAGTCTATGTTCCCCAGACGGTTTTCGCAACAAAACTACACTGGAACTGTAGGGAGATTCACTGTGAGAAATAATCCCTTCTTTCAACAAATAATCTATCTCCTCTTTCAATGCTTTCTCCTTAGCGAACGGAACAGAATAGGCTCTCATACAGATTGGTGTTGAGTCCACCAGCTTCATATCATACTCTAGCAAATTAGTATGCCCCGGTTTGTCTGTTAACACATTAACTACTGCAAGCCGCTGTCAGCGGCTTACAAAAAAATCACATTTGGACCGCAAGCCGCTCAGAGCGCCAATCTAATTTTAGTAATAAAACGAATGAAAAATGTACTGAAACACTCTCTAATCTGGTTCGAGATTTTAAGTTGCCACCGGAAAACAAATTCCCAAAGCATGGTTGTTGTAGAACACTGAAAAATTGATATTATGTTCATATTTTTCAGCGAATTGGGTTACTTACCAAATCGTGTAAAACTGTTTACAGTGGCAACTAGTGATAGGACTACAAAAAATGCGTGTACATCTCGTCTAATGGCTGAATAGGATAGAAACGTGTTTCAACAATTGACTGATAGATCTAGCGACGAGGACAAGAGTGAAAACGGTGTGCACATTGATTGAAATTGTGATTTTGATAGAGATGGGGCGCAAGCAGTTATAATTGTGAAAATATTGCAAGTCCTCGGCCATCGGAGGGCCGTTAAATAGCAACAGCCTCTATTAGAGTTACAACCGGTATTTATTGTAATAGTACATTCATTTATCTTTAAAATGACGTGTAATTCATAAAAATCTGTAAACAATTACGAAAACTACAGCTTACTTTGTGCAAACACCTACAGAATGAAAATGGGAAACAAATTTAATTCGGCCACAGTGTGTTTTTCAATTCGGTAGTTAATGTGTTAACACATCTGTATGTTCCTCCAGAACCTGTTGAACTCTCTCCCTCTGATTTTGAGTCAGGTGCTTACTGACTTTTACCTCTGTGGCTGTCTCACAGGGGTGTAATGGGTATTCATGTGAAATGAGTGGTTCCTTTTTCATTTCGGTTGCGATAGCCAAGGTCAGTAGAGGGGTGCCTTCCTGGATTTGTCTGTCCAGATACTTCTTTAAAAGGTTTACATGGTATATTTTCTCCTTCCCCCTTTTGTCAATCTTATAATTTGTTCTAGACACCTTCTCTAGAACTGTATATGGACCTTGCCATCCAATTTGCAACTTATTATTGCTGCCGGGTAGTAGAAGAAGTACTTTCTCTCCCACAGCTAATTCTCTGTCCTTTGTTTTCTTATTAAAATAAGCTGCATGTTTCTTCCTGGCTTGTCTCAAATTATCATTTGCCAGTTTCCATCCAGCTTTCAGACGAGTGGTCAGCTCGTTCACATAGTTATATGATGAGGTAACAGTTTCCTCTGCCTTCTCATCTGTCCACGTCCTTAATAAGGCTTCCAGTGGACCTTTTATTGGCCTCCCAAATAACAGGTTTGCGGGTGCCATCCCGGTTGAACTATGTGGTACTTCCCGGTACGCAAACAACGCAGCGGGCAAAAATTGATCCCACATATCAGGTTTCTCATGTGCCAGCTTTCTCAGGATAGAAATGAGAGTCCCATTGAACCTCTCTACCTGGCCGTTCCCTTGTGGATGGTACGGGCTACAATGAAAGTGTCTGGCTTGAAATAGCTTAAAAACTTCTTCTGTTAGTTTCCCCTTGAACTGTGAGCCATTATCAGTCAAGATTTGATGCGGGAATCCTAATCTTGTGAATATTGTAAGCAATGCCTCTGCCACATGTTTCAAATCGATTGACGACAGGGCTACCGCCTCTCCCCACATAGAACAAGTGTCCACCAGAGTAAGGATGTAACTTTTCCTCCTCTTGGTCCGAGTGAGAGGTCCCACAATATCCACTGCAACCCTCTCAAAAGATGTTCCCACTATGGGCATTTCCCCTAGAGTTGCAGGAGCAGTCCAATGCTTTGGAGCTACCCTTTGACATTCTGGACAGGATTTCACATATCTTTTTATATCTTCCATTATCCCTGGCCAGAAGTAATGACAAGCTATACGCTGTCCTGTGGCGCTGATCCCCATGTGACCACTGAAGGGAATCGCATGCCCTAGTTCCATCACTTTCTCCCTATATGAAGCAGGAAGAACCAGCTGGTTGTGACCATTTGTTCCAGTTCCAGCCTTCCTGTATAATAATTTGTTCTTCATATAATAATCTCCCTTGCTTGGAGGTGTGTGACATTTGGGCAATTTTTTAAAACATGGCTTGAGTGTCCTATCCTCAGCCTGCGCCTTCCTCATCTCCTCTGGATGAGCATTTATAGGTTCACCTTCTTCCTCCTTTGACTGTGACCTGGTCTGCACTGTCGCCATGATCACAGGTCTCTTGGGATTCCCCAAGAAGACGTATCTACACCCCAATATCAGAGGGTAGATTGGTTCATCTATCACTGCTGCTCTGATTTCTCCTTCCACATAGCGAGTTTTCACCGTTATCCTTGCGATGGGAAGTGTCATGAGTGGTATGTCCTTAGTCGCCCCTTGTATTTCCACTGTTTTGGTGGTATACTGATCTGGGTTCACTAGGCTAGACCTCACAACTGAATCAAAATCCAAACCTGTATCATATAGGCACCTTGTGGTGACCCCGTTACAAACAACATCCTCACAAACTGGGGGGGGTGATAAGGTTCCTGCTGTCCAGTAGGTTTAACCTTTAATCTCTGGTTCCCCGATTTCATTGCAGCAATGTTAGAAGGTTTTCTTTTACAAAATTCGGTGTTATGGTTGTCCTTCTTACACCATTTACACCACCTCTTTCCTTGGTTAAACGGTTTTCTTTCATTATATTTTTGGTCATTGAACTGTGAGTTTCTATCACGATAATCACTGTGTGGCCTATCAAAGTTTGTCCTACCTTTGTTACCTTGTTCCCTGGTATCAAATTTATTAAAGTGCTGTGTGGCCTTAAAATTCTCTACATGTTTCTTTTTAGTGCCAGCTACCTCTGCCTGGGCTGCTTGATACCTCTCAGCGACATTCAATACTTCACCCAACCTCTCTGCACCTTGTTCCATGAGAAACTTTCTCAGGTCTGGAGCCATGGACTCTCTTAATTGCTCTATCATGATCATTTCTTTAAGATCTTGGGTCTTCCCCAGAGCAGTCCATTTCTCCAAATAGGTTTCCAGTCTGGCAGAGAATTAGTGGTATGCCTCCCCAGACAAAAGCCTGGCATTTCTAAACTTCTTACGATAAAATTCACCATTCTTTTCATATCTTAATAACAGAGCCTGCTTTAGCATGTCATAATTGTCTTGGTCGTCTCTATTCATTTTTGCAAACACTTCATAAGATGTTCCCCTAAGCCCCTGGGATAACTTTAGGCTCCACCTTTCTCTCTCTAACCCATATGTGGTAGCCAAAAGTTCAAACCTACTGAGAAAACTTTCTATGTCATCGTCTTTCTCAACAAAATGGTCTAAATGAAAACCCATAGCTGAGGTTGAGGCTCCCTGACTAGCAGTGGCATCGGAGGGAAAGGGGCTGGCACCATTTTCAGGAGCATGGCCTTGAACTTCCAACTCCCTTAGTCGTAACTCGTGCTCCCTTTGCAATCTCCTATCTTCTGCTTCCCTTTCAGCAGCCTGTTTCTTTTCCTCTCTTTCAGCAGCCTGTGTCTTTTCCTCTGCTTCCCTTTCAGCAGCCTTTATCTTTTCCTCTCTTTCAGCAGCCTGTGTCTTTTCCTCTGCTTCCCTTTCAGCAGCCTGTCTCTTTTCCTCTGCTTCTAATTTCTTCTCTTCCAATTGGAGCCGCTTTATTTCAGCCACCCTATCCGCCTCCAATGCCTTAGCCTCTTTGTCAGCTTCAATCTGCAGTCTCTTAAGTTCTTTGTCAGCCTCAATTTGTAACTGTAATTTTCTTTCTTCTGCTAACTTCCTATCTTCCCTTTCAATATACTTGTCACATTCTGAAGTTACATATTGGATCAAAGCCTGACCCTCCATATTCATTTCTTTAGCAGTCAGCACAGCAGCCGATCTGAATTTGGCTAGATCTGCCATCCTGTATAACAATTCTAATAATGTTCTAAGATAAATTACAAAATTCCAATTAACAAAGTTACACACTAATTAATTACTACTGGCTGTGAAGATTCATCAACTTTTACTCTCCACCTTAATTATTTCTTATGAATATCTTTTAATTTTAGGGACACTGTTACATTTATACAAACTTATAAGGAGGTCCTAGAAAATCTAGGTATGAAAAGAGAACTAATGAGGGAGGTCAAAGTTCGGCAGCTAAAATACTTTGGCCACATAAAAAGGCATAACACCTTTCAGAAGACCATAACAGAAGGGAGAGTTGAAGGCAAACGTGCAAGGGGAAGACAGCGCTATAAGTGGGAAGATAACATCAAAAGATGGACAGGAAAGAGTCTATCAGAGTGCACCACCAAGACAAGAGACAGAAGACGTTGGAGATCCATTACAGCCAACCTTCGTTGTGGAGATGGCAACTGATGATGATGATACCCCACGGCTGTTTGCGAGCGATCTTTTAGTTATTTCCCCTTTTTCCCCGACCGCGCTATTTATAGCCCACTTGACAGAGGTCACGTGGTCAGCTTCCTAATGGGAAAAACATGTGGCGATGTTTACTTTTGATAGGGCTTAATTAATGCTTTTAGGCTACTTTTTTATTATAAATACCGGCTTTAATTTTGCGTAAAGCTAGACTAGAAATGTTAGAGTAAATTTTAGAACAAGAACAAACATTTTATCACAATTAGAACAGAAGATATAATAGTCTGAAATAGTGTAAAATTTACGTTTTTTTTATATTTTGTTATGGTTTGTTTATAATGCAATTTTCACTAAATCGGTCACAATCAACATGCATAACAAATTACAGAAATCAAAAGTAGAAAACATGCAGAAAATGGATATCAAAGATTTGTTTTGGTTTCATGCGCCAAACATTAATTATTGAAAGTTTAAATTGCAAGTCCACATTTATTACCTTAAAATAACACACCCAATTGTCCCCAAAACATGTTTGAATTGCTTTTATGCTACTTTATTATTATAAATACCGGCTTTAATTTTGCGTAAAGCTAGACTAGAAATGTTAGAGTAAATTTTAGAACAAGAACAAACATTTTATCACAATTAGAACAGAAGATATAATAGTCTGAAATAGTGTAAAATTTACGTTTTTTTTTTACATTTTGTTATGGTTTGTTTCTAATTCAATTTACACTAAAACGGTCACAATCAACATGCATAACAAATTACAGAAATCAAAAGTAGAAAACCTGCAGAAAATGGATATCAAAGTTTTGTTTTGGTTTCATGCGTAAAACATTAATTATTGAAAGTTTAAATTGCAAGTCTACATTTATTACCTTAAAATAACACACCCAATTGTCCCCAAAACATGTTTGAATTGCTTTTATGCTACTTTATTATTATAAATACCGGCTTTAATTTTGCGTAAAGCTAGACTAGAAATGTTAGAGTAAATTTTAGAACAAGAACAAACATTTTATCACAATTAGAACAGAAGATATAATAGTCGGAAATAGTGTAAAATTTACAGTTTTTTTTTTTACATTTTGTTATGGTTTGTTTCTAATTCAATTTACACTAAAACGGTCACAATCAACTATGCATAACAAATTACAGAAATCAAAAGTAGAAAACCTGCAGAAAATGGATATCAAAGTTTTGTTTTGGTTTCATGCGTCAAACATTAATTATTGAAAGTTTAAATTGCATGTCCACATTTATAACCTTAAAATAACACACCCAATTGTCCCCAGAACATGAGAGCTAACAATTATCTCAATCATACATCATGAGTTCTGATCCAGTCTGCGCAATGTTTTTCTAATATGTGCTGTTTATGAATTGTCTTACTAGGGAATAGCTTTCTGAACAAAGACATATAAGTCTCTATCGATGCTGTTATTGATTCTTTACTAATTGGTTTACTGTGTGATATTTTGTTGTGTACTTTCTCAAATGCTTCTTTCAGTGAGTTGAATTGTTCTTGGGCAATAAAAGCTATGTTAGTTATATCTTGTTTGTCTGTAATTTTCAGTGTTTGTGTAATGATTGCTCTTGTAAGATCTTTATAAACTTTTTGTGTGAGATATCTGTGGCAGTGATTCCCTATAAATGCTCTGCTATTATAAGCCTGTTGTATGATTTTGTGTTTGGCTAGTACCTTGTCCATGTGTGAGCAAACTGGACCAGACCTAGTACACAGATCTTGAAACTGAAGTTTGGCCAGCGCATCTTGTGCATTTTCAAGTCTAACTTTAAAATTATCTGTCTCCTCCTTATCCTCACAAAGTTCAATACCTACCTGAAAAATTCAATTTTAGCTCCTAATTCTTCTGCCTATTTCCAGTTCCTACTAAATCTCTTCAAGTTCTTAAAAGTACTAATGTTTGCATGTATCTCTTGCGAATTCTCAAATATCTTTGCGTCTATTATATCAGCTACCTGTTCTAGAAGTCTGTGGTGTTTCAAAACAATGCCTAATAAAATATGAAGGTAAGGAGGAGCTACATTTTCAATTTCAATCTCTAACATTGGTTTGTGTAAACAATTATGGTAATGTGCCACTTGCCTTTTATTCCCTTTCCCATATTTCATATATCTATTGTAATCTCTTATCAACATGGCCAAACTTCTTGGTTTGCAAGTTGTATGCTCTCTGGATGTCTTTGATGAAAATGTTTGGTTTGTCTGGAGCTCAAGGAATATACCCATGTCTGGGGTGTCTCCAGCAAAACAAGGAAATAATCCCCGAATAAGAAAACAACAACTTGTTTACCATCCCACTCTAAATATTTTAGTGACTCTATCTGAGCTTTCATGCCATTCATAAATATTTCTAAATTATCATATGTATCTCTGACTCTAGCCATTGATAAAAGGATGGTATTAGATTTAGAATTTGGTTTCTCTAAACTTACTACCTGCATTGTAACTTTGAATGAAAGAAGATATACAAACAGTTACTTAGAATTCGCTGGCAGCCGTCGTGTGCACAGGATTGTCTACCAAAGAACACCAATGGAACAGTCCTTATCTCACACACAATTAAAAAAAAATTCATATTATAAATAGAAGATTAACAAGACTTGAAAGATAGATCAAATTATGTGGAAGTAATCTATCTATAGCTTTACATGTTTTCTGACGCTTATATACGTAGCTAAATATCATTATAAATGAATGAAAATGCAAAAACAGATGGTGCTTTACATAAAAGTTATTTTTTTACTACCTTATTTAAGATTTGTGGGTATCAGGAATGCGTTTAAAGGGATTTAAATGCTATAAAATCTGGTGACAATATGCTTGTTCTTGTAATGCCACACTCACAAAACTGACTACCACACATTCTCAAGATATGAAACCAAAAACAAGAGTATGTGGAAATAATCTTTAGCTTCCCTTCGAGAAGTCTTTATAATTATAAACTCAAACGAATGGGCCGATTTTTAGATATTAAATTAATAAAAAGATTACTTATTTTATGAATTTCCTTAAATGATGACGCTGTTTTCAAAAGTCTGTAACTCCGTCAAAACTAATTTCAAACAAATAAAAATGCAATCAAAAATAGAACACAGAACAAAGTTATAGTACACAAAAGAATTTTAGCGCTGTGTTTATCCAGAACGAGTGTGTAATGATTTATATTTTACTGATTTTACTCACACATCAGCTGATTTTCCCCGCCAAAAAATTTAAATAGTCTTTTACGGTGCACACAAAATTTTATACCCGGTATCAGAATTCCGGTCACCGAAACTAAAAGAGCGCTCTGGTATAGGGCACAAACAGCCGTGACCCCAATAGTTTAAATCCCAGACGAGGAGACCCCAATATATGTGGTGGATTTTGATGTTATAAAGTGTGGTTGCTATGTTACTAGTGTACTGAATGAGGTCAGTTGTGAAGGTCCCTGAGGATAAGAGTTTATGTGAGTTTACAGGGTACCTTGCTACTACCACCTATGACCGCAAGCAGACTTAACTGTGACTAATATGAATGATAGCTACGTATAATGTCTAGGGTAATGAAGGGTGGTGTGCTGGTAATTGAGTACACAAACACACACACAAACACTAATCTTAAGCTCTATGATCAAGTCAATTAACACTGTGTTAAAATTTAGGAATTACAATTTTTTCAAATTTATTTGGTCCTGAACCAAAGTTTCTTTTGGTCAGGACTTTTTTAAAAATAAAATCAAATATGAATCAGTTTCAATAAATTTACATAGAATCAGGTAAACATATGAAAGACTTGTACATATATATATAAGTTGAATCTACTAGTATTGTTATTAACTAAGAGTCTTTAGAATCTAGTGCTGGATGTCGGGTCGGGTATTTTCATCATTCACAGTCTGTGGGTAATAGTGTTCATTTTGCTCTTACACAAGATTTATGGTGGAAAAAAGTTAGTTATACACCAGGGATTTTCTAATATGCTAAGTGGTTGATGAATTTCCGCAGGCCAGATCTACAATACTTAGCTGGCCTGTGACGACTGAAGAAAGCTGTTCCTTAGGCCCACTCCTCAAATGCTCTGAGGTAGTATGGTAGGCATCTTATGTCATGCACTGGTGTACTTGTCAGAACATCTGGCACTAGCACAGTGCCAGACCAAGAAACTCTGAAACCACAAAATTAGGCTATGTCTTAACATACTACCTAATCCACCATGTTTACAAGCATAAATACATTGCATTACCAAGACAGTGTCAGATCTCTCTGACCGACCCAGCACCTACACATCCAGGCTGTTGTCAAGTAGCATTAGCTCCATTCCTCTCCCTTATGGACTGCACTGCATCTGAAATATTTTCATTAATCTCTTTTTTTCATACAATAAGGTGAGTGATATGTTTCCACCTGACCACCTGAAAAGAAACATCGGTATTCCACCTTTCTGATAGTTCAGCATATTATATTTCAACCTCTAGGCCCTGGACAGTTGGCTGGGGACCTAGAATAAGTACTCACTTGTCGTAATCATTTTTCATTATATGGCAGTATCAATCACTCAGAATTGTTTAATAAAAGGTTAATAATTTCGTCCTTACCACAATTCAGAATAAAACACACAGATACGCTGAAATAGCACAAACTCAGCTGAGCTGCTGGCTAGACTAGGGCGTCCCACTATTATTAGTATATATTCAATGGACGACAACTTCTTAGCCTCAACAATCTGCTCGTATGGACAGTCTTCAAAAAAATGGCAACTTGCCGGCAAATTTTTCAATAATCTTAACTGTCTCGTCCAATGAGAGTACTGCCCCTTCTAGAATTTAAAATTTCAAACTAAATGTCAAATTTTTGGTCAAATGTGTACTGTTTTTCTGTCGGTTGGTCTGTCCTAACTTGTCAATTCCCAAGTTTGGACTTGGTTTTGGCCCAACTACAAAAAACTATTCACATTTTTCCTCACCCACCGCTTAAATTTCTACTTCGAAGTTATTTTTAGACTCTCTCCTCCTTGTTCTTCTCTTGTTTACATGTACTTTTTTCCCTCTGCCTTCGTCTCAAGGACGCGTCAAATGTAACTTTTAGTGAATGCAAAACTGACATGTGTTTGCAAGTCTGCATCGAACACATCAGTCTTGTGTCCATAACTTCTGAATTATCTGTTCGTCCTTTTATTTGAAAGCATATTATTTGTCAGGAAAAGATAGGCTATCAAACTAGCTAATTTTTGTGATTCTAAACCTATTAATAAGAAAGTCCATATTTTTTCCATGTTAGTCTTGACAGCCTTACTACCACGCGTTCAATTCTTTTCCATGTGCTGTCCCGCTATTTTCGAGAGTTTTACGTCATTCGAAATAAGAGCTAAGTCTGTTTTCGTGATCTAAGTGGTTACATGTTCTACTTTACCTCGAATTTCAGACACTAACTATGAGCTCGCGCGTATGTTAGGCTTAGATTTAAACGCTAGCAGACAGCATCATTTTTTTCTTTTCTCCTTTCCTACCCCGTCTAAACGAATAGGCCTTTCGCACCCCCATGTTATAATTAGTTTTTTTTCTTTCAATGATACTAGAAAAAAATGGTACGGTCTACCAAATCAACGTGCCTGTGGCGTGGGCGAAAACGCCGCAGCATAACCTATCGATATTTTATCCTTACATTTTTATGTTAACTTTGATATTTATAATGGAGGATTTTAGCGCTGTATCAATGTATTCCACCACACTGGGGGAATTCGCTTCTGTTTTCTTTCTTGTCATTTCCTTTTTCATCGTTATGGTGTTTAATGTTTCTGGTGTTATCAAGTCTTGCTTCTTCCTTTCCTGGAATCCCAAGCATGATTTGCTGCTTCCTTATATATTGTTGAAATGGTGTTGAATTTCTGGTCTATATCATCAGTCAATGTCTTTTCCTGACTTTTGGCAAATTTATATCTCTTAAGGAAGAAATACTGAGTGCAATTCATGTTCGTCTATTAGAGAACTTTTTTAAGGCAATAATTTTAGTTGTAAACACTTAAAATTAAAAATTCATAGCAAATCAAAAAATATTCTTTGAAATAAGGCAAGGAAACAAAAACACTTATCTCTTAAAATTAAGCAAGAAAAAAGTTTCTGAAAAAAATGAGTGTACAAGATATATGGTGGGAACTACTCCAACAAAAAATGTAGAAAAGGTACACTAAAGAAACACAAATTATTGTGGCATATCCAGGAACTTAATTATTCGTTATGAATTTTTTAAATTTTGCATTTTAAAAGTTTAATTGAAAATAAATTTATATAATTTAATAAGAAAATTGCTGGATAACCTGGTATGTAAAAAAGTGTTTATTTTTGAAAATGTTGTGATGCCTATGTAAACATAACATTTGTAATATAACAATTAAAATAACTGAATCTAACAGTAAAATCTAAAATGAAGTTTAATGAAGCAGTGCAGTTCATCAACACAGATATCAACTAATGTGTGTCTTACAATATTTACTGAATATAAACAAAATAAGACTAGATCAAACTTGCAAAACTAAACTATGGACAATGACAATAATCAAGATTAGGCTGTTCCTATAACCAGAGAAGATTTGTTTAATGCGTATGGAATCATCATTGTACACTTTTCATCCCTGTGGTTTTGGTTGTCCATACAAGAACTGTTCAATTTTCAGTTCATTCATTCACTTTTCTTGCTTGACTCCATTGATGAACTTCCAACTGTCAGGTGATAAGACTGATGTAGTTGGCTGAATTCTTGATGCCCCCCTTCAACCTAATTACTGGATTTCAGATCTTGCATGGTCTGTTGCTAAACATTCTGGAGAACAGTTTTCTGACAGATGTACTGTGTCCTCCTTGTCATGGTTGTTAACCAATCCAAGTGTCTTCAAAGTGTCTTCACCAGGTCACAAATTTAATTACTTTTATGGGTCAAGGTTCTCATTAGACATGTACATTATAGTGACCTCTCCTTGTAATATTTGCCTTGGGTATGTACGATTAGGTAAAGGTTCTCTTTAATTTACAAGGAAAGGTCTCTATAATGCACGTGCCTAAAGAGAACCTTTACCATTTTATGTATACACTAGTGTAAAAGCCCGCCATAAGACGGGAATTAAATTCAAAAGCACCAATACCTAACGGCAAGTTTACTTATTCAAAAGTATTTTAAAAAACCACTGTGCATCACCACAGTACACGAACTGCATAGCAGCAGTGAGGATCCCAATGTGTGTATACGGGATCACACATTATATAAATAAATTTTTGTGCACACTGTCATTTGCGCATTCTTCTTTGGTAAGTGTTACTATTTTCGGGAAAGTACACATAAGGGAAACAATACAATTAATGTCTAACTTTTAACCAAAGTTGCATCCCTTAGCGTTATGCACTGACAGAAAAAGCTGGGATTTTATAGATAGGATTACATAAAAAAAACAATACATAAGAAAAGTAAACTCAACTTATATAACTACATCAAAATCAACCAAATTCACCTGTGTAGATGGCAATATAGCGTCCGATTGACAGAGTGGTTGCAGTGCTGGTCTCTTGCGGCAAAGGTGCTGGGTTTGATTCATGGTATCAACATGCTTCAGTCTACCCAGCTGTAAATGGGTACCTGAATTTGCACTTGAGTTAGGGAAGGAAAAGGAAGCATGGAAGGGAACTGGCACACCACCTCTCGATGCTGGACCTAGTATAGTGAAGTCTCTAACACTTCATTCCTAATGCGTACCGTCCATCAGTTGTAGTAATTGTCATAGGATTACCTCCCCTTGCTTTGCAGTATTGGTCCACTAATGGTCACAACGCAAGCGTATCTAAAAGTAGGTCGTCCAAGGTCTCTATCTTAGCGCAAGATTACTCTTGGCAAAGATGTAGATAGAAGATGAATGGCGCTTCTACCTTAGGGGAGCCTTCACAAGATATTCCCAGAAGTCAAGAACAAACGCTGCTTAAGGGCTGAGCAAATTTGTTAACTTATTATCTGGTCTGTTGCCTTTTGTGAAGGGTTTATGCAATGATTCTGGCCCGTTCAAGCCCCCAGTTGGAGTAATGCAATGAATGCCCTCTTATACGTCTTCTTATTCTTCTTCTTTAATCCTTAGCCGCCGACCGTCAAAGCAGTCAGTGGCCATTACGCCTGGTGGCGTCTTGTAGGGCAACAACAAATTGATTCCACTTTGCTCGGTTGGCGGCCATCCTTCGTACAGTGCCCCAGCTCTGGTTCATTCTTTGCATCTCAGCCTCCACAGTCCTCCGTCTAGTTGTTTTTGGTCGGCCTCTCTTTCGTTTTCCTTCAGGGGTCCATAGCATAGCTGTTCTTGTGATGGCATCGGGGTCTCTTCTGAGGACATGGCCAACCCAGCTCCAGCGTCTGCCAGCTATGATGCATCCTAGGTATGTGAAGGTGTCTGTCTGTTCCAGTTGCTGATTCCTTACTGATATGGGCTCAGGGTTGCTCACATTAAGCATCATTACCTCTGTCTTCTTTAGGTTGATGTTCAAGCCCACCTGCTGGCTATACTTATTAAGTCTATCCATTTTTTCCTGGATGTGTTGATGTGAATGTGCTAGCAATGCAGTGTCATCTGCATATTCCAGATCTTCCAATGTAGAAAATGTAGTCCATCTTATTCCTCTTGGATTGCCCTCTGTTGTCTGGCGCATCACCCAGTCTATGACTGTTAAAAATATAGTGTTTGATAAGGGGCATCCCTGTCGTACTCCTGTCTTCACTTCAAAGGTTAGGTTGCTCTGCCCAATGCTACAGGTAAAGTTGGCATAAAGGCTTTTTATAATTGACACTATGCAGCTTGGAATTCCATAAGCCCTCAGTATTTTCCATAAACTGTCCCTATGTATACTGTCAAAAGCCTTTTCAAAATCAACGAAATTAATGTACAGCTGTCTTTGCCATTCTGAGCACTGCTCTATAATGTTCCTGAGGGTAAATATATGAACTACATATCTTCTGTTCTTTCTAAATCCTGCTTGTTCTTTCCTCAGTTTGTGGTCTACTGCTTTTGAGATTCTCTATATAATTATCCTGCCTAGTATTTTGCTGGGAACTGAGAGAAGAGTGATTCCTCTCCAATTATTGCAGTCTGCAAGATTTCCCTTCTTGGGCAATTTGACAATTATTCCTTTTCTCCACTCTGTTGGTGTTGTCCCTGTTTTCCAGACTTGTGCAAATAGTGGTTCTAATAGTTCTGCTGCTAGCTCTGGGTCAGTCTTAAATAGCTCTGCATTTAAGTTATCATCTTCTTCTTCTTCTTTGATCCATAACCACCAACCGTCAAAGCAGTCAGCGGCCATCACGCCTGGTGGTGTCTTGTAGGGCAGCAACAAATTGATTCCACTTTGCTTGGCCGGTGGCCATCCTTCGTACAGTGCCCCAACTGTGGTTCATTCTTTGCATTTCAGCTTCCACAGTTCTCCGCCAAGTTGTTTTTGGTCGGCCTCTCTTTCGCTTTCCCTCGGGGGTCCATAGCATAGCTGTTCTTGTGATGGTATCAGGGTCCCTTCTGAGGACGTGGCCAACCCAACTCCAGCGTCTGCCAGCTATGATGGTGTGCATGTCCTCCTGGTTACTCCGAATAAGTAGTTCTTGGTTGCTGATGGTGTTTGGCCAAAAGATTCGGAGAATTTTCCTTAGACATATTGTGTGGAAGGAGGACAGTTTCGACATTTCCTTCTCTGTTACTCTCCAACATTCCGCACCATAGAGAAGCACAGAAAGTACACAGCTCTCATACAGTCTTAATTTGGTGTTTGTGCTGTACTGGGTAGACTTCCAAATGTTGTTGAGAACAGCAAAGGCTGTTCTCGCTTTATTCATTCTGTTGTTAATGTCCTTGCTTGTTCCGCCATCAGGTGTTACTATGCATCCTAGGTAAGTAAATGTGTCTGTCTGTTCTAACTTCTGGTTCCTTACTGTTATTGGCTCAGGATTGCCCACATTTAGTGTCATGACCTCTGTCTTCTTCAGATTGATGTTCAGGCCAACCTGCTGGCCATACTTATTCAGTCTATCGGTTTTGTGTTGATGTGAATGCGCAAGTAGTGCAATGTCATCTGCATATTCCAGGTTTTCCAGTGTAGAAAACGTTGTCCATCTAATTCCTCTTGGACTGGCCTCCATTGTCTGGCACATCACCCAATCTATGACTGTCAAAAATAATGTTGTTGATAAGGGGCATCCCTGTCGTACTCCTGTTTTCACTTCGAAAGTTACATTACTCGATCCAACACTGCACGTAAAGTTAGAATATAGGCTTTTTATGATGGAAACAATGCGGCTGGGAATTCCATAAGCCCTCAGAATTTTCCATAGGCTGTCCCTGTGTATGCTGTCAAAAGCCTTTTCAAAATCAACAAAGTTAATGCACAGCTGTCTCTGCCATTCTGAGCACTGCTCTATAATGTTCCTGAGGGTAAACATATGATCTGCACATCTTCTGTTCTTTCTGAAGCCCGCTTGTTCTTTCCTCAGTTTATGGTCAACTGCTTTTGAAATTCTCTGGATGATTATCCTGCCTAGTATTTTGCTGGGAACTGAGAGGAGGGTAATTCCTCTCCAGTTGTTGCAGTCTGCAAGGTCACCCTTCTTGGGCAATTTGACAATTATTCCTTTACTCCACTCTGTTGGTGTTTTCTCAGTTTCCCAGACTTGTGCAAATAGTGGTTCTAATAGTTCTGCTGCTAGTTCAGGGTCTGTCTTGAATAGATCAGCATTTAGATTGTCTTGACCAGGCGCTTTTCCATTTTTTTACCCCTTTGATAGCTGTGATGATTTCTTCTTTTCGTGGAATGTCTGTATTTACATCTAAGTCACTTTCAGCCTCTGGAACATTCAGCTGAGTCTCTGGTGGTTCCTTATTCAGTGTTTCTCTGAAGTGCTCTGCCCATCTTGGTTCCTGCCCCTGTGCTGTGGTGATGAGATTTCCGTGCTTATCTCTTACTAACGTTATGTTGTTTGCACCTCGTTTTCCACTGATGATTTTAGTTATTTTGTATACTGTGCTTTGTTCATTTCTCAGTGCTGCCTCTTCTGCCTGTCTAGCAAGGTCATCCAGAAATGTCCTTTTGTTAGCACGGGTTTGACGTTTTACTTCCTTGTCCAGCTGACTGTACTGTTCACTATATATTGCCTTTAACCTGGGAGACTTAGCTTCTGTTTTCTTTCTTTTCATTTCTTTTCTCTTCGCTATGGTGTTTAGTGTTTCTGGTGTTATCCAGTCTTGGCTCTTTCTTTCCTGAAATCCCAAGCATGACTTGCTGCTTTCCTTGTATATTGTTGAGATGGTGTTGAATCTCTGGTCAACATCATCAATCTCTGTACTTTCCTGGCTTTTGATAATCTCATATCTTCTCTTTACGTCGACCACGAAAGCTTTTCTGGTGAGGGATTCTTCAGTTTCGTGATGTTGTATCTTTTCTGTTTGACTGCAACTGATCCAGCAGCTCTGAGTTTCACTTTCAGTCTTGCTACTACTAGGTGATGATCACTTCCCACATCTGCGCCGCTTCTTACTTTCACGTCTTGTAGTGCGTGTCTCCATCTGCCATTGATCATTATGTGATCTATCTGGTTTCTGTCTCGTCTGTTTGGTGATTCCCATGTTAACTTGTGCACTTCCTTGTGTGGAAAAAGTGTTCCTCCAATGACCAGGTTGTTAATACTGCAGAAGCTTATTAATTTGTCTCCATTCTCATTTGCTGTTCCACTGCCGCATTTCCCCATTACTCTTTCGTTATAATTATTGTGTGCTCCCACTTTCGCATTTAGGTCTCCCATTACTATAATGAGATCGTACCTGGGTGTAGTTTCCATTTCTTTTTGTACCTGTTGATAGAACTCGTCCTTGATCTCTTCATCACTGTCGTTTGTTGGTGCATAGCATTGTATAATTGTGGTGTTGGTGAACCTCCCTCTCAATCTTGCTCTTATCAGTCTGTTGTTGATGGGTTTCCATTCCAGTAAAGACTTCTCCATTCCTTTCTTCAGGATAATGGCTACACCTTCGTTGTGCTGACCATCCTCTCTGCCAGAATAAAGTACGGTTTCCCCTGTAGCTGTTTTTATTCTCCCCTTACCTGTCCATCTGCTCTCGCTTATTCCCATGATATGTATCTTGTAGTTCCTCATCTCTGCTGTGATTTGTCTCAGCTTTCCTGCCTCATTCATAGTTCTGACGTTCCAAAAACCAATTCTGGTTTCATGTTTTGCGGTCGGGGCATCCGTTTTCATGCCAGTGGCTTCCTTTCGGCTTTCACCACTGTCAGTCATACGAGCCTGAGACTCCGGATGTCCGTCCCGCAGCAAAGTTTTTCCATTTATTGTTGTTTCCGTAACATGTACGATTTTTTACATAGACAGGGGTGTCGGCCCTGTGCTAAAACCCCCAACCAGCAGGACCAGAGTACCAGCTTTTGTCTGACTCCTACCCACGCAGATCAGTCCAGCTTGGTTGAACCTACCAGGAGTAAATCTCCCACTGGCATAGCTCTGGGGATTGTCAGGGTACACAAGGTGCCATACCGCTACAAGGTATAGGTATCATTGTGGCTCTATATTTATATCTATGTATTTTTCACAAAAAGACTGGCTCATACGTTTGCTTTCGTGCATATACTGAATCAACTATTATTGTTTAGTTTAAAATAACATACAACAAATTTAATAGTCAATTAGTCTTTAACATTAAAAATAAATATGGAAAATTGGGTGAAAATTGAAATTAAAGTTTCCTCACTGAGGTTTAGAATGGGCTTTAGAATGTCTTTGATTTTTGCTGTAGCCTGTTACACAAAACGTAGCTCCAGATGAGTCCTGCACCTGTGGTTTTCATCACTTCTTTTTGGTGATGAGTACACTTCTCCACATAACTCGTCCACTGTAGGCGGTTTAGTGTTGATACTCTTCTCTCATCCTAGTGGCGTAGGAACTTCAGTACTTAAGTCTGATGTCTTGTAACCACGAACTGTGACAAATTGAAAAAAACAAATGCCTTCTGCTGAGTACATGTGTTCTCCTAAAACTAACAGGCCCATTGTCATGCGCTCCACCCACCAATGTTCACCTCTCAGAAGAATTAAATTCCCGAGCACACAATGTACTCAGGGAATATGATGAAAATTCACCAATATCCTTCGGGGTGTCAACTAGGAAATTGTGTCTGGAGTGCGTGAATAATGATCTGCCTGAATTACAATTAAAAAAGGTATATAAATCTCACAAAATGATTCTAGACACTTTAGGCACATGTGATGTAATCATCACTCATTACTCATCCTTACACCTGTCTGAGTTATGGCATCATCTCTGCTGTCGCGTTTCCCGCATGACTAGTCAGAAACAATCACCAGCTCTTGCAGTAGTGGTTCATGCATTTACTATTTTCATATGTTGAGGTTGCCAGCCTCGTATATAACCATTTAGCAAGAAACCTGTAACATTTACATTAGTAAATAATTTGTTTACACTTACCCCAAAATTTTGGGAATGCACACTTCTCCTGGCACAGATTTTGAATGGACACAACTCTGTATTAGAGCTTCGAGATCACTTAGGTCTGGAAATATGAGTTAATTCCTCTGACGGCTGGTGTTCTGCAAATTCCTGGCCTGGGAAAACTGTTTGTATAATTCCTCTTATGACTTGGTGTGGGAAATACAAGTTAATTCCTCTGACAGCTGGTGTTCTGCGAATTCCTGGCCTGGGAAAACTGTGGTTAGAATTCCTCTCTGACTTGTAATAAAATACCCAAGTTTCCAGTCTTGTATTTAAATTGCGGGTTGACTTGTAAATTCCAAAGTTGCCCAATACTCGATATGGTACTTATAGTTGTGGAATGATAAGTCCTATCCTCTTTACTCTGGCTTGTAGGAGGTGTTTAGTTGATGCTGCGATGCAGTCTGTGCTGTTCTGTGTCTGATTTCTACAGTATCTCTCACATTCCTTAGTTTCAAATCCCAGCTGTGATTCCGTCAAATGTTCCAATCAATTAATTGTAGATTCTGGCAAACCAATCAAATCTATCTAGCACTGTTTGGGTGGGGAAGTTTATCATTACTCATCCCACGCATATTTGAAAATATTAAATTTAATATACACGCATGGCCTCTTACAACAGTGATGTCATATCGTTACATAAGACTTCCGGCCGCACCTCTGTCTATCACAATATTGTGACCGTGTTTTCCTGGTGCAATGTCTTCCGCCCAGATGTCTATCCTGACAGATTATCTAATTATCCCCTTTATCTGCGTGCCTCCGCCAGACAGATGTCTGGTCAGACAGGGTTGTCTTCTTTCATTGTACGCACAATACAAACTTGTGTCAACACGATCAACAGCTTTCCAATGGGTCAAATGTTTGATGGACACGTTTCCACAGATGGTCAGACGGATCATGCGATAAAATATTATCGCCTACCAGGTCACCAAACCTGGCAGAGCGTAACAACAGTCTGGGAGTGAAGTGTGAAACAATAAGATACAAAATACTTACTTAGTCGTTCCCCTTCTACCGTGAGGTGTAGACGTTTGGAAGAGAGAGCGCCAGACTATCCTATCGGCTGTCTTCCTCCTGGCCTGGTTCCATTCTAGTCCTCGGTCCTTCAAAGATTGTCTAATGTTGTCCTCCCAGCGGACTCTGGGTCGTCCTGGGGGTCTGGATCCCTGGCTCTTTGTTTCCCATGCTTGTCGTGGTAGCCGATCTGCTCCCATTCTGCAGACATGGCCAAACCATCTTAGTTGGGACTGTTCTACTTGGGTCTGCAGGGGGTGGGATTTTAGGCCTTGACGTATCGTCTGGTTGCGGACCATGTCTCTTCTTGTTACTTCAACCACCTTCCTCAGATACCTAATTTCTGAGGTTTGGATCTGGCTTTTGTGGGTTGTAGTCATTGCCCATGACTCACATCCATATGTCAAGACTGGGACATAGGTGGAGCGGTGTACAGCCATCTTCGTTTTCTTACCAACCTCTCTCTTGCTGAGAAATCGTCGATTTATGGCCTGAAAAAGTCTCCCAGCTGCTGCTTTTCGAGTGGCCAACTCTTCTTTGATGCCTCCCTTTCGGTCTATAATAGCTCCGAGGTATTTAAAGTGGTCGACCTGCTCCAGGACCTGTTCTCCCAGCTTAATCTGATGTCTTCTTTCTTCTCGTGATATCACCATGGATTTTGTTTTAGAGCTGCTTATGACCATCCCTCTCTTCTCCAGCTCTTCCTTCCAGACTTGCAGGTTGGATTGGAGATGTGCCTCTGATTTAGCAATCAGGGCAACATCATCAGCAAATGCCAGCTCTGAAATACAGACCTGTCTCATCTTCCAGTACCCCACTGAATACTTTCTTGTTCTCTCCTTACATGCCTTGATGACATCGTCCATGAGGAGTATGAAAAGATAAGGTGAATTTTGTTCATTCTCTTTTTTTCGTTTCGTTTATTATTTACTTTCTTGCTTCGGTATTTCTTTTAGGTTTTTCGATTTTCTTGTATTATCATTGTACTTTTTCCATCTGCTTGTATCGCTCATTTTGTATTGTTTCTTATCATCGTATGTTTTTGTAGTACCTAGGCCTATATGTAATTCTTGTCTTTGTCACCTGTTTAGCTGACGAAGGGTAAAACCCAAAACGTGTTTCATGTGAACTGTTATTTGTAAAACTGATTCATTCCTTACCAGTTTTACAGCAGCCCCTTAATTTATTTACTTATACTATACTACAATCATTGCTGCTACCCTGTTTCCGTTTCGTGACTACTATATTTTGTGTGCTTCTCTTGTTTCATATTTTTACATTTGTTCATTATGCCTTATCAGAAACAGTTGATTTCTTCTCTTCATTCTTTTATTACCCATTCATTTTCTCTCATGCCTTCTGATATATCTCGTACTGCTTCTGACTTAGCCTTTACTATATACAAGAAGACACGCTGTACATGTCACATTAATTTTCTCAAGAACTGTCTCCGTGCTAGGGTTATTCCCAAAGGGTTTGTCTCTAGCTTCCATCTATCGGCTGGACTTCCTCATCTTGCTGACCAGCACCGCTTACAACAAGTTGAAAAGAAATGTTCCTTCCAACTTATGAGGTGCGTCATTGCTATACATAAACGCCAGCTGACTGAGTTTGAACTTTTTAAATCCAACCTTACACAACAGCTACGTCTACTGACTTCTTTGTGCCCGGCAGCGTTCCCTCTTATTCGCACTATTATCCATGACACGAATAGGGAGCAGTATACTCGTTTGTGCACGCATTAAAAAAAAGAGAAATTGCGCTGCCTCCGTCCCCAACCTCCTTCAGGGTCCTCTATTCAGTCTTCTACCCAAGCTAAAGTTATTTGCATTCCTCCACATTTGCATCTGTCTCCTGATGAATTGTCTGTCCTGAGCAAAGGTCTTAAGTTTGTTCCTCTTCGTTCTAATTTTGACAAATATTCTCTGCTTCAGGATGTTCACAGCTTCCATCGCCGCATGCGTCTCAAATATTACCATCGTAAGGGTAGTGATTCTACCAGGGTTTCCGATACTGATGATATCTTTCGTCGTTTCGGCAAACCTAAACAAGACTGGACTCCAGCTCCAGGAGCTTCTCGTGCTCTGGATTTATATATTGCCAATACTTTACATGACGTTGACCAGCTTACTCTACACCGTCTCCGTCGATCTAACCTCGCGTCTTCTGAATGGCGGGCATTGTCACGCCTTAGAAACCGTGATGATATTGTTATCAAGCCGGCAGACAAAGGTGGTGCTGTGGTTGTTTGGCGTAAGGACTTATACATTCATGAAGGAGTTACACAGCTAGGTAACACCACCTTTTACTCACCTTGTTCTGGTGATGCTACAGTCCGGAATAATCTTACTGTTTATGAGACTATCCGTGGCCTTATCCATGATGATCTTCTTCCTTCTGGTGCTTTATCTCTCCATATTTTTTATAGTAGTCTTGGTAAGCCTTCCTTCTACATGCTTCCTAAGGTGCATAAAATTGCTAACCCTGGTAGGCCTATTGTTTCAGCCTGCTCTTGTCCCACTGAACGTATTTCTGAATTCCTTGATAGTATTGTCCAGCCTTTGGTCGCCAATCTGCCTTCTTATTTGAAAGACACTACTCATGCTATCACTACCTTTGATTCGATCAGATTCACGCCTGATCGTACTTACCGTCTTTTCCTCCAGATGTTTGTTCCCTTTATACTTCTATTCCACATGCTGATGGTCTCAAGGGACTCCAATTTTTTCTCGACCAGCGTACTGATCTTACTATAAGTACAGTTCCGCTTCTTCGCCTTGCTGAGTTGGTTCTTATTCTCAACTCTTTTGAGTTTAATGGCCAATTCTTCAACCAAATCAGTGGCGTTGCTATGGGTAATAAGATGGGCCCTAGTTACGCTTGCCTGTTTATGGGCTACTTTGAATATTTGGTCTTTCATAGTTACGATGGACCAATACCCGAGTTTTACCGCCGTTATATTGATGATGGTATTGGCATTACAGACATGTCTGAGGTAGACCTCCGTCGATTCATTGACTATGTTGGAAATTTCAATCCTGCCATCAAATTCACTTCTGAAATTTCTACGACTTCAGTGAACTTCCTTGACATCACTGTGACTATTAGCCCTACTGGTCTTAAAACGTCTGTTTATTATAAGGCTACTGACGCTCACGGTTTCCTTCTTTATCCTTCATCGCATCCTCTTAGTTGTAAAAATTCCATTCCCTTTTCTCAACTTCTTTGCTTGCGTCGGTTATGTCACGATGACGATGTTTCCATCAGCGAGCTCAAGAGATGCTCGAGTTCTTTCGCCAACGTCTTTATCCAGAACATGTTTTATCTGATGCTCTTTATCGTATCACACGCGTCACTCGTCAGATTGCACTCACTACTAAACCTTCTGTCCAATCTGACAGACTCAAACTGGTTCTAACTTTCCATCCTCACTGTCTGGCGGTGAAGAGAATTCTGTTTCGACATCAGCCTATTCTCCACTCTGATCCTGATACCAGAGAGTTGTTTCGTGATACACCTTTGGTGGCATATCGTAGGGATAGGAATTTTAGGGATATTCTTGTACACAGTCGCCTGCGACATACTAGCCCTTCATACTTTGGTACTAAACCGTGCCAACGCCGTATATGTAAGAGCTGTCCGTTTGTACTCCAAACTCAGACAGTCACTTTTCCGAAAGGAAAATTTATCATTAGAAAGTCTTTCACGTGCGAATCCAGAAACCTTATTTATGCTATCATCTGCAAGAGGTGCGGCATTACCTATATTTGTGAAACTGGCAGGCGTTTGGCAGACAGGTTTCGTGAGCACTTGAATGACATCTATCATGGCAAACATTTACAGATGGCCCTTCATTTCAATAGGCCTGACCATTCAGGTAAATCCGATATCCATGTCACGGCCCTCCGTTCATGTGTCGGGGATGACCGGACTCGCTTTTTGTTAGAGAATCGTCTTATTTTTCAAATGGGCGTTTTATGTCCTGAAGGCCTCAATGTTCAACATCATTTTGCATAAATTATGGTAGCTTTTCTCTCTTTTTCATTCTTCTTTATTCGTTGTTTTTTCGATCTATCTTATGTTTTGGTTTTGGTTTGTTTCATATCCTTTTGTATCTCTTTAAAAATTGTCGCTATCTTATACGTCACTTCCTTCGAGATTTCTTGGAGAGAATACTACAGTCTTGTGTATTCCAAGCATATACGGTTCTAGCTAAGTGACTTTTACTTGTTCCGAAGTTTTGTTCATTCTCTTTTTTTCGTTTCGTTTATTATTTACTTTCTTGCTTCGGTATTTTTGTTAGGTTTTTCGATTTTCTTGTATTTTCATTGTACTTTTTCCATCTGCTTGTATCGCTCATTTTGTATTGTTTCTTATCATCATATGTTTTTGTAGTACCTAGGCCTGTATGTAATTCTTGTCTTTGTCACCTGTTTGTGGCTGACGAAGGGTTAAACCTGAAACGTCCCTTGTTTCATGTGAACTGTCATTTGTAAAACTGATTCAATACCGTTTTATTAGTTTATATACTTATATCCTTTATGTTAGCCTTGCTAAGATTTCTTCCAGGATGTGCAATTTGGTACTGCCGTCCAAGAATTTCCAAAGCAGACAATGACTCAGGCTTCCTCTCCTGTAAAAATGACAAAAAGTCCCCACTGACTGAAGACAACACTTTGTCTCTTAAAATTGTCAGCCATCCCATCAAAAGTTTTATCAATTTTTGATAAATCAACCCATCTAGAAAAACAAAGCTAAATGGATGCAATAAATTCAGCAAAATCTTTGGCTGAATCAGGCAACAATGATTCAGTTTCGATCTGTATCCATTTTCTTCCAGTTGATATTTTTTTAGCAAGAAAGCCTTCACAGCATCATAATCATTTCTAGTATGATCATCCATGGTGCAGACTGCTGTAAGAGCCTTACAGACAAATAAACTCATTAACCTGCTGGGCCATGTAGCTCTTTCAATCTTGAACTCCTGGCAACATGTTTCAAATCTATTAAAAAAACATGAAATATCGTCTATATTGGAATTAAATTTGGGCAAATTTAATTTAAAAGTAGAAGCATGGTCTTTCTTTCCAGCCTCCTCCGCTGCTGGATTAACATTTTAAAGTTCAAACTTTAATCTTTCCAAATTCAATTTCTGCCATCCTCTGAGCATAGGCTAATTTTTTCTTCTCAAGTTCATGTTCTTGTTCTCTTCTAGCTCTCCTTTCCTCATGTTCTAGCCTTTTATTCTCTTGTTCAAGAGCTAAATCTTCCTTTCTTTTTATTTCAGCTAATTCTTCTTTTCTTTTTATTTCGGCTAATTCTTCCTCTCTCTTCTTATGTTCTCTGGCGACGGCTCTTTCCTCTCTTGCTATGTCGTCCAGCCTCTTCACTTCCTTTGCATGCTCAGTGAGAGCAAAGGTTCTCAAAGCTTCTCCCTCCATACCAAAGTCCTTCCCAATCTTAACAAAATATTCCAGGGTTGCCATTTTATATTATTATTGTGACTCAAACTTGTCCAATAATAATTCAATTAATATATATTTACTATGTGATCAATATCACCAACAAATATTTCACCAATCAATATCAGTCAACTGCACTGAACTATAGATGGTACAGTAGGAGCAAAAAAAATAGCAATACAAACAAGATTACAGAAGAACAGTAGAAAGAGCCAACACAAGAAAATACTAAGGAATGAACTAAGACAGAAATTTATAAAATGTATAAAAATGAAATAAATTGGCTCTACCACACTTATGACACTACAAGCACAATTTCATAACATATAATACATCTAATTTCACAAACATTAATGAAGAATAAACCAAATAAAAATACAATGAACTTGACAACAAATACAAATTTACAAATAAACAGGGCAAAACAACTAACAAAAATGGCTATAGTAAACTCAGTAGTAGCAGTGAAACACACAGCTTTGTAATACAATACCCAAGTTTCCAGTCTTGTATTTAAATTGCGGGTTGACTTGTAAATTCCAATATTCGATCTGGTACTTATAGTTGTGGAATGATAAGTCCTATCCTCTTTACTCTGGCTTGTAGGAGGTGTTTAGTTGATGCCGCGATGCAGTCTGTGCTGTTCTGTGTCTGATTTCTACAGTATCTCTCACACTCCTTAGTTTCAAATCTCAGCTGTGATTCCGTCAAATGTTCCAATCAATTAATTGTAGATTCTGGCGAACCAATCAAATCTATCTAGCACTGTTTGGGTGGGGAAGTTTATCATTACTCACCCCATGCGTATTTGAAAATATTAAATTTAATATACACGCATGTCCTCTTACAACAGTGATGTCATATCGTTACATAAGACTTCCGGCTGCACCTCTGTCTATCACAATATTGTGACCGTGTTTTCCTGGTGTAATGTCTTCTGCCCAGATGTCTATCTCGACAGATTATCTAATTATCCTCTTTATCTGCGTGCCTCCGCCAGACAGATGTCTGGTCAGACAGTGTTGTCTTCTTTCATTGTACGCACAATACAAGCTTGTGTCAACACGATCAACAGCTTTCCAATGGGTCTAATGTTTGACCGACACGTTTCCACAGGTGGTCAGATGGATTATGCGATAAAATATTATCGCCTGCCAGGTCACCAAGATACGAAATACTCCCATAGCAAATACTGCCATAGGGGAGTGGCGTGTTAGAGACATCACCATGCTATGTCCAGCATAGAGCAAAATAGTGAAAATAACGAATGAAAAGGCATGATTTGTGCCAAATAAAAGAGATGAGTGAGAAAAATGAAGAAAAAGAAAGGATACTGCCGAAGGGCTGAAGGTGTAAAAGATCACACAAAAAAGCATGTTTAGACGTTATATATATATATATATATATATATATATATATATATATATATATATATATATATATATATATATATATATATATATATATATATATATATATATATATATATATATATATATATATAACAATGTCCGTGGCCAAATACAAACATGGGGTATGTCGACAGACACGTAACAACGTTAATTCCAATGTAAGCGAAACTCCTCTTCAACGTTCACAAGATACACTTTGTTCATGTATAGTTACATAGCTCCATCAATTATATCAACAGTTTCACGTCCAATGGCAAAGGCAGTAATATGCAGTCTTCATAATGTCGTAAGGCAGTCTGTTCCGCTACGGAGACGCTGTCCTTGCATTCTCAACAGTTTAATATATTTGATACATTCGACACAATAATAAAAAGTACTTCCTGACATTCAAAGAAGCTAGGAACACCTCAACAGAGTATATTGGTGCCCTTGTGATGGTAAAATTCAGGTAAAACACAGTAGACTGCAGGAGCAAACACACATGCGACCTCTCGCATTTAAACACAATCGGCATCTCTGCCCTCAGACGATAAAAACCCCACTTCTGCTAAATTGGTGCCTGCTACCGTTCTTTCCTGGCATGACGTCATTTCCGTTTATTTTGAGTAAATCCGTAATAAAATATAAGAAATTAAGCTCTGTCGAGCTGAAGATACTTTACACATAATCGTTATGAATTTTACTCATAACAATTCCCCTACAGCAGTATTTGCTATGGGACTTCCTTTACCTTTTAGATAGCAATGTATATCTGTGAGTTATTGCTTGTGTGTATGCCTTTATGTCAGATTGATGGAGATGGTTACCACAGCAAACTGAGGTTGACTAAGGATCAGTTCTGTGAAGCTTTGTCCTTATTGCTGAAGAAAGGAACTGAAGATGAGGTTAGTATGTAATTATTGTCATGCACAAGTAATTGGCAGGTTTATGTATCATTAGTACAGAACATTACAAAAATAAATAGAAAGAGCCATTTTAAATCATGTATCTCCCACTGGTGATATCAGTAGTTTTCATTGAAAAGGATGTTTTAAAGGATTACATCTGTAGTTTTAAACATGTTTATAAATGGGTATAAATGCTTCTATGGCACATGCCTCACATAACCTCTGATGACCAAATCCAGCTCCTAGCCTTCATGTATAGGTCAATTTCTGTGCAGCAGAACTATTTCTACTGAAAGGGGCAAAGGCAAACCAATGGTGCCTTAAAACCACCAGCTTCAGGCAAATGGGGCATGAGATCCTTGGTTGGTATCCTGTCAAGGAGAACGTAAAACTTCCACTGCCTTTTGGGAATATCTGTAATGAGAAAGGCTTCTGGAGTTGTTGTAGTTATTGATCCAACGGTGCTTGGACTCTCGCCCTTCGACCCAATGCCATGTAGTGATATCTGCATATTTTCGCAAGTTGTTTTGTTTCGCCGTACAAGGTGTTCCACTTATCTGGCCTCGGAGGAAGGAGCATTTTCCTAACATCATCGAGTGCTGGGCACTCAAAGAGATGGTGGTCAACAGTTTTGTAGGGGTAGTTACACAGCTGGCACTCTGGAGAGTGTTGTGGTTGGATTCTGTTCAAGTTACTGTTGAGTAGTATATGTTGTGCTTTGAGCCGAAAAATGGTGCTCTGATCCCTCCTTGTAAGATGACCAATGTTGTCGTTAGGATCAGGACCAGCCATATGTCTGTAAACCTCTCTCCCAGTGTTTCCCGTGGCCCATCTGTTCAGCCAAGTTTCTTTGTTTGCTGTTCGTATGAGTGATTTGGCTGTTTGGAGAGTTGTTGCTGTGAGTGGTTGTTCTTGTCTTGTTCCTTTCTTTGCTAATCTGTCTGCTCTGTAATTACTTGGTGTATTTGAGTGACCAAGGATCCACTGCATGACTATTCTGATGCCATAGGAAGTGATATGCTGATCAGCATCCAGTATTAATTTGGCTAATTCAGTTCTACAATGTCCACTGCCTTCCAAAGCTTGAATGGCAGACATTGAGTCAGTAAAAATGACGATGTTTTGAACCTCTGAGGGAAAGGCATCAAATACAGTCTTCAGATGGTATACGCCTGTTTCCAGTGCAATGATTTCAGCATTGTATTTGGAGCAAAACTCCCCGCGTGCATCAAACAGCTCGTCAGAGGATCCATCTGGGTAACATATGTAGACTCCATAACCTGCTTTGATTGTGGCCTTAAATGCAGATCCATCAGTATAGACATGCAACCATTCTTCTGGGTAGGCATCAATGGTTCGTTGTGATGTACTCATAAGACTGACTGGGTTGGAGTGTTTGGTTGTTCCATCTACTAATTTTATTTGTACTTCTGGTGTTTTTAAGTGATTATGTGATGGTAAATTCTGTGCTACTTTCTGTATATCGTCTTCTTTCTGGGAGGTGGTAGCTATCCTGAATTTCATAGACATGATGTAAGACTGACTTGTGTTTTATTCTTTGCTTGTGTTCCCAGTTTTCTACAAGGTGTCTATTGGGATTGTTTCACTTCATTCTCTTACATCTTTCATAAACTTCTAAAGCAGCTTTATCCCTCTGCAACCCAAGGAGTTCCACATTGGGGTGTATTTCACATGCAGCAGTTGGAGTTGATCTCATAGCTCCACTAATTAATCGAAGGGCATTGCTTTGCATTTAATCAAGAAGGGTTTTGTGAAACTGTGTCTTGTATGTTGCATGTTATCTAAGGTTGTCATTGTATACGGTATATTTGCCTCCATTGTGCCAAACATTGACTTTTTGTACATCTGTGGGATAGGCTGTTGATAGCTGTGTGACATCTCCTTGGATGTCATTCCGGATGAAGGTTACTATGCCACGGCAACCAATGCACTTACAAGTATAACTAGTGTATCCAAACAGGTGCAGGTCAAAGTCTTTGTGTAAAGTAGAAAGGCTTCGGAGTAAATCCTGTCAATAAATCCAGAGTCAGAGTCCTTAAGGTAGTCTAATATTGATTCAACATTATTCTGGCATCTCCTATGATGTGGCTAGAAAGAACATGTCGAAAGGAACACCAGGTAAAAAAAGCAGCTGAAGGCTATCACCTCACAGACACATTCTTATAATCAGTTATAACTGAAGGAGGCTACTACTAAATGCGTAGTGGTTTTTATTTATTTTTGTATTTACAGTTATCCTTCTTGAATGAACACATGCATCTCTTTCAAACTTTTGGCTGTTAATGCAGCATTACTATAATAGCTGCCATGAAACATATTTTGCATAACTTGAGACTGAATTAGTAATGTAAAAGCATCAAAGCAATCCCATTGATCAGAACTGCCCTTTTTAAGACATCCACATAAGACTATGAAAATAATTGAATGTTTCAATCTTCAGTAAGTAATAAATTGTAAAATAAGTAAACATAAATCATATCTTCTTAATTCAGTGCACTTACATGCTTTATTTTCTCCTCTTTATTTATGCAGTATGCAGAGTTATTTGATAAAATTGATGTAATGAGGGAGGAAAGTGTAGACTGGGACAGTTTAGCCTCTCATTTGCTGCTTGAGTACTATGAAAAAGATGACAGAGTAAAGTCAACGCAGCTGCCTCAATGGAAAGACATCAAACTACTTCCAAGGTCTGTTGTTAAATTTAACACAAACTTTAAAGACCATTTTTAAACAATAATAAGGACACACACACAAAACTTATGTTCCTGACATGTGGGTCTTCATCAGGGAGCCAAACCCCTTAGAATTACACAGATGGATAACTTATAAATGAATTTCATTGAAAGTGTAAACACTTGTGGAAATAAATAATGTAGCAAAGCAGTGGAGAGCCAAAATAGTTTTAAATGAAAATTTGATTGAATTAAAAAAAAATGATAAAGAATTAATGAACCACTTAGATTAAAGGTCTTTACAAAAGATAAAGGATCCTATTACACGCCCATTGAGGCATATTGAAAATATGGTGTTAGGTCCATATTTTCTTGACCATCGGCTCACCAGGGGTGATGTTGTCAGCATCATGCCAGCCGACTTAAGCTACCCATAGTTGCTCTGGTACCCTATTCATGAGGCTGGGTCGACCCTGGAGCAGTTTGCGGTATAAAAAAATCCCACCTCAACTGAGGATCAAACCAAGGACCATTGAGCTAGGAAGCCAGTGCACTAACCACTGTGCTACTGCGGCTCATAAAAGTCTCTATAATGCTTGAAAATACCAGAAGTGATATACAGAAACTTCAGTAAATTAATAGAAATGATATTTTTCATGAACTGCTGTGATACAATTTTGTGTATTTATTTTCTGTCTGCTAAGGTATGTAATGTTGCATTTATCTTGGGTTAAATAGGGGTTGCCATGCGAATGTTGCTGTGGCTGACATATTTAAATCTTTTCATATTCAGTAAAAAATTGTTGTGTATGACAATTTTTCTACAGCTTTATTTAGTCTAGTTTTTTTTCGTTTCTTTTCTTATTGTTTGGTTGTTTTTTTTTTTGTTGATACCTCAATTTTTCTTTGTCTACTTTTCAATTCCTTACTACTTACCTGTAGTTTATATCAAATGTAAATTTTATCTGGCAAGAAAAGAGATATAATAAAATAATATACAAACAGTGGTGTAAATCAATACTAGGAACCATCCCATGCAGTTAATAATTATGTATAGATTACTTTAGTGTCTTTTTTCAGAACCCACGGATTGTCAACTTGGTCCATTTGTTGTTAGGAGTCTGTATTATTTCAGATTCTTATAGTGTTCCTGGGTGGGCTATTTTTCAAAACTGTTAGTGCTGGTTGTGTAATTTCTGACATAAGTCCAGTTCCATATGGGGAAACCACATGCTGACACCACTGACCAGTGACTGTTGAAGTTATAGCTTCATTTCATTTTCTAAGCTACCCTACCCTACAGCGATGTTCTCAACAATATTTTCACTACAGTAATCACAATTTCATCTGAGAGACCATTCTTTAGAAATCTGTAAACGTTACTAACATCAAAACCACATACACTGAAACCATTATGAACACTCTAAGACTAGGACAAGCTATTCCATTTATCTTTTGTCATTTTAAGTCAGGATAAAACATTCAACAATGAGAGAAAATTTCTTTTTTTTTCCAGTGCATGGTATATCTGGTCCATGCACAGGAAAACTGGTGTTTATCTCATGCATGGGATATGCTGTTCAACGCCATGTAGTTTATAATTTGAGTATATAGCATTCTTTATTCTATTTAGCCTACTATACTGGTTGTTTTTCTTGTGTTGGTTTTCCAGGCTACAATTTCTCTGCCATTTGTTGTGGCGTTGTCTCATCTCTGTAGTGTTTATGGTGTTTCGCCTTCCCTTCCCTAGGTTTATCTCTCTTTACCCTGTTGCATTTTGAGGGGTTTGTAGGTTTTGTTTTAATGTATCTTTTTTTTTAACACTTTTTTTTATTGCAGTTGACTTTATTTTAAATATATCTACTGAACATTTGTTGATTATTTTGCATTGGTAGTTCATACCTGTCAGCCTCAATCAATACCCTTTAGCTCCCCAAAGAGCATAGGCCTTCAACAAACACATGCCAATTCTTCCTGTCCTGTGCCATCCGCTCAAGTTCTTTCCATGTTTTCCTCATCATTTTCACCTCTGTTTCCAGTTCTCTTCTCTATGTGTTTTTTGGTCTACCTCTGCCTCTCTTTCCCTGTGGATTCCAGAACAAGGACTGCCTTGTAATGCTATCAACAGGTTTCCTCAATGTGTGTCCTATCCATCGCCAGCGTCTTCTTCTCAACTCTTGTTCCACTGGTATTGTCTGGTTCTTGTCATCAATTCCACATTTGTGACTTTGTCATAACATTTCAGTCCTTCTATTCTACGCAAGCACCCGTCTATAAAAGTCTGTAGCTTTTTGGTTGTTGTTTTTGTTGTTCTCCATGTCTCAGAGCCATACAATAGGACTGACTTCACATTTGAGTTGAAGATTCTTATTTTCGTGTTGGACTTAATTTTTCTTGTTCTCCATGTTTCCCAATGCAATGAAAGCTCCTCTTGCTTTTTGTATTCTTATTTTGATATCACTGTCTGTCCCTCCAACTTTGTCTATATTACTTCCAAGATATGTGTACGATTCTACATCTTTTAGTGGTGTTTCTTCAAGTTCAACCTTGTTATCATTTCTTGCATTTATTCTCATAATCTTTGTTTTTTCCCTGTGTATTTTCAGGCCCACATGTTGTGACCTCTCATCGAGAATTTTCATTTTCTCTTGCATCTGATTATGGTTATGGGACAGAAGAGCCAAGTCATCTGCAAAATCCAGATCATCAAGCTGTTTAGTCAAATTCCACTGGATTCCATTTCTGTTGTGTGATGTCGATGTTTTCATAACCCCATCTATTGCTAGTAAGAAAAGAAATGGAGACAAGAGGCATCCCTGTCTCACTCCCGTTCTAATCCTAAACAGTTCTGTAAGTTGTCCTTCATGAAGAACTCTACATGTCGTCATGTCTTCATAGGTCTTCTTTATTAAGTTAATGATCTTCATGGGAACTCCATAATGCCTCATCAATTTCCAAAGCGATTCTCTGTCTACACTGTCAAATGCCTTTTCATAGTCCACGAATCCGATGTATAGCCGTGAATTCCATTCCAGACTTTGTTCAACTATTATTCTCAATGTGGCTATCTGGTCTGTACAGGATCAAACCTAGGACCAGCCAAATGGCGCCATCACCTTGCTGTGACAGTACATTGAGGTTGGTCCTAGGTTCGATTCCCGGTTAGCCTATCACTTATATTTTCTTTTCTGTTGTCTGGTGTGATCCTTTATGTCCAACCAGTACCTGTTAATTACCTTTATCTATTTATTTATTTACTGTTCACAGGACTTAAGGGTTCCTCCATTATTTATTTAAGAGTTCACCCATCCGTGACTTTAACCTACCCGTCTATTCTGTGCTATTCGTCTTCTACTACACATTACTGGACACAAGTATTTCGGCCTTTATTTGGTCTATACTTGCTGATAGGAAAGTCATATTAGTGATTGCATCATTAAACTGTCTGGGTCGTCCACGGGTCCTATATACCATAGTTGTGTGAGTGTCATGAGAATAATGCACGTTTCTTGGGGTACAAAATTGGCTGAGCGTCCTTTCACGATGTACTGTCACAGCAAGGCGATGGCACTGTTTGGTTGGTCCTAGGTCGATTCCCGGTTAGCCTATCACTTATATTTTCTTTTCTGTTGTCTGGTGTGATCCTTTATGTCCAACCATTACCTGTTAATTACCTTTATTTAAGAGGAAAGCTTATGCAGAAAAACTTTTTTTTTCTAGTTATGTACACAGAATATTATGACATTAATTTATATGAAATATATAAAAGGGGAAAATATAATTGGAAAGACAAAGAGAGCAATAAATAATACAACAAAGCAAACCAAACAGTCAAGAATAGCAAATAATATTTAACCAAATTCATACCTGTCAACTTGTACGAATTTTTCGTACAATGTACATATTTTTGATACTTTTAGCAGTGTACGGCCGTACAGACTCATTGTATGGATTTTTCTCCCCCTCCCCCTTTTTTTGTAAAATTCTCAAACAATTTCCAACCCAATTTATTTTAAATCAGAAAATATTTTCTAGCCCAGGTTTTTTTTAAACCAATTTTTTTTATTTTTAATTCCGGGAATCTCGGCATCTGTTTTTAAACTGAGGTCTCTCCCAGCAACCAATCAAATCCTTTTATACCCAAGAATTCGGCAAAAACTTTGAATTTGGCCTTAAACGCTTTCGGTTTTCAGCGTGACATGACATATTTTTAAAGTTACCTGTAATCAACGACCATGCTTGCTTGCCACCACACTTCGACGCCATTTTGTTTTAAAAAAGCTAAGTACTTATAACTTGGTTAAATATTGCTGTTGTTTTGCTTTGTTGCAATTTAATCGCTGTCTTAATCTTTTCAGTTATATCTTGCCCTTCAATATATTTCCGATAAATTGTCATAATATTCTGTGTAGGCCCTACATAACTAGAACAAAAGTTTGTTTTGCATTGAGTAGGCCTACTTTATTCCAGCGGTCGAGATTCGCTGCTTTATTTTTTTAATAAAGTGGCAATCTGTTATTACTGGTCTAGGCTACAAACTCTTAAATAATAATTTTGTAAATTTTTGGTAGTCCGTTTGTTCTTCCTAGATTTGATAATCTGTTCATATTTTGGTTATTTTTTTATTTTTTGCTGTTAGCTGTTTGCTTTGCTTCATTTTATTTTATTTTTGTCATTCTCTTAATCTTTCCAGTTATATTTTGACCATTTAAATATTTCCAATAAATTAATATCATAAAATTCTGTGTAGGCCCTACAATAGTAGAAAAAAAAAGTTTGTTTTGCGTTGAGTAGGCCTACTTTATTCCAGCGGTCGAGATTCGCTGCTTTATATTTTAATAAAGTGGCAGGGAGCCGCGCTGGTGTAATGGCTACGGCGTTGTACTGGCGACCAGGTTTTCATGGTTCAAACCCGGGCGTCAGCGTTTGAAGGAATGTTTACGACCGGAAATGTGACTGAATAACCTGAACAGCTCCTGCACATAAATCCCGTGTGGATGGGAAGGAGCGAAGCTCCTGACCGGGTTGGAAGGAAAGTTCACTGACCCCCCAGCCTCGCAATGACATGTCATTGGGCCAAAAGAGCTGGAAAGCTCGAGTGCCGCTGGTTAGAAAAAAAAAATAAATAAAGTGGCAATCTGTTATCACCGGTCTAGGCTACCAACTCTTAAATAATAATTTTGTAAATTTTTGGTGGTACGTTTTTTCTTCCTAGATTTGATATTCTGTTCATAATTTGGTTAATTTTTTTTTTTTTTTTGCTGTTAGTCGTTTGCTTTGCTTCGTTGTATTTTTAATCATTCTTTTTGTCTACAAAGATTATTAGTTGAAATATTTCATCCACTGAATGATGGCTGAGCCTAATTCAAAGAAACAAAACTTGCAGGTCATGGTAAGTTTCAGGTCGAATGAGTTAAACTCTTCCCTGGCATTGTAGATGCATCCAAGTTAGGATCAACCCATGCTTTTTGTAGATTATGCAGCAAAGATATTAAAGTAGTAGCTTCAGGATTATATGATCTGAAAGTATATTTTAAATCGAAATTGCATGAACAAATGTTTGCAATGAAGAAGGGAGCATCTATTAAGACCTTTTTTGCTCAGCCAAAGCAGGAAGAGGGTGTCATTACAAGGGCTGAAGTTTTATTTGCCAATTTCATTGCCCAGTATAACTTAACTGCATCTGTTGCTGATCATTTTTGTGACTTGGTGCCTGTAATGTTTCCTGACAGTGATATTGCCAGAAAGTTCCAGTCAAAGAGGACCAAGACAACAATTATCATTAAAAACTGCCTGGCTCCATCTGCAACAGAACCAGTGATAAAGCTGTGCAGGGAAACACCCTTCTCATTAATGGTTGATGAATCAAATGACAAGGAAACAGAGAAGCGGTTAGCTATTATGATGAGAGTTTTTTAAGAAGGATTGGGACCAAGAACGAGATTGTTGGACATGCCTGTATGCAGTGGTGGAACCCGTGAGGCGATATTCAGTGATGTTGATAATCTGTTCACAAAATTTCATATTCCATGGAAAAATTGCATCGGCTTTGCTAGTGACAACTGCAATGTCATGTTGGGGAAATCAAACTCAGTACTTACCAGGATCAAGCAGAGGAACCCTTGTGTTTTTAGTATTGGGTGCATTTGCCACCTTGCAAATTTATATGCACAAGATGGAATCAAACAGTTGACTGTGCCAGTAGAAGACCTTTTGTTAGACATGTACTATCATTTTGAGCACAGCTCAAAACGACGAAAGGCTTATAAGGAGTTCCAACTATTCACAGAAGCAGATGACCTGAATATTCTTAAACATTGTCAGACTCGCTAGCTGTCATTGCAGAAGGTAGTGGATAGAATTATTAACCAGTATACAGCTCTCTCATCTTATTTTGAAAGCCACAATGATGTTGAAAAGCCTGGCAGAGTCCAAAACATCCATAAACTTTTAAAAGCACCACTATCCCAGCTGACCCTTCGTTTTCTGAGTTTCATTCTGCCACTGTTAAATGAGTTTAATAAACTCTTTCAAACAGATGAGTCGCAGATTGGTGGCATGATGGAGAAGATGGACAGATTGCTTAGAAAATTTTTAGTTAAATTTGTGATGAAGTATGTTAAACAGGTTGTTGACTTGAGGCATATCAAATTTAGTGATCGTGGGGTGCAGCATGATGACAGCATACTGGCAATTGGCCTCTCGAACAGAGCATTTATCGAAGAAATGGAGCTTGATATTGGAGTAAAGAGTTCATTTTTTGAGGATGTCAGAAATTTTTACACATCAGTGGTTAAAAAAATTACTGATAAATTTCCCTTTGACAACCAGGTTCTAAAGGACTTAAAAGTGCTAGATCCAAGCACTAAAGATAATCTCAGGTATCCAAACATCTGCAGATTGGCAGATGCTTTTGCCCAAGATCTTGATCAGGAATCACTGAAAGATGAGTTCGATGATGACTGTATGTTGTCTGATGTGTGTGTGCCTCTACTGACATATAATGGTCAGAAAAAGAGCTTCTGTGGCTATTGGCTGGAAGTTGTTGACCAGAAAACTAGTACTGGTGACATCCGCTTCCCTAATTTGAAAGTCATCATTCAGCGACTGCTGATACTCCCTCACAGCAATGCTGACTGTGAAAGATCATTTTCAATGATGAAAAAAATCCACACAGACTGCAGGAGGTCCATGAATGTGGACACACTCACTTCTTTTTTACAGTGTAAGATTAACATTGATACATGCTGTGCAGACTGTAAGCCCACAAATGCAATTCTGCAAAGTGCTAAAAGTGCATGTGTTGATTATAATACAAAACACTGTGCATCAAAAGAATAGTGTACCTCATGATCAATAAGTTTTTTATATGTAAAGAACAGCATGAGACTATTAGCATGTTTTATATCACAATAATTCAAATGCTAATAGATTTGTATATGTCATTTCTCATTTTAAAACTGTATTGTGTATAATTTATTAATATATGTTATGCGTAAGGTTTTTTGGGTATTTGTAAGGATTTTTTTGGTCCGGCGTACAGGTTTTTGTCTCAGGAGGTTGACAGGTATGCAAATTATGAACACAATATCAAATACTTAGCTTTTTTTAAAAATGGGTCTAGGGGTAGTTGCAAGCGTGGTTGATAACAGATAGCTATAAAAAAAATAGCTATAAAATATTCTTGTCTCACTGGAGGAAGATGAGGGCAACTTCAGTAAGATGCAGTAGGATATTTTAAAACAAAAATTGAAAATAGATGATTCATCTTATTAGGACAAAAGACACGGAGAATAGCAATCGTGGCTTTTTTCTATATCTTTTGTCCTAGTAAGATGAATCACCTATTTTTGATTTTTTAAATCCATCCACCCTTGTCTTGCTGAGAACCCAAAATGATTGAGAGAGAATTCAAACTTACTGGCAAAATTGTTGTGTATAAAAGGATTTGATTGGTTCTGGGAGATATCTCGTTTTCAAATTAGATGCCAAGAAATCCAGAGATTTAAAAAAATAGCAAAAAAATAAATCAATAAACTAGGATTAGCAAATATTTTTAGTTTTTTTTTCATCGTGTAAATCCATGCAACGACCATGTACGGCTGTACACAACAAAAATATCAATTTCCCATATGTTGTACTGGAGTCCCACACATGTTGACAGGATTGGAAGTTTATTTGGCTTCTCATACTGAAATTGTGTGTGGAATATTATGTTTTAAGTGTTTTTGTTCTTCCCTTATCATTCTCCTTTGCTCTGGTAGTTATATAGTAATTCTTGTTTTGGTAATATACAATTTTATTATGTTGTGTAGCTCCCTGGGTATGTCAATTTATAGTACAGTAAGCAGCGTGGTGATGGTGAGTTGTGTGCTCTCAAATATTCCATGAGTAGTTTTCTGTGCTGTTCATATTTTTTTAATGTTCGTACATAATGTGCTATGCTGTTTTTTTTTCAGATATGTTCCACAGTAATGTTAATGTTAATGTTAATGTTAATCAGAATCTACCTCACTGCACTCCAGGCATACCCATAAGTGCTCAGTCTCCCTCAGCAAATGTCGATGAGTATGAATGCTAATTGTACCTGTAACACGCTGGTTGTACATACGACGGATGCATCCTCTCTCACGCCCATTTCTGCTAGTCCTACGTTTGAAGCCAAACTCCAACAGCCTCAGCATTGTTGATTCATCTATTACAGAGTCATTATCCAGCAGGCGATCATTAAAAGCCCTTAGTATCTCTCCCTTATCCAGTTCCAGTGTCCCCACTATGGGTGCTCTCGAGGCCAGTCTGTCAGCTCTCTCATTGCCACGTACCCCTGCATGACCAGGACAGTAGATTTACACCAGTTCTTGAAGACTTGAGGATTCTATTGATGTTTTCTATTCCTGCCGCAGCCATCCATTCTGAACTTTCCGAAGCATGGCTTGAGAGTCTGACAAAATAACTGCACTGGTTGATGGAGTTTCAGACAGCCACCTCAGTGCTGCAGTAACTGCCTCTACCTCCATTCTCATGCTGGAGATTGTTGTCATGTAGGCTCCACTCTGTTCAGCGATGACCCTGCCCTTTATTCTCGCAGAGAAGCCCCATCTTGATTTCTCTCCAACACTACAGACCCATCAGTGTACACAATGGCATCATCATCCCCAGCATGATCACTTATCAGCTGATTAATCTCCAGCTCTGCTTTTCCATTGCCCCAGGATCTGCACTCTCTGCCAAGGCTAATGATGACCTGCTGGTAGTTTATCCAGTTCTCCCCTGACTTGCTCCACTCTTCCCGTTTGGATACATTTTCAACCCTGGTCACCTGTCACAAAGTGGATTTAAGTTTAGAGTGTGTCTGAGTGTATAGACAAGACCCTAGTATGAGAAAGACTGAGAAGATAGGTTTAGATGAGAAATGATAGTGAATGTGGACAGATGAGACTATTGGCTTCGAGGGGTGAGAACCAAGATTGACGCTCCCTCGCCACTTGTGAAGTATTTGATAGCTATAGACTCACCACCTCTGACACCCTTAAAGGAGATAAGGTTTAACTAATGACCACAGACACACTATACAGACAAATATATACGTACAGTATAGTTAAAGAAAGTGACTGATCCTGACTACCGTTTATAGTTTATTTACACAACAAAATTCAGATAACATAATAAAATGAATAACGTGCGAGGTCGCACAAACCTGGAACAGAACCAAACCAATTAACATGGCATACAATATATAAACCCACAGTGTCACCCTCCCCTTCAGCCTGCAGGGAAGAAAGTTAAGGATTAAACAACAGGATTTACTAGGTGGGGTCTCTAACTTTTAGAGCCACCACTCCTAACTTTCTTATTCTTAATTATTAAAATTTAACACCTCTGTCCACTGTAGACCTAACTACTGTCTACACAACCTCTGCATAAATTTTCTAAAGTCCTACACTGCAGATCACGAACACTTATCCACAAACTGACTTCTTCAATAAAACCTCAGAAGCTGTCCTCTGCTCTGATTGTATAACTCTTTATCACTACTGTCTCTCCACTCTAAAGCATTCAGAAGGAATTTTAACCCTATCTCCCTCCTCTAATTTTCTCTGTTGATGACTTGGGCTTAGACTCAATGACTCTCTGGCGCGGCTGTCATCTTCTGAGGATCTGATGAGTAGCTGGTTGGGAAAAGTATGATTTCCCTATCTCTTTTCTGTTGTACTGATAACGGGGCTGGTTCACTACCACGATAGATGATAGCCGAAGGCGGAAATTAAATTAAAGGCTTTATTATGGCCTTCTGATGAGCACTAGGCAACGCGCCTTATCTGATGTGCTTTAGCGAGCTTAGAGCTCCTGATTGCTAGAACCAGTTCTCGCTGAAGATTTTTCTCTTCGCCGCAAGAGAACTTCCCGGTTCTTTCACCTCTGGCAATATCTCGAGCACACTGCTCCTGAGATGACAATCTGCTGTTGGTAACTTGTAAGGGCCGGTTTCAACCCCCCCTCTTGAACCGTGAAACTTGCTGTAGACAAAAGAAATAGCAACTAATGTACAACACTTCAAAATAATGTCATCTCTAACCCATACCTCCCATAAATACATCTCCCGTCTATCCCTTAAATCAATACAGCTCCCCTGCGCTATTTTTGCAACAGCTATAAACAATTATTTCACTCAAAGGTCAGCCTACCCTACACTGGCATCACTCTCTCTCTTCTCCCCCTCAACTTAAATATCAGTCTAATAATAACCTCCAGACACCAGCTGACCTAAATATGTTATGTATGTCTGTCTTCAGCGTTACAACAATGCACACACTGAAACGAAACCTTCTCCGGTAAAATTCCTGGCCCTACTTATTTTTCAAGCTAACCCAGGACTGTTCTATCGATTACACAATTTTATATACACCATCTGCTACACCAACTCAGTAAAATTAATTACACCACTATTCATATAGAGTTTTATATATATATATATATATATATATATATATATATATATATATATATATATATATATATATATATATATATATATATATATATATATATATATATATATATATATATATATATATATATATATATATATATATATATATGTAGGGAATTGAAATCCCATCTCAGAAAATTAAATACACCCCTCACTCCCCTGTTGAGTACACAACAATTGGATGCACAACACAATAACGTACACAAATACGCTAGCGTATTTAAACTGCAAATATTGTAATCAAATCAAGGTTACCTATATCGGACCTCACAATTACAGTAGGTTATAGCCTACGGACTTAACCTTATACAATTAATTTTGCAAGCGTGTTACGCTGCAAATATTATAAATCAAAAGATGAGGAAATATTAATTACACCCCTGTCTTCTGACTACATTATCAAAATATCCCGCTAGCAAAATACACAACTTATGCTCACGTATCTAAACGCTATACGCACACTTACATTTACATTATATCTCTAAGATAGTAATTGATGGCGCTTTCTGTTAAGAAATTATTTTAAACTCCCAAAAGAAAACTTAACTAAATCGGGCTAAGATTCTATTTAACACGAACTATGAGTACGATGCTAAATTAAATATTGACATACCCAGATACCAAATATCTCATTGGAGCAATTGATAGGCGTAGTTTTCATGGCTGAATTTTCTGGAGACCAAGAGAGCGCTAATTAAAATATTCTGGTATTTAGAATTGAAACTCCACGCCCAAACCCACGCCATACGTCATCGCGTCGCTTCCCTTTGGAACCAATAATCTTTCGGCAAAATCTAAAAATATCCCATGCTCATGCGCTATTATTAGAACGTAAGAGTAACCCGCTAATTTCAATTGCATCATGTTATACCGACCGCGTGAGCAACTTAACTTTTGATTCGATGAAGCACCCGGTTTTACGTACATGGGTAGTGCTTCACCACCCACCCATCGATTTACTGGGTAGGGGTTATTTAACATCGGAAAATTTTTACCCAGCCCAAATAATACTCACGCGCTGATATACAATAAAATGACCGCGATTATTTTAACAAAGAAAAGCCTACGTGATTGCAATTAATTTATAGAAAAGAAGACTGGTGCAAATCTTAAAATTAAACCCTACAGTCGTCCCTCAAGAAAACACAATTAATTACCAAGAGAAGAAGACTAAACTCCATTAGTTATAGAACAAAATTACAGGGAGAAGAAGAATGGTTTCATAACAACATAAATAATTATCTAGAGAGGACTAATGGGGCCTATTGAAAAATAAAATCACAATACTACATCACATCACCTGACCAATCATAGCCTCTGCCTGTGCCATCCATGACATCCCCCTCTTGATTCTTGCTCCTTTGATGTCAGCTACCTTCTCATGTCGGTGGTAACCCGCATATAGGCTTTTGCCTGAGCCATCGCATATCTGGATCAAATGGACAGCAATCCGAGCATGTATCTCATTGTCACAATTGGGGTATCAAGCGTACAAACCAAAACTACTCACATTCCTTCATTTTGAATGCGTTCCAGTTATTCACATTGTGACACTGACAGCGTGAGTATTCCTAGCCCGTACTCAATTACTGAAATCACGAGCTGATGATACAGGAGAAACAATAGTCTCTGATCCAAGCACGCAGCAGCCATTGTTTTTAAGGCTGCCAGTCCTCACTTGCACTTCCGTATGTCAGTTCGACATGATACTTGAATGATAGCCCACGATCAAACTTACTCCCAGATACTTCAGCCTGTCTTGACTTTTAATGTTCTGCCCATTGAAAATGATGTTGTTGTTGTTTAACTAAGGCTGCCAAGTTTCTCACTCTTAAGCAGCCAATATCAAGTTGAAGACTCCTTGGTATTATCTACACTGTAGATCTAGGCTTCTCCTGTGGCTTTTCTGCCATTCCAAAATGTGTTGAGTTGAAGTCATGAGCTCCAGCTTCTCCAGCTTGGCTTGCATTTAAAGGATCGTCACATCTGGTCCCAAGCTAGGAGTAAGAAGTGCGTAGCATATTGTACATTCCCCGCCATCCAAGGGGGCTCTCCAACTATGCAGAGCTAAAATACTGTACTCTGGTTCTGGGCTCTCCCAAGGAATTGTCATGTCCTGCACAGAGCCACTTCTCAGCTTCCCCTGCCTATCACTGGGTCCATAGTGAGACCCTTCTGCATGCAGTCAACCAAGTCAAAGCCAAAGAATTATGCCTAGGGCTCAAGTTACTTCTCCAAGCTTAGTGTGCAATGCTGGGTTCTCAATAAGTTTCACCACAGGGGGAATCCCTGGAAGTGTGTGGATGATTTTAAGAGTGAATGAGGATGTAATTAGCCTCACAGACACAGGTTCATTTCCACGTACATATATTTTAGCATTGTGCATAGCTGGTGGTCATATAAGGATGACTCCAGATATGCCTCGATGAATATTGAAAATGATGTCTGGAAGGTCTGCTTTCACTATGGAGTTGTTCAAAGAGCACCACATTACACAGGCCTTGTTGGGATTGACCCTTGATCTGCTTTCCTCACACCATTTAGAAACCGCCTGTAGTGTCTCTTGTATGCCTTGGACCATTTATGTTCCACAGTAAGGTTCATTTACCACAAAAATAACATGTTCATAGTTACAGTTTGATCATTTTTTTTATTGCAGGGTAGTTTTGGCTCTCAAGATATCTGACATGTTCATGTTGGATCTTTTGGCAGTTTATAAGCGTGTCTGCCTTCCAGGCTCTGTTTCCAATATTCTGTCCATTAATTTTTTTATAATATTTTAAATTATGCTTTTGATCTCTGTTGTGCCCTCTGTTTAAGTGGTTTGGGCTGCTTCTTCCTGCAGTTTTTTTGCTTCCTTGTTGGCCACGTCATTTCCTCCTTTTCCCACATGCAAAAGTATCCATGCTAATAGTACTGTGCAGCCTTTATTATTTAGGTATATACTCAGTTGCACTATTTCTTCTACTGTATTTGGTCAGCTACATTCATGTGCATTTCTTAATGCTGACAGCGAGTTGGTTAAGATTGTTAGTCTTTTTTGTGTTTTTTTTTTTTTTGGGGGGGGGGGGGGGGTTGTCAGTAATTATTTCTAGTGCATTTGCTGTTGCCACCATTACTCCTGCGCAGATAGATGCATTTTTGGTTATACTAAAATCTTTCTTTAGCTTGCATGCTGAAATATGTATTCCTGTACTGAGTTCTTCATTTTCTATTTTCGATCCATTAGTGCATAATTTTAAGGTACTCTTAGTTATTAGTTCTGTATACTCCTTGACTATGTTTTTGAGTTTTTTTTCTGCTTTTTTATTTTTATTTTTTTTCTGTAAAATGATGCTTGGTTCCCATTTTGGATCACTGGTGTGTATTTGCTACTATAATTTATTGCTTTAATTACAGTATTTGGTCATCTATTTCCTCCATGCACTACCATATATTTGTCATAAGCTATTTGTCTAGTTGGGTGTCCCAAGCTGCTTGAGATTTTTTCACAAACAATGCATAAGTTTGGTGGTTTTTGTCTATGTAGTTCTTTTCTTCTTAGCTATAGAGGTACTATTCCTAGTGCTACCTTTAGTGCTTCAAGTGGTGTTGATTTTGAGGCTTTTGCATCTGTACCTTTTAAGAAACTCATCACGTTTGTGAGTCCTCTGCAGCAGTCGTGCATGTTATAAGTATTCTTGACATATATTATTACATAATTAATCAATTCATATTTGTCTTTGCAGGGCAGGAATTAGAACATGGAAAAGCATTTTTTTTTTTAAAAAGAAATGCTCTAGTATTTTGGGGTTAAGGATTACAAGTAGTTTTTTTATGGTCAAATTTCAGGGACAAAGAATAGGAAAATGTTAAGCTCTGAGCTCTCAGTGTATCATCTACATTATCCTCACAATCATTATAAGTTATTATAATCATTTGGTTTCAACACAGTCCCCACAAGGATGCTGTCCAGAGAGTGTCATTCCTCAAGAATATGAACCGATACATTGCTATCAGCAAGGTAATGGGATTTTCTTAGTATTTTATGACAGAACAGTTAAGTTGAACGGAAGCACTGAAAATACAAGGACAGAAAATTATAGCAGCTGGTTTGGTTTGGTTTTTGAACCCTGCACTTGAAAACTGGAGTTTGTCATGTGCAAGGGATACCTGGTTCAACCCAATTTGGGTTATAATTTCGGTATATAGTGTTCATCATTCTATATAGTGCATTACATTGTTGTTTTTCTTGTGTATTGACTCTTCCAGGCTGCAATTTATCTGCCGATTGTTGTGGCATTGTTTAATGTCTATGGTGTTAGTAATGTAAATTCTTCTATGGTACTATATAGTTCTCTCTCGCTAATGACATCTTTTTAAATGTATCTACTGGGCTTTTGTTGGCTATGGATTGGTAGTTTTTTTGTTTGTTTGTTTTTTATTTTGTTTTTTTAATTTAATTCTTGTTCTGATATTGTATGGACATTTTTTGTTTGTTTTTGTTTTTCCTTGTTATTCTAATTTGTTCTGGTTGTTATATGTTGGTTCTTGTTTTGGTAAAATAAAATTTTATTATGTTGTGTAACTCCCTGGGTAGGTCAATTTTTATAGCGGTTAGAATTGCTAATATAAGAAAACTAATCAATACCCTTTAGCTCCTCAAGGAGCATAGGCCTTCAACAAACACATGGTAACTTCTCCTGTCATGTACCATTCTCTTCATTTTCATCTGTGCCTCCAGCTCTCTTCTCCATCTGTTTTTTGGTCTACCTCTGCCTCTCTTGCCCTGGGGATTCCAGAACAAGGACTGCCTTGAAATGCTATCAACAAGTTTCCTCAATATGTGCCCTATCCATTGCCAGCATCTTCTTGAGATCTCTTATTCAACTGAGTATCAGAAAAGTGAGCCATTATCATGTATGGCTTAGAGATTTGTGCCAGTTTTTTTACTGTTAAGTGATTAACATTTTTTTTATATTTAGCTTACTCAAAAGCACTCTGTAGATTTATGTAAGCATTGTGATAAAAAAATCAGAGAGCTCTGCTGTTCAGCCACAATAATCTACTGATGGGTGCAATGTGTAATAACCACTTTAATGCAGAGTTATGCACTACTGTTGCGTACGTTTTACCTAAGGGGGTAGTCTTCAGTCCTGCCAATGTACGCACCAGTCTTGAGATAGTTATATTATTTGTGCGTACGTTTTATTCACGCACCGACGTGCACAATGCAGAGTATGAGTTGCTCTTTGCGCACGGGTAACCTAGTTGGAGGATTATGACGTCAGCTGTTGTAAGGGCAAGATGGACTCTCTCTCTGCCCGTATGTTATTATTTTGATTCTGAACAATTCGATGGAAGAATTGTTCTGAAGGATTTTGTTGAGTCTTCAGGATGAAGCCAACATGCAGTTCAATACGTAAGTTTTGTTTGAACCTTCATGTATATTAATACGTCTATGAATAAAGTGGAACAGATGATCATCACTGGATTCTAGCGGGAATCCATATGTTATTGGATTCCTAGAATGGAACAGTTGAGATCTTTACTTCACTGTAAATATTTCATAGTGGGAAGTCCTACGAGTAAAGGATAACTATTTGATCATATCTTGAATATCGGATATTTTGTAATGCCTATGCCAAGGTCGTGGCATATTTTGTAGGAGAGGTTAGTCAACTGAAGTCGCTAACCTGATTGTATTTTCGTGTAGAACTTTTATGGATTATATCAAACTGTATAGATTATTGTAAGGAGAAAGTCTGAAATTTAAACAAGTATTATATGGAAGCGTCATCCATGAGCATGAATCCGTTTACTGTTACAGACGTCCTTGGAACAAGGTTAACGGACATGACCGTAATGTATTTCAAATGACAACTGTTAGGAAATCCTAGTCACTTGGATAGAAAAGGACTTGATTGATAAAGAAATCTACAGGAATGTTTTATTATCAACAGTAACTATAATTATGATGCTCTCATCGTTTGTCTTGATAGTGTCATTGATTGCCGTTTGTCATTCGTCAATAAACCTGAATAACTTTTAACAATGAGTTGATTCTAGTCATGAATTGGCCAATTGCCTACCACTCGTTGGAATTTGATTGAATAACCTTTTGACAACTTTTCATTGAAACCATTCGCGTGTCTAAGCTAGTCATTGATACATCTACCACTAGCATATCGTTACTATCAACTACAATCACAAAAGAACCCAACAACTACAAAATCTAGATATTTTTCAAATAACTTCTGATATCTTTTTCCTTTCATTTTTAGCCACTTATTCTTAATCTGTCTCCTCTTGCCCAGTTTTGTTATTGCTATACAGCTAATCAAGCTAATGACATCACATAATTGTCTAGATACATTTTTGGGTGGATGTTGTCTTGGTATGCTCAGTGGGGAGATTGGTCTTGTTTGTAAGGTGTTTTGGTGGTGGTGAACGCAAGATGAATTATACTGTTCAAAAAAAGAAACGCATAGCTATCCGAGGGCGCGTTTTTATGAGTTTGTAAGTAAAATTTGGTGCTAGGGTATATAAAAACCAGCCTCAAATGTTCTTTACAGTGTCAAATGCACGTGTTGACCTGAATTACGTTCGTTTTTGTAATCGTTACAACGCAGTGGTCAATAGTGTTTATGACGCAATTTTTGACCACAGCTCATGTTGAGCGCACGTGAAAGCAACAAAATTTGGGGTGAACACTATTCACTGACTACGCAACTGAAACCCTATAAAAGGATAACGCTACACACAAAAAATTCAGTTCAATTTCAAGCAGACATTTATGGCGTCTCTATCGATAAATTTAAGGAACATTGCTATTGGCCGACTGCATGCAGGCGAAAGTCAAAGTCAGGTTGCCAGGCATCTAAACGTGTATCAGAGTACCATCAGTCGACTTTGGCACCGGTTCCAAGCCACTGGCTCAGTTGAAGACCGGCATCACAGTGGACGACCCAGAGTGACAACAGCAGCGGAGGATCGCTTTATTCGGCTTCGTCACCTCAGAGACAGGTTTACAACAGCTTCCTCAACTGCCCAGTCATTGTCTGCAGGACGTCATGTGTCTGATCAAACTGTCCGGAATAGACTGCATGACGCTGGACTTTGGGCACAACGACCTCACCGAGGACCTGTCCTTACGCGCCGCCATCACCAAAATCGACTTCTTTTGGCCAACCAGCATCGTCCCTGGGCAGCTGACAATCAGTGGAGATGTGTCTGGTTTAGTGACGAATCTTTCTTTTTGTTGCAGCGTCATGATAGACAGCGTAGGGTCTACCGTAGGCGAAATGAACGTTTTGCCCAAAATTGCATTGATGAAGCTCCGCCGCATGATGGTGGAGGTACAATGGTGTGGGGAATGATCAGTTACAACGGAAGGAGTCAATTGGTGCACATTGAAGGAGGCTTGAATGCGCAACGATATGTCAAAGAAATTCTTCGACCCCATGTTCTTCCACTTTTGGCTGCCCAAAGGTCTGTGTTTCAACAGGACAATGCCAGACCCCATTGTGCACGGTTGACCACGCAGTTCCTGACTGCCAACAACATTCTCACCCTTCCCTGGCCATCCCTGTCTCCAGACATGAGTCCGATTGAGCACCTGTGGGATGAGCTGCATAGACGTGTTTGTCGCCGAGACGTTGCTCCAGCTAATCGTCGTGATCTGTTCCAGGCACTCCAGGAAGAGTGGGCAGCCATCCCACAGGCCCACAGGCTGATCGATGCAAGAGGAGGCCACACACCATACTAACGGGAAAGCCCGTACTCCAAAAAACTCTCATGACCCAGATGCAAAACAACTGTTAATTGATTGGTTGAACCCTAAGATATTCTTGTGTGCAATTTGAACAATTAACTCATTAAATTAAAAAAGTTATTGAATGTCAAAATTATGGCTATGTGTGTGCCTTCAGTAGCTATGTGTTTCTATTTTTTGAACAGTATTGAGTTTCAAATTGTTGAAATGTTTTATGTGTATAAACATTTCACGTGCTATTGTATCATTAATCGACATTTATCGACAAATGTCGAGGTGTTGTCACGTGCTGGCCTTCAAAGTATGTATAAGCTTCTTAGACAGCGCAGACTTCGCTGGCTTGGCCATGTTCGCCGCATGGAAGATGGTCGCATCCCAAAAGATATCTTCTACGGACAATTAGCAGATGGCAAGAGAACAGTTGGGCGACCACAGCTGAGGTTCAAAGATGTGTGCAAGAGAGATATGAGGGCACTGGACATGGATCCAGCAACATGGGAGGATGAAGCTGCCGATCGCACTAAGTGGCGATGCTATTTACGGCGCCACCTCAGATTGGGCGAAGAGAGGCTCACACAAGAAGCAGAGGTGAGGAGAAAATGTCGAAAGGAGCACCAGGAAAATAAGCAGCTGAGGGCTGTCACCTCAGGGGCGCATTCCCATAGTCAGTTATGACTGAAGGGGCTATTATTGTATCATTTTGTATTGTGAAAATTTACTCTATGTGATGAAATGAGAGTTGGTTATTGGCTAGTGGGACTCTCAGTTGTCAAAGGTATAAAGGCAGAGAGTGTTTGAGTTGTGCAGAGGTAAAGAAGTTCTGAAAGAGTTCTGACATGTCTGATAAGGCTGTTCTGTCATGTGGAAGACAGCTGGACACAGAGCCCAGCAGAGGTTGTTTTTGTCTACAGTGTGGTTGAAGTAGTAGTGTTTGCTGTAAAGTTTCTTTTCTTCTTTCCACTCTAATGAAGTGTCAGTCTGTATGCTCTGTAAGGAAGAGTGGTGTGTTGTTGAGATCAGGCATGCCCCAGTCTACCCAGCTGTAAATGGGTAACTCACCCTAGTCCTGAGTTAGGGAAGGCAAAGGCTCCAGGGGAAGCAGGCCCTAAACTTGGTCACTCCAACCGACGCAGGATGGTGTATGTATGAAGTAGAAGTGTAGAGTGTGATTACCGCGAATGGTGTACTGTTCGTGTGCTGACCAATATAACCACTCATACACATGTGTCTACAAGGCACCAATGCAGACTGCTGGAATCTTTGTTTACTCAATTTATTCAGACGTACACACTGGGACATACGAGTACATCATGGTATGTTGACATATCAATTTGTAGGTATACATAGCAGATCTGAAGTCATGACACATTCAGAAATAATGGGCAGTACATCAAAAGTTCAATGTCATGATATATTATGGCCGCATCCCCCTATCTGACTAAACGCGTCAGTGAAGGCAGATCGGTAAATAACTAAAGTTACTTGACGTCCATAGTTTGTAGCATATATTATGAAACCACGAAAGAGGGGTTTCTAGCAAGATTGAGATCTCCCTGTCACTGTCCGATAATAGGATAAATAATCTGTTCTCTTGGCAGTGATCAAAACATATGATGACCGAAATCTAACATGGCTGCCTCCCTGAGTTGTCGTTCACTCATTCATAGGAAGGAGAATATAAGCCAGAGTTAATTTATAATGGGTATATAAATGATTTCATAAATGTTCCCATACAGCTCTACGGTGATCAGGTTAATTCACGTAGCCATAACCGCTGTAGGAAAGTCTGTCATCTTTGTCGATACAAAACACGACCCTAGCGATACGAAGCACAATGTTCCATCTAGGTCGAATCGACATGAGATCATCAAAATAGGGTCTGGCAATACATGGAGTCCGAATTATACATTGTACCGTACCTTAGGAGAGTCTCTAACATAAACTATAGTAGAGATACCATCTCCTTTAGAAGAAAACCACTTCATGAATCATATTTCCTTAAGAATCTACCAGCCCTTTGAAAAATGCGTACCCGCCATTATCACGGTACATCGGAACTCATCACGACTTGTCAAGACAACTCATACTTCCGCTAGACCGGAATAATAAGAATCTAGTCCCGCCTACCCATCCAAAATATACAATATAGGACTGATTCTACTTGTACTAATAATATGTAATACATATGAATTCAGGCCATAAACATAATAAGCAAATTAATATATTTTCTGGCCCTAAAAAATAAGTACAAACGTAAGAGCAATCCATGCGCCGGATCAATATCAAGAACGATTACTCCTATAATCAAAAGTGTGAATCAAACATGGATTCTCTCGCTTTTACCATAGACAGCATTTTCATACACAAATGAATGAATGTCTATATTTTTTCCATATTAAATAGCCATATCGATTTTTGTAATATGTGCGTCAAAATATGCACGCAACAGATTACCACACCCCTCGGGAAAAAAAAATGGTACATTTTTTTTTTTTGAAATACATCTAGGAGCAACATACAATAGGCTCACAACGCACCAATAACAATGCGCAGATGATAAGCATAAGTTTTATGACCTTAGAGAAAGTACTTCTCTAAGTATTAATATTTCCAGAGAGGTGTCACCAACGCATACTACAATATTAGCAATGACACAATTTCCACATTAGTTTATACATAAATTTCATCTAAGATATCTTAACATCATGATCATCAAAGACGAAAAACATTGAAAGATCAGCGGTGAATAAATATCAATGAACCGCTAAGTAGTGTTACAATCAATATATGATATATTACATATGTGTACACATTTCAACATAGAAACAACTGTATCAAAGTTGTATAACAGTTATGAATCATGTGGGCATCTAGACAAAATATCTGCCATCACATTTTCTGACCCACGGATAGCTCGCACCGAAAAATGAAATGGCTGTAGAGCAATCGCGTATCGCGTTGATCTCGCGCTCTTCAGATTTTTACTCTGAATAGCCGTAAGAGCTTTCTGGTCAGTTTCCACAATGAAATGCGCGCCCAGAAGAAATCTTTGCAGTTTAAGGATTGACCAAACCATAGCCAATAATTCACGGTCTAGGACCGAGTAATTCTTCTCTGCGGCATTTAATTTCCGAGAAATATACATCACAGGATGCAGAGTTCCAGAGTACTCTTGCATTAGTGCAGCTCCAATCCCGGTGGATGAAGCGTCACTACGAAGAATAAATGTCTTATCCTTAGAAGGCAATACTAGGATAGGTGAAGTAGAAAACATAGTTTTAACCTTATCCAAAGAGGATTGACATTCTTGAGTCCAATGGACTACATTAGGAGACCCTTTCTTTAGCAAGGAAGAAAGAGGTGACATAATGGAGGACAGATTCGGGATGAATCGTCCATAAAATTGTATTAGACCTAAGAGACTTCGTACTTGCTTTTTAGTCTTAGGAATAGAAATGTTAAGTATCTTACTTGTATTATGGTCTTCTGTTTTTAGGAACCCATGACCAACACGGTGTCCTAAGAAAGATATTTCGCTAAAACCAATACATGCTTTCGATGGTTTCGCTGTCAGGTTATGCTCGCGTAAGATAGACAATAGTTCATTTATACCATTATAGTGATCGTTCCAAGTATCACTGAAAAGACAGATGTCATCAAGATACGCAATGACATCTGAGCGATGAGATAGGATTCGACGCATCATGCGTACAAATGTTGCAGGGGCGTTCATAAGACCGAAAGGCATGAAATTCCATTGGAATAGACCCCTAGGCGTCGAAAAAGCAGTAAACGGTTTGGCGTGTTCGGATAGTGGAACTTGCCAATATCCCTTAGACAAATCGAGTTTAGTAAAGAAGTGAGAATTCGATAGTCTCGTAAGTAGCTCTTCTAGTAAAGGCATAGGTTCAGCATCGAATTTAGTCACTTGATTCAATTTGCGATAATCCACGCAAAGACGTATGTTATTGTCTTTTTTTCGTACTATAACCATCGGCGAAGAATATGCTGATGTGGATGGTTCAATAATTTTTAACTCTATCATCTCATCTAACTCTTTCTCTACCTGTGCTTGAAAATGTATCGGGATAGGATACGGTCTGACTCTTATAGGACTATGGTCAGTAAGAATAATGTCATGTTGAATGACATCAGTTTGACCAGGAATGTCAGTAAGGACATCCTGAAATTGTTCTAACATAGTAGAAACTTGTTTCTGCTCTCCTGGAGATAATTCTGGAGAAATTGCAACATCTTTCCATGATTCATTAGAGTGAAGAGGAATCATTGGAAAAGGTAAATTTACATCCGAGAAACTCGTTTCCTCATCCTGTATTACTGACAGAGATGAGTACTGTCCATGTTGGACTGGAAAATCGTCCGTTGCCTGGAAAACAGGTTGTAAATAATCAGGACGTTCATGGAATTCCGTGAGCATGTTGATGTGGAAGGTTTTACGCTTCCCGTCAATATCGACGATATAGTCAACATCGGAAACTTTTGATATTATATCGTACGGACCTTTCCAAGAAACGAGAAGTCTATTTTCCCTACAAGGTAGCAAGACAAATGCTTTGTCACCTGGACAAAGTTGTCGCAAACATCTCTTTTTATTGGCAAATTCCCTTGCCTTCTGTTTCGCAAATTCAGAAGAAGCAGTTGCCAATTTGCATGCTTCAATAATCTTGTGTCTAAGTGCGATGACATATTCATAAGAGGATTTTGTGTCATCGACAATATTATCAGCAGTTATAAGATCATGAAGTAAGGACATAGGACCTCGCGGTTTCGCGCCAAAGACAAGTTCAAAGGGAGAAAATCCTGTATGTTCGTTGGCGACCTCTCTATATGCAAAGAGAGCCGCGGGTAAAACCCTATCCCAATCCTGAGGATGATCTTCTGTTATCTTACCTAGTAGGTTTTTCAGAGTTCTATTCAAACGTTCCACCATCCCATTGGACATAGGATGATAAATACTACTCAGCGATCTCTCTATCTTCAGAGTCGACATTACTTGAGACATGGTATCCGATATGAGTTGGGTACCATGGTCGGATAATATTTCTGCTGGAAACCCCAGACGAGAAAATATTAACCAAAGAGCATCTGCGACATCAGCAGTAGTTATGCTCTTTAGAGGAACAGCCTCCGGCCAACGTGTGCACATATCAACACACGTCAAAATAAATTGGTGTCCTCTAGCAGACTTTATCTTAAATGGACCAATGATGTCTATCGCCATTTTTTGAAATGGCCGAATGGGAATGTCTGCAGCCTGAATAGGTGCATCATGGCGTGGACCTCTGGATTTAATCTCTTGACATACTTTACAAGATCGACAATAGATTCGTATGTCCTTATTCACAGCAGGCCAAAAGAAAGATTGAAGAACTCTAGCTTTAGTACGGGAAAAACCCATATGTCCAGCACACTGCGAATCATGAGCGTGCTGTAAGATTTTAACTCTCATATTTTTAGGCACAAGGATTTGAGAATGAATGGACTTAGCGGAGTCTTGTACCATACGTACAAGTACGCCATTCTTCATCGTAATCCAAGATTTACGATTTGTATCCTTATTCGGATCACCTTTTGTTGCCAGAGTAAAGAATTTCTTTAGAGTAGGATCATCTTCCTGCTGTTTGATAAAGGAATCGTGGGAAATCTCCAAGGGATCATCTTGGATCTGCGCATCATTATCTTCAGAATGTGAAGATTGTGGCATATTAAGAGCTTGAGCCCTAGTGATTACTGCATTAGCAGATTGCATATTAACATTTTCCCAATTAGAAATTTGCTGTGGAGTGCATTCTTTCACTCCATGAATGCGACCGATGATAAGATCAGCGATCGGATTCGGCAAGAGACATGCTTGCACCTCTCCTGTAAAGAAAGGCGTAGCAATATTGATAATGGCAGTGGAGTACCTCTCCAATGTGCCACCAAATGTTACACATTTGACTATATTGCCTGTAGCTCGAGAAGGATTTACGAGTGATTGCCTCACTCCAATGGTAGTGCACCCCGAATCGAAAAGAATTGATACCGGAGTACCATCTATTAGGCCCCTATTAAAGACAAGAGCACCCCTTCCATTATGCGCAATTGACGCATGGAGAGCGGGAAGCGGGTGACCGCAGCTTAAAGTAGACACTGTGGTTGGATCGAATAATGTTTTGCATTGCGAACACTCAGATGCTCTAGCAAAATCGAAAGCGGAATTTGCTACACTGTTGGAGTCTTTTTTATCATTATTCTGATTATCGGTGTCGTGGAACTCCTGTTGTGCAGAGTTAGCCTGGTAATAAGATTTACCATGTCTTTTGTGTTGTGATCTACCTCGGTTATAATTGTCTCTATAATTATTATTGCCTCTGTTATAACCCCTATTTGGGTTTGAATCATAATATTCATGATCATAATCATCATGCTCATTATATTGAGTATCCCTGTAATATTGTTTCTTTTGTCTCCATGAAGCACTTGGGTAGTTCCTATAGCTACTCCCTTTCCGAGAATTTCTAACATTATGGGTACCCCTCGCGTGTCGAGGACTATCAGCCCGATTCCAGTTCTTCGAAGAAGAACCCTGATTTGAGTGGTTATCTTGGTTTTGATACTTATTCCAATTAACCTTTTTATCAAATTTATTTTTAGCTCCTTGGAATTTGTGTGAGTAATTCTGATTATATTCTGTTGCCGAAGCAACTGGCATACTCTCTTTAATGTTAGAGTTACTAAGAATCATGTCAGGGTGTGCCGTGGCATACTGGTCACAATATTCTTCCATTTGCTTTATTGTACCAGGTTTACGCTCATGTAAGAACTCTAGGAATGATTTATTTACAGAAGACATGACCTTGTCTCTTAGCAATAAATCCGTAAGACCATCAAATGTTTTCTCTGTTTTGGATAATTCAATCCATCGTGAAAGTGTAATTCGTGCTTTTGAGATGAAATCTGAGAATTCTACACCTACCTCAGGTCTCATTGTTTTAAACAAAAGACGGTAACCTTCCTCAGACAGCTGATATCTCTTTATCAAAGCTGCCCTAACAGCATCATAATTATCTTTGTCGGCCTCTTCAACAAAATATAACTTACTCAGAGACTCCCCTTTTAGATTTTCAGACAACTGATTCACATACTGTGATTTGTCAACATTATGAGATCGACAAGCCCGTTCAAATCTAGAAAGCCAAAATGTTATGTCATCACTGGTAGGGTTAAACGCTGGTACCTTGACCTTGTACACAAAGGGTTTACCATTACCACCAGATGCCTGATTAACATTACTCATACATGTCAATTTTAATTTCTCTAATTCAAACTCATGTTCTCTTATTGCTTTTCTCTCTTCAGCTTCTCTATCTAATCTTCTCTGTTCTGCAGCAGCTTCTAATTTTTTCTGTTCTGCAGCAGCAGCAACTTCTAATTTTTTCTGTTCTGCAGCAGCTTCTAATTTTTTCTGTTCTGCAGCAGCAGCAACTTCTAATTTTTTCTGTTCTGCAGCAGCTTCTAATTTTTTCTGTTCTGCAGCAGCTTCTAATTTTTTCTGTTCTGCATCAGCTTCTAATTTCTTCTGTTCTGCATCAAATCTCCTTTCCTCCACTTGCATCTGCAATTTCTTAAGTTCAGCAGCAGTATCAGCTTCTTTTTCTAATCTTTTTTCTTCAGCTAGAGCTTTCCTTTCTTCTGCAGCAGCTTTTTTTTCTTCTATTTGAAGTTTTCTCTCCTCAGCCGCAGCTTTTTTTTCCTCAGCAGCAGCTTTTCTTTCTTCAACAGCAGCAGCAGTTTTTTTCTCTTCTGCAGCTAATGCTTTGTCATATTGAGCAACAGCCCATTGTTCTAAGTCTTTTCCAGTCTTATCAAGAGATTTTCCTTGTGCAATGAAATAATCTAATGTAGACATATTGTCTTCTTAAATCAGAAACCTGAAAAAGTAAATAAATTACCCTCTTTCACGTTAATGGGAGACAAGTCTATACCATAGACTTAGTCTTAGTCCAAACTTGTATGGTTTATAATAACCAATGATAACTTGAGTACCTGTGGACAACAATAACTGTATCTCAAATACTGTGGGAGACAAGCCTTACAAAGGTCTTGTATACCTCAATGTAATCAAAGATCACTTGAGTACCTGTGGAAAAAATATTTCCCTTTACCAATCACTTTGGGAGACAAGCCTTACAAAGGTCTTGTACATTTTGTTTTATAACAATAACAATCATAAAGTACTGATCTGTACTATACTATCAGTGTATACCACTATACGTCATATGTCAACTAAAGACATTACAAAGGACAAACAAGAAAAGACAATATGAACACATTTGCAGAGATCAAATTAAATTAAATAGGAGAAATGAAAAAAATGATCACAGAAACCGTGATGATAACTGCAATAATAAAATAACAAGACAAATAACGCCACAGTGTATAAACATAAGGGTGTAAAAAACTGAAATGAAAGGAAAGATGAGACCTACAATTATACAAACAAATCAAACAAAAATAAGGAACACAAAAAATGTTACAAATACAAATATGAAACAGTCGTCACAACTAACCAAATATTTGCAAACTATGTTGCATGCAAATTTCAATTAAGAAATTGCTCCCTATCGAACGCCAGAACAAGACCAATATCACTCGGTATTTCCTGTTCTAGTCACCTCCCATCCAGGCCCGCAACATATAAACACCTACACATATAAACAAATAACATGTAAGCATAAATAGCATATAGCATACAATATAATTTATGTCATGAATGGAATGTGTTGCAGGTATAGTGTTGTAAAGCAGGCACAGTTTATTTTAATACTAATAACTTGCCACTTTATTGAGTAATAGATTTAATTCTAAACTATTACACTGTCAATTTTTTCTCTTTTGAGCATATGAAGATCCAACGATGAACTATGCACTTTATGTTCAACAACACTGTGATTCTTCTGTACGTTGAGAAATGTCAACAATACTGCTCCAGATATTTTCTACACTTGATACCACTGTCCTGTGTAATACTGTCTGTACAGCGAAAAACTGTCAACAAGCGCTGACCTAGATACAGCATCCTATCGGTAATACAGGTCAAGCTGACATCGACTGTATAGCTGTCCTACTGGTGTTGATGTGTTCAAACAAATGTTCTTTCAGCTGTAAACTGTGATTCTCAACACAAAACTGCGTAAGCTGGACCCAGGAATCTGGCTCGCCACTGTAAAGTTTCTTTTCTTCTTTCCACTCTGTAAAGTGTCAGTCTGTATGCTCTGTAAGGAAGAGTGGTGTGTTGTTGAGATCAGGCATGCTCCAGTCTACCCAGCTGTAAATGGGTAACTCACCCTAGTCCTGAGTTAGGGAAGGCAAAGGCTCCAGGGGAAGCAGGCCCTAAACTTGGTCACTTCAACCGACGCAGGATGGTGTATGTATGAAGTAGAAGTGTAGAGTGTGATTACCGCGAATGGTGTACTGTTCGTGTGCTGACCAATATAACCACTCATACACTTGTGTCTACAAGGCACCAATGCAGACTGCTGGAATCTTTGTTTACTCAATTTATTCAGACGTACACACTGGGACATACGAGTACATCATGGTATGTTGACATATCAATTTGTAGGTATACATAGCAGATCTGAAGTCATGACACATTCAGAAATAATGGGCAGTACATCAAAAGTTCAATGTCATGATACATTATGGCCGCATCCCCCTATCTGACTAAACGCGTCAGTGAAGGCAGATCGGTAAATAACTAAAGTTACTTGACGTCCATAGTTTGTAGCATATATTATGAAACCACGAAAGAGGGGTTTCTAGCAAGATTGAGATCTCCCTGTCACTGTCCGATAATAGGATAAATAATCTGTTCTCTTGGCAGTGATCAAAACATATGATGACCGAAATCTAACATGGCTGCCTCCCTGAGTTGTCGTTCACTCATTCATAGGAAGGAGAATATAAGCCAGAGTTAATTTATAATGGGTATATAAATGATTTCATAAATGTTTCCATACAGCTCTACGGTGATCAGGTTAATTCACGTAGCCATAACCGCTGTAGGAAAGTCTGTCATCTTTGTCGATACAAAACACGACCCTAGCGATACGAAGCACAATGTTCCATCTAGGTCGAATCGACATGAGATCATCAAAATAGGGTCTGGCAATACATGGAGTCCGAATTATACATTGTACCGTACCTTAGGAGAGTCTCTAACATAAACTATAGTAGAGATACCATCTCCTTTAGAAGAAAACCACTTCATGAATCATATTTCCTTAAGAATCTACCAGCCCTTTGAAAAATGCGTACCCGCCATTATCACGGTACATCGGAACTCATCACGACTTGTCAAGACAACTCATACTTCCGCTAGACCGGAATAATAAGAATCTAGTCCCGCCTACCCATCCAAAATATACAATATAGGACTGATTCTACTTGTACTAATAATATGTAATACATATGAATTCAGGCCATAAACATAATAAGCAAATTAATATATTTTCTGGCCCTAAAAAATAAGTACAAATGTAAGAGCAATCCATGCGCCGGATCAATATCAAGAACGATTACTCCTATAATCAAAAGTGTGAATCAAACATGGATTCTCTCGCTTTTACCATAGACAGCATTTTCATACACAAATGAATGAATGTCTATATTTTTTCCATATTAAATAGCCATATCGATTTTTGTAATATGTGCGTCAAAATATGTTATTATTGTATCATTTTGTATTGTGAAAATTTACTCTGTGTGATGAAATGAGAGTTGGTTATTGGCTAGTGGGACTCTCAGTTGTCAAAGGTATAAAGGCAGAGAGTGTTTGAGTTGTGCAGAGGTAAAGAAGTTCTGAAAGAGTTCTGACATGTCTGATAAGGCTGTTCTGTCATGTGGAAGACAGCTGGACACAGAGCCCAGCAGAGGTTGTTTTTGTCTACAGTGTGGTTGAAGTAGTAGTGTTTGCGTTCAGGGATTATGATGTAAGGAGCTTCTGAGTTTGTCATAATAAGTATGTTTTGCTCCGAATGAAGATTATGTCATATTTTTTATTGTGCTTGCTCTGAATTGCACTGATTTGTGCACTGTGCTTAGTGTTGCCGCTGCAGAAGTGATTTTTCATGCAATTGTAACAATTGCATTGCAGTAGTAATGTTGTAACTGTGCAATATATGTCCTTAGACAACATTTGTAGATGGTGTGTTAACAGCAAGGTTGGAGTTGAGGTTGTTTGCAGGAGAGGGGTGGTTCATTGTCATCAGCCAACCTGTTCTGTGTGACTATAATACATGATGTCTTATATTTTAAGGCCACTACTTTGACTTGGAAACAATGAAATATGTGACTTCATTTTACAGGGAGGTTGGTGTTTACTGATTTTAAACTCTGAGATAAACTTGCGATCTCCATCTCTTATATTCTCAGTCTTTTTCTAGAGATCCATGAATGCAAACTCATCCGCTATGGTTATGATAAAGCATGTGAAATGTGCTGCCTATATATTTGTGTCAAATCAGTGCAAACTGACTTCATTATATATTAATGCTGTATTGAATAAATTGACTATATATTGTATACTTGAGAAGTATATTATTACTATTACTAGCAGCCAACCATAAAATATATAGTAAGTAGATTTAGTAGATGTAAACAGCTAACCATTAAAGGGCAGGAGGTCGGTATTCAGAGCTGATTTTCCTAGGTGTTTGTGACAGGAAATCTGTGTTTCAGGCAATATACAGGATGACTGAAAAGTCACCCTCCTATTTTTAAAGTTTGATATCCTCACTTGTACCCACATGATTTATATGAAATAAATATCAAAATAATGAGTAATAATTGGCATTTGACAAACAAGTTTTATTTTATATTCCCAGATGCTTAATAAAACAAAGTCTAAAATGGCCAAATAACTGATTTTACAAGAGACAGTAAAAATAGCTGTTGCTATGAAATCATGCATTGAACAAACTGGATCTCATGCTGAACTGTAATGTTAATGTGAAATAACATTTTGTGTGATAAAATGGTAGTTACTGGTCTACATTGTGATTTTGTTTCACATAAATTAGTTGGATAGAAGTAAAGAAATAACAGGTTAAACAAAGGAAGTGACTTTTCATTCATACTATATTTGAACCAAGTTTGTGCATGCTTTTGTCCCAGTTATAATTTTTACATGACTCAGACTGTGAAGTGGAAGTAAACCCTTTATCTCATTATTCAAAAGTGATATAAAGCCACCATGCTAATTTTTAAAGCATTTTTAACCAAATGTTATCTGCTGCCTTACAGTAAGTTTTAAAAAAAAATTTGTTACCCATTTTCAATGACGACCAGTACATCATCTTTCAAGTTACCTCTTGTCTTAAAGCTCAACAAGCTTTTTTCATCATCATCGCCCTTCAGCTTCTCAAGGAACATAGGCCTTTAACTCTTACTATCCGGCAAGCCCCGTGAAGTGGCGCGGGTTTAGTATCAAGTTTAAGGCTCGCCAGTTCAACTGGCGCGCGACGGTAACGATAGCTAAACTAGCGCGTAAAAACGCGGTTTTAGCTCATGTATAGTAAGAGTTAATAAACTAATCTACCAAGTCTTCCTGTCCCATGTCATCAGCTCAAGGTCTTTCTGCCTCTTCTTCATTCCTTGAATGTCTGCCTCCAGCTGCCTTCTCCATGTGTTCTTTGGTCTCCATCTACCTCTCTTATCCTGGTGATTCCAGAACAAACACTGACCTCCTAATGCTTTCAACAAGTTTCCTCAATGTATGTCCTCAATGTTCCCATCGTCAGTGTCTTCTCATCTCTTGTTTCATTGGCACTTGTCTGATTCCTGTCATGAGTTCTACATTAGTGATCTTGTCATACCATTTCAATCCGTCTATTCTAAGCAAGCACCCATTTATGAAAGTCAATAGCTTTTTGGTAGTTATTTTTGTTGTTCTCCATGTTTCAGAGTCACACAGTCATTAGTCATTTTTTAAAGCACATCTGGTTGATTGCGATGTTACTGTTCCTTGCTTCCCTTTTGGACCTCGCTAACACATTGGTGTGTTACTAGAAATACATGCTTGTAGTTTTATGCAAATTTCAAGGCAGATGAGGACGTAAACTGTAATAGTGACTTGAATGTGAGTTCTAGGCTTAGTTAAATGTCCAGTGATACAGCATAAGATAATGCATCATGGAAAGTGGACATGGTCCCATCATCAGCCTTCAATTCTCCTGTATCAGTCAGTCAGGCATAATTCAGATTTACAAGAAGGGCAAAGGCAAATTGATTAATGTTTCAAGAATAGAAATGGCATGAAGCAAGGAATAGTTTTAGATTCCTACCAAAAGATGGAAAAGAAGTGTTGTGTCAACTAATCTGGGTGAAATGTCTACCCCAGTCTAGTGCGTTGAAAGCAGTGGTCCCCAAACTTTTTTTCTGGGTACCATTGTCTTTGTTTCATAAACTCATTTCCAGTGCCACCCTACTCTACATTATAGAAAGCATAATGGTTTGCAGGACCTACTCAGGAAGATAATAGCAATAAAATTCAGAAGAGTTACAATTAACTGCACATTTATTAAAAACCAGTTAAAACTTTTCAGGTAATTTTATCAACAAAATCAATCAATAGATTCAGTGATAACAGCATTTCAACGTCTGATAGTCATTTAACAAGAATCTTAGATATGTTTGTTTGGTTTTAAGGACCATCATAATTGCACACAGACTACTCCATCAGTGCTCCAATCTCCTCCCTTAGATCACACAAGGAGGATCTCAGCACAGTGCATGAACTCCATAGCACCGGCAAGGATCCCAATGTGTGTATACAGGAATCGCACATTCTATAAATATTTTTGCGGTGTTTAGGTTTTCTTAATTTTGTAAATATTGCCAGGGCAGCCGCTGTATGGCCTTCTCTTTATGATTTCCAACTGCTGAGGGGTTTTTAATGTGCGCAACTTGCACATAAGACCTGCTATTTTTTCACCCTTATCTGAGAAGGCTAGGCATCCGGTCTCACTACCCAGGAGATCAGGGGAGAGAATGACATTTTTAGGACCCACTGGTTCTAAAAAAAAATTTCCCTGTTCTTGGAATCGAACCCAGTACCTTAAGAATTAGAGGCAAGCGCCATACCTCTTAGCCATTCTGACCCCTAAAATCTTAGATATCCAATTTAGTAACCACTTCCTTGTTAGTGAAATTTTGGGCTTGATGAAGCGATCCCAGTGTTTCAGTGTCTGATCTAAAGTCACTTATCAGAAGTTTTAAATCACCATGTTTAGTAATCTGGGAATGGATTTCTGTGCTTGATGACCACATTAAAAACAGGTTCTGCCAAACATGTTGGAAAGAACCAATGTCTATAGTGCAGAAAAGCGATCAGAAATTTCTTTCTGTAACCAAAACTCTTGGTAGTCAAATCTTAATGTTAATCAGAATCGACGTCATTGCACTCCGGGCAAACCGATAGGTGCTCAGTCTCCCTCAGCAAATGTCAAAGGGTATGAATGCTAATTGTTCCTGTTGTGCACTGGTTGAATACACGGCGGATGCGTCCTCTCATACGTCCATCTCTGCTGGTTCTACGTTGGTAGTCAAATGGAACTAAGCAAACAATGCTCTCAGAGGGGCTCACCTAACCTCTCTTTATCTCTCTCTCTCTCTCTCACACACACACACATATAAATGCTTTCATTTTAAAATAATTATTATACAATGTCAAATGAAGGTTGAGATTGAAGATAATAGTAAAAAGGTCAAGGCAGATACTGTCATAAGGGAGTGAAATGTTAGAGACTTCACTATACTGGGTCCAGCTTTGAGAGGTGGGATGACCAGTTCCCTTCCTTGCTGCCTTTTCCTTCCCTAAGAGCTTAGTCAGGCAGCCATTTACAGCTGGATAGACTTAAGCATGATACCACTGCGATTTTTACCCGGTGCCTTTCCTGTGAGAGGCTAGTGCTCTAACCACTGTGCCATTGGATGCTCAGAAGAAGATAATGAAAGATAAAGAAGACAATAATCAAAAATATTGTACTTCAGCTTGAAACACTGCTGCTCAAGTAAATATTCAATGAAAAATCACTAAAATCTCACATAAAGAAATGTTCTGTTAATATAAAAAGTTTTATTTTTTGTATAGAAATCCTGAAGACAAAATTATTGTCACAGGTTACAAAAATAGGTCTTTGCCCTATAGAAAAAGACAGTTTTGAAACACACCGAGAGGAAAAAGAAAATATAATTTATGCAGTTTTAGTAAGACTAACATTTTATTGTATTACAACATGATTCCCCCCCCCCCCCCCCTCCCCTTATTTTCTTTATTTTTGGCTTAGACACAGCCCTTGAATTGGTTGCCATTTATTACAGTGTTCTGTCCCCATTGCCAGCATTTAGGCCTGTCACTATTATCTGCCCCGTATTTTGACTTTTTCAGATTCTTCATGATTAACTAATTGTTATTGTTGAACAGAATCAACATCATTGCACTCTGGGCAAACCCATAGGTGCTCAGTCTCCCTCAGTATATGTCAAAGAGTGCGAATGCTAACTGTTCCTGTAGCTCACTGGTTACACTGACAAACAACATTTTTCTTTCTTATATAAGAATAAGTGTTCTTAGGTCAGTTTCTTGCGCTGATTTCAAATTTGAAATCCGTTTATCTCTATCACGTCGGGTTCTTAAGATATTTGTGAATAAATATATTTTTGGGAAACCGTTATTTGCTCCGTTTCATTTTTACTATATAACTTTTTAAAAATTAATAAAATGCAAAATAATTCTACTTTTTATACTGCTAAAAGATGCATGACATATGTTACGTTATATTTCAAATAGTTACTGTATTTTGAAATAATTCCGAGTGAAATATGGCTTCTAGAAGTTGTAGAAATTCGGCTGATCTGTTCTGTTACGTGTGCGGATATTTAACCGATCGTGTTAACCAGAAAAACTTTATACACCATTGCTAAAGAAAGCATATGAACTTTATTTCGATTCGAAAGTTGATGATGCAAATAAATCTTGGAAGCCAAATGCAGTTTGTTCGACTTGTGCAAATACATTGGCAGGTTGGTTACGAAAATCGCCGAAGCATAAGTTGATGCCTTTTGGAGTGCCAGTAATATGGCGTGAACCAACAAATCACGCTACTGATTGTTACTTCTGCTTGACAAATATCTATGGTTTCACTTTTAAAACTAGAAAGTCTGTGGTTTATCCAAATATTGAATCGGTTTCGAAACCAGTGCCTCGTGATCCAATCACGTGTCCGATCCCAGTTCCACCAGAACAATATCCGTTGGACGTGAATGAACCATCAGAAAGTGATAGTTTACCTGCTTTAGAAACTAATTCTGACTCGGATTATATACCGGTGAATGATGGTGTTCACTTAATTAACCATTCAGAACTTTCAGATCTAATACGTGATCTCGCTCTCACCAAAGGACAAGCGGAATTACTCGGTTCGCGACTCAAAGAATGGAATCTTTTAGCGCCCAATACTCCGATATCTAAATTTCGTCATAGACACAGAGAACTTGTTCAATACTTTGAGATGGATGATGACATTTGCTATTGCAAAGATGTAAAAGGTCTAATGGTGCACCTCGGTCATGAGCACATAGTCAACGAATGGCGACTTTTCATCGACTCTTCCAAGACTAGTCTAAAAGCCGTGTTATTGCATAATGGAAATTTATTTTCATCAATTCCAGTCGCCTACTCTGTTCATATGAAAGAAACTTATGACAATATGGCTATACTTTTGGCAAAAATAAAGTACAATGACTACCAATGGCGGATTTGTGGAGACCTAAAGGTCATTGCAATTCTCACGGGCATGCAGACTGGGTATACTAAATTTTGTTGCTTCCTATGTGAATGGGACAGCCGCAACAGACAGGAACATTATGCAAGAAAGGTGTGGCCTATCAGGGATCGTATGCAGCTCGGGCATAAAAATGTAATACACGAGCCATTAGTTAACAAAGACAGCATCATTTTACCACCGTTACATATAAAGTTGGGGCTCATGAAGAATTTCGTAAAAGCGTTAGATAAAACGAGCAAAGCTTTCACTTATCTTCGAGAAAAGTTTCCGCAAATTAGCGATGCAAAGATAAAGGAAGGTATCTTTGTAGGACCTCAGATTAGGAAAGTTATTCCAGACAAACAATTCGAGAACTTGTTACATGGTAGTTGTGGTGAAGTGGGATGTTATAAATACTTATAGGGAACTTAGTGTACTGACTGAGATCAGCTGTGAAGGTATCTATTTCTATTAAGAGTAGTGTATTATAGATAACCTTACTTGCTACCACATATCTATATATCTCAGTCAGAATTATTCTGGAATAGTGTGATGCTACGTTATGTGTCTAGGGTATGAGTATGGTGAAGTGTAAGTCACAACAACAGACAGATAAACAATTTAATTTAATCCACTACTCTTAACAACACTGTGACACTCACATACATATAACACTCTATGAGAATATCTTAAAGAAGTCACTCGTAACTTTTCAAATAACAATATGTATTCATTACTGGCATGAATGAATATGTGTCCTGATTCAACTACAAGGGAACCAGGAATCACAATCAATTTAAATTACAAGTTATGTACAGAATGTATTTAATATGAATATTGTAGTGACATATATTATTACAAATATTCTATGTGTGTCAGTTGTGTAGTAGTAAAATGAGGTAATACTGGTTTTGTTTTGTTCAAGCTCTGTTGGTATTTGTCATCATGACTTCAATAGTTTGTCTTTTGGGACTAGTATTGGAGATGTTCTCAGTTCCTGATATTAAGACAATTAAATTCCCCTCTGAATGTTATTTTTATAAAGTCATTTCAAGATGAGGGGACATAATGTTGAGCTCAGCTGGCCAAGTTAGCTTATCTGGCGTGATGGCGGCAGGAAAGGACTCCTCTGCTCGAATTCTCCTCTGGGCTCTGGAGACACCTCACTGATAGCTAAAAGGACCAAGGAGTATGCTGTCCGACACTGGATTCAGCAAAGCTCTGACCAGGTGCTGCTCAGTACCATCAAGACCACTGTCCCTGAAATCAAGAAGGATGTACCTTCTACTTCATAACTAACTTAAACTCTCTTGTTACACTGATCACAACACAGCACAAACATTGAGTTCAGAGCATTAGGCCAACTGTCAGCTTCATTTGAAATACTTTATTCCAGTATTACCCTTCTTAATGGTTACTACGCCTCTGCACTTCCAGCATTATTTCTTTCTATTCAATCATCCAGGTGTCAGTGTACTGTTTGGCCATTCCATGCCGTTTTACTTCTCTCCGACACCCTCTGTTCAGGCTGGAGCATTACAGGCTTTACCTCACGTTTGCCACTGAACTACACATATATATACAGGCATAAATCAACAATTCACATTCAATTTTCATTAAAAGATATTGAATGGTTCAAGCTTACCACAATTCATACGAATAAACACAGATACGTTGATTAGCAATGAATTCTGGCACAAACTGGCACAAATTCCCATCTGCTTATCTTCCAGGCTTTTATTTAGCAAAATATAAGCTGGCTTCAACGCACTGATGCTTTATCAAGCTTATTTAAACAAGTGGTTTCGAACTAACGCTCCCAAGTGTGTATATCAGCGAGTCTGACCAATGAGCCCCGTTTCGACAAGTGTTTGAAAAAATGTTACCTTTCCCCGTCTCCCCTAACAACCAAGATAGTATTTATAGCCCGACCAATCGTGGTTAGGCTTTCATTTGTTGCGCTCCAATCAATTTGGAGTTTACATGGTAGGCTATTTCTGTAACGTAAATTTTTTTCAAACACGTTATAAAAAAAATCTTATGAGCAGAAATGATTTTATGCTGTCAGGCACCCCCAATATTTTATTTTGGGTATAATTTATTAATTCCTGGACTATTTGCGTAACGTTTTACATATTATTTGTCAGCAAGCCCTAAGGAACCCAAAAATACAAATTTAAAGGAGCTACGTGGCTGCGTTCAAAATATGCAATTTCTTCTACCTCCTGTTTCGAAGATGTGCTGTCTGGGTACTGTTATGTTTTCAACCGTAAACCCATCTAATGTTATCTTTCCTAATAAGAGTTTTTTATGATTTATAAACCTAACTCTGGGAAAGGGTAGTGTATTTTATCACTGTCCGTCTGAAAAAAAATTAGTGCATGTAGACTTACACGCGTGATGGCAGCATTTGTGTATCGCGCGACGCGTGTTGCATGCGTTCCTGATTTTCAGCCCTCCCCTCTCTCTTTATCCTTTTGTCCATCTGTTCGTTCGTTTTGGTAACGTAATATAATTAATGTTAGGATTAATTTAGGTCATTACGCAGGGCCTCTCAATGTTTTTCTTAGAAATGCAGCACACGTTTCATTGAAGAAAGCGGGTAATAATACAGTAAGCTTTTACTATCAACGTGAAAGCGTTACAATTTGCAGACGAAGCAGAAAACAAGGGGGATTTCGAGTACAGTCATTGTGACAGCACTGTTCTTTACCATTCTTCTTCCTTTATTTATTATATGTATTTGTTAGGCTTTATATTTACTTGATAATTTATATATGTGGATTAGAATATTCCACGACACCTCCCCTCTTAAAACAGACATTATATGTCAGTCCTTTAATCTATATACACATAGAGAAATTTATTATTATTTCTGGGGTTTACGGTGATTCTCATCACACGGATGGCGGCTTAAAAAATCCGCTCCCAAATTGGTTTTTCCAGATATATACTCAATGCTAAAATTATATGGAGCCAGAGTAAAGACCATCGGAGTAACCTAGAGTTCTCATGCTTAGCCTGTGCTAGAAACGATAAAGGTTTGTGATCTGTTTGCAACTTAAATGCCTTCCCATATAGATAAATATTGAATTTCTTTATTGCCCATATTACTGCAAGACATTCTTTTTCGCTAGTTGAGTAGTTGATTTCAGCTTTATTCAACTTTCTGCTAGCATATGCCACTGGGCTTAATTCCCCATCCAATGCATCTGATTTCTGTAGTAGAGTTGCACCTAACCCAATATTACTTGCATCCGTCCTTACTATGAATTCTTGACTTAAGTCAGGTAATTTCAAAATGGGTTTACTTGTGAGCTTTTCCTTCAATTCTTGGTAAGTCATTTCACATTGTGGTGTCCATGTAATGCGATCTGGATGTCCTTTACGTGTCAATTCAGTTAACGGTGCACATATGGAATTAAAGTTTTTGATATACTTCTGGTAGAAACCACATAATGAGACAAAGGATCTCACGTCCTTCTTGGTTTGTGGTCTCGGGGCTTTCTGTAGTTTCTCTAAATTCTTTGGGTCAGGGGTCATGTTTCCCTGATAAACTGTGTGTCCCAAAAATTCCAATTCTTTACATCCAACGCAACATTTGGTTGGTCGGGCTGTTAAATTTGCCTCCCTAAGTCGATCAAACAGCATGTTCAGAGAGTCAATGTGTTCCTCAAATGTTTCTGTTGCTATAAGGATATCATCCATAAAATTTGTTATACAGGGATTATTCAGAGGATCCAATAATTTTCTCATCATTCTAGAGAAGACACTAGGCGCATTCTTCAATCCAAATGGCAATCTATTAAACTCATAGTGTCCTTCTGAGGTACTAAAAGCTAGGTATGGTCTAACCTCAGGCTTTACTGGAATCTGATAGTATCCTTTACTCAGATCCACTTTTGAGAAATATTTAGCTTTATTTAGTCTGGCAAACAGCTGATTTGTATCCGGCAATGGATCCACCTGTCCTTCTGTAATAGCATTCAGTCTCCTGTAATCTATACAGAGTCTATGTTCTCCAGAGGGCTTCCTTAAGAGTACAACACCGGAACTATACGAAGACTCACTGTGCGAAATAATTCCTTCCTTCAACAGATAGTCTATCTCTTCCTTCAAAGCTTTCTCCTTAGCAAACGGAATCGAATATGGTTTCATACAGACAGGTGTGGAGTCTATTAGTTTCATATCATATTCCAATAGGTTTGTATGCCCTGGTCGGTCTGTTAACACCTCTGCATGATTATTTAGAACCTGTTGCACTCTCTCTTTCTGAGTTTTCGTTAAATGTGTACTGATTTTCACCTGTGCTGCTGTCTCACAGGGGTGTAATGGATATTCAAATGATGAAAGTGGTTCCTTTTTCATCTCCATGGCGATGGACAAGGTCAACAAGTGTGTCTCTTCCTGATGTTCTCTTTCCAAATATTTCTTCAGGAGATTCACATGATAGATTTTTTCTTTCCCCTTCTTATCTATCTTATAATTTGTTCTAGACACCTTCTCTAGAACTGTATATGGACCCTGCCATCCAATTTGTAACTTATTCTGACTCCCGGGCAAAAGAAGCAGTACCTTCTCTCCCACAGCCAAATTTCTGTCTTTCGCCTTCCTGTTATAATAGGCAGCATGTTTCTTCCTGGCTTGTTTCAAATTTTCATTGGCAAGTTTCCAGCCAGTTTTCAACCGAGTGGTCAGCTCATTCACATATTGGTATGAAGATGTAATGTTTTCCTCTGCCTTTTCATCAGTCCACGTTCTTAACAAAGCTACATATGGACCTTTAATTGTGTGGACCTATTTGTCCTGCACCGGTATGGTCTCTTCCACTCGAAGCTTTATAGTGATGATTTTTCCTCCCAGAATTATCATTCACAAAACGACCGCTACCAATTTTTCTTTTGGGGCTTTCTCCCCTCTTAAAATTCTTGATGAGAGATTTCCTCTCTACATCCTCTTCCTCCAGTTTGTTTAAGTCCGATTGAGGGATTTTCGGCTTATCCTGGGGTAAGACATCTTTTTGCACTCACCGCATAGTGGCCATTGTAAAACAGTTAAGTGAAGCTTGTCCGTGAAAAGGGGCTTCCCATTCCATTTGGTCCACTTTATCAAATCTATTTTTCTTTTTATTATCAGGCCTAATTTTGCCCCGTGGCGTGTCCANGTCGTGATCAATGTTCCCACTTGTGGGTGTTCCCTCATGTGCTATGCTACACCTTTCTACAAAATTCTCAATGTCCCATCTTGCTTTGGGCCAATAATAATTGTGAGCCACCTTTTGAATGATGGTACCTATTTTCTCATGGTCCCCATCTGGTTTCACATGTAGGCTCCTTATTAAGTCTGTCCTATATCTTTTGGAAGAACCAGCTGTCCGTGACCATTGGATCTAGCTCCAGTCTTCCTATACATCAACTTGTTTTTCATGTAAAAATCTCCCTTGCCTGGAGTTGTATGACAAGTTGACAATTTTCTGAAACAAGGCTTGAGTGTTTTATCCCCAGCCTGTGCCTTCCTCATCTCTTCTGGAGTGGTATCTAACATAATATCCTCCTCCTGTCTTGAGGTCGACCTGACCTGAAGGGTTGCCATATACACAGGTTTCCTTCTGCAACGGTCAGTGTCATGATTGTCCATCTGACAATTCTTACACCACCTTTTTCCTTGGTTGAAAGATTTTCTTTCATCATATTTCCTTTCATCGAATTGTGGGAATTTATTTTTATTTTCATACCGTGGCCTATCAAATTGGTGCTTACCTTTATTTTGATCCTTAGGATCAAATTTATTAAAGTTCTGTGGTGCCCTAAAGTTATCCACCTGTTTCTTTTTATTACCTGTTACCTCTGCTTGAGCTGCTTGATACCTTTCAGCAACATTTAGCAACTCACCCAGCCTCTCTGCACCTTGTTCCATGAGAAACTTTCTCAGGTCTGGAGCCATGGACTCTCTTAATTGCTCTATAAGGACCATTTCCTTAAGATCTTGGGTTTTCCCCAGAGAAGTCCATTTCTCCAAGTATGTCTCTATTCGTGCAGAGAACTGGTGATAGGTTTCACCTGACAGTAGTTTAGCATTCCTAAATTTTTTTCTATAAAATTCTGCATTCTTTTCATACCTTAACAAAAGAGCCTGCTTTAGCATGTCATAATTTTCCTGATCACCTCTGCTCATTTTTGCAAAAACTTCATAAGCTGCCCCACGAAGTCCCTGAGATAACTTTAAGCTCCACCTTTCTCTCTCTAACCCATACGTGGTAGCTAATAGTTCATACCTATTTAGGTAGCTCTCAATATCATCGTCTTTCTCAACAAAATGATCTAAATGAAAATTCATAGCTGAGGTTGAGGCTCCTTGAGTAACCGTAGCATCAGAGGCAAAGGGACTGGCACCATTTTCAGGAGCATGGCCTTGAAACTCAAACTCCCTTAGTCGTAACTCATGTTCCCTTTGTAATCTTTTATCTTCTGCTTCCCTTTCTGCAGCTAATTTCCTCTCTTCCCTTTCTGCAGCCTGTCTTCTTTCCTCGGCTTCCAATGCTTTAGCCTCTTTGTCAGCCTCAATCTGCAACCTCTTAATTTCCTTGTCAGCCTCTAACTTTCTTTCGGCTTCAAACCTTCTTTCTTCGCGTTCAATAAATTTGTCACATTCCGTCGTGACATAGGCAACCATAACTTGCCCATCTAATCCTAACTCTTTTGCAGTCTGAACCGCAGCAGATCGAAATTTGGCCAGGTCCGCCATTGTCTATCAGGTAAATTTATACAATGTCTAACCAACAATTCAATCTCTAATGGACAACACAGGCACCGTGAGCTCAACCTTATTTAATTCCACCCAAGGATACCTTTTAATTCTTATATTCCCTGAAGTGAATTACCCCCAATATTTTTAATAGGGAAAGATTCAAAATCCCAAGAGCGAGACCCCAATATATGTGGTGAAGTGGGATGTTATAAATATTTATAGGGAACTTAGTGTACTGACTGAGATCAGCTGTGAAGGTATCTATATCTATTAAGAGTAGTGTATTATAGATAACCTTACTTGCTACCACATATCTATATATCTCAGTCAGAATTATTCTGGAATAGTGTGATGCTACGTTATGTGTCTAGGGTATGTGTATGGTGAAGTGTAAGTCACAACAACAGACAGATAAACAATTTAATTTAATCCACTACTCTTGACAACACTGTGACACTCACATACATATAACACTCTATGAGAATATCTTAAAGAAGTCACTCGTAACTTTTCAAATAACAATATGTATTCATTACTGGCATGAATGAATATGTGTCCTGATTCAACTACAAGGGAACCAGGAATCACAATCAATTTAAATTACAAGTTATGTACAGAATGTATTTAATATGAATATTGTAGTGACATATATTATTACAAATATTCTATGTGTGTCAGTTGTGTAGTAGTAAAATGAGGTAATACTGGTTTTGTTTTGTTCAAGCTCTGTTGGTATTTGTCATCATGACTTCAATAGTTTGTCTTTTGGGACTAGTATTGGAGATGTTCTCAGTTCCTGATATTAAGACAATTAAATTCCCCTCTGAATGTTATTTTTATAAAGTCATTTCAAGATGAGGGGACATAATGTTGAGCTCAGCTGGCCAAGTTAGCTTATCTGGCGTGATGGCGGCAGGAAAGGACTCCTCTGCTCGAATTCTCCTCTGGGCTCTGGAGACACCTCACTGATAGCTAAAAGGACCAAGGAGTATGCTGTCCGACACTGGATTCAGCAAAGCTCTGACCAGGTGCTGCTCAGTACCATCAAGACCACTGTCCCTGAAATCAAGAAGGATGTACCTTCTACTTCATAACTAACTTAAACTCTCTTGTTACACTGATCACAATACAGCACAAACATTGAGTTCAGAGCGTTAGGCCAACTGTCAGCTTCATTTGAAATACTTTATTCCAGTATTACCCTTCTTAATGGTTACTACGCCTCTGCAATTCCAGCATTATTTCTTTCTAGTCAATCATCCAGGTGTCAGTGTACTGTTTGGCCATTCCATGCCGTTTTACTTCTCTCCGACACCCTCTGTTCAGGCTGGAGCATTATAGGCTTTACCTCACGTTTGCCACTGAACTACACATATATATACAGGCATAAATCAACAATTCACATTCAATTTTCATTAAAAGATATTGAATGGTTCAAGCTTACCACAATTCATACGAATAAACACAGATACGTTGATTAGCAATGAATTCTGGCACAAACTGGCACAAATTCCCATCTGCTTATCTTCCAGGCTTTTATTTAGCACAATATAAGCTGGCTTCAACGCACTGATGCTTTATCAAGCTTATTTAAACAAGTGGTTTCGAACTAACGCTCCCAAGTGTGTATATCAGCGAGTCTGACCAATGAGCCCCGTTTCGACAAGTGTTTGAAAAAATGTTACCCTTCCCCGTCTCCCCTGACAACGAAAGATAGTATTTATAGTCCGACCAATCGTGGTTAGGCTTTCATTTGTTGCGCTCCAATCAATTTGGAGTTTACATGGTAGGCTATTTCTGTAACGTAAATTTTTTTTCAAACACGTTATAAAAAAATTCTTATGAGCAGAAATGATTTTAGGCTGTCAGGCACCCCCAATATTTTATTCTGGGTATAATTTATTAATTCCTGGACTATTTGCGTAACGTTTTACATATTATTTGTCAGCAAGCCCTAAGGAACCCAAAAATACAAATTTAAAGGAGCTACGTGGCTGCGTTCAAAATATGCAATTTCTTCTACCTCCTGTTTCGAAGATGTGCTGTCTGGGTACTGTTATGTTTTCAACCGTAAACCCATCTAATGTTGTCTTTCCTAATAAGAGTTTTTTATGATTTATAAACCTAACTCTGGGAAAGGGTAGTGTATTTTATCACTGTCCGTCTGAAAAACAATTAGTGCATGTAGACTTACACGCGTGATGGCAGCATTTGTGTATCGCGCGACGCGTGTTGCATGCGTTCCTGATTTTCAGCCCTCCCCTCTCTCTTTATCCTTTTGTCCATCTGTTCGTTCGTTTTGGTAACGTAATATAATTAATGTTAGGATTAATTTAGGTCATTACGCAGGGCCTCTCAATGTTTTTCTTAGAAATGCAGCACACGTTTCATTGAAGAAAGCGGGTAATAATACAGTAAGCTTTTACTATCAACGTGAAAGCGTTACAATTTGCAGACGAAGCATAAAACAAGGGGGATTTCGAGTACAGTCATTGTGACAGCACTGTTCTTTACCATTCTTCTTCCTTTATTTATTATATGTATTTATTAGGCTTTATATTTACTTGATAATTTATATATGTGGATTAGAATATTCCACGACAGTAGTGAACTTCGCGCATGGATGGCATTCAAATCGATCGTCGATAACTTTCTGGGAAATCACAAATCTGTCGACTATGTGCATATTGTTAAGCAGTGCATAGATGCATACAGAATTATGGGCTGTAACATGTCCCTCAAAATCCATTTGCTCGATTCGCATCTTGACTTTTTCCCTGACAACCTTGGCGAAGTCAGCGATGAACATGGAGAACGATTCCATCAAGATATCGCTGTAATGGAGTCACGTTATCAAGGACGGTGGAGTGTGACCATGCTTGCCGATTATTGTTGGATGCTTCATCGCGATGTACCACATGCCATTCACCGACGAAAGTCGACTGCAAAGCAATTCAAGCCTACATAACTGTTATACTTCTTGTACAAATGATGTTGTAATACTGTATGCGTTGTTAAAAAACTTCAATTGCATATTTCTAGAGATCCCGACCTGATAGAGAAAAACGGTTTGCAGATTTAAAAACAGCGCATTAAAATTGACCAGAAAAACATAGAAATGTTAGAGAAAGAAAAAAAAAGTTTTTTTTTGTTAGTCAGTGTTATATACATGATGGATGCATCCTCTCATATGTCCATCTCTGCTAGCCTTACGTTTGATGCCAAATTCCAACAGTCTTAACCTTGATGATTCATCTGTTGCAATGACATTCTCTAACAGGCGATCATTAATTGTTCTCAGTATCTCTCCCTCATCCATATCCAGTGTTCTTACTGTGGGTGCTCTTGATGCTAGTCTGTCAGTTCTCTTATTACCACGTACCCCTGCATGATCAGGACAGTAGATCCACACCAGCTCCTGCAGATTCGAAGCTTTTATGAATGTTTTCCATTCATGCCTTAGCCATTTTGAACCTTTCAAAGCATGGACTGAGAGTCTGACACAATGACTGCCTTTGTAAATGAAGTTTCAGTTAGCCACCTTAAGGTTGTAGTAGCTGCCTCTACCTCCATTCTCATGCTGGAAGTTGTTATCTTGTAAGCCCCGCTATGTTCGGCGACGATTCTGCCCTTTCCCTTGCAGAGAAGCCCGAACCTGATTTCTCACCATAGATCACAGACCCATCAGTATACACAATGGCATCATTATCCCCGGCATGATCATGTATCAGTTGATTAATTTCCAGTTCTGCTTTCCCATTGCCCCAAGTTCTACACTCTCTGCCATGGCTGATGATGACTTGCTGGTAGTTAATATAGCTCTCATCTGACTTACTCCACTCTTCTCATTTGAATATATTTTCAACTGTGGTCACCTGCATAATTGTTGTCTCTGCCTGTACCATCTATGACATCCCCCTCTTTAATCTTCCTCCCTTAATGTCAGCTACAGTTCCATGCAGATGGTGTCGTTTGTCTGTGGTTACTCGCATATAGGCTTTTTCCTGTGCCATCGCATATCTGGATCTAATCGGCAGCACTCCAAACATGTACCTCATTGTCACAATTGCTGTATCTCGCATACAGCCCAAGACTATACGCATCCCTTAACACATTAACTACCGAATTGAAAAACACACTGTGGCCGAATTAAATTTTTTTCCCATTTTCATCCTGTAGGTGTTTGCACAAAGTAAGCTGTAGTTTTCGTAATTGTTTACAGATTTTTATGAATTACACGTCATTTTAAAGATAAATGAATGTACTATTACAATAAATACCGGTTGTAACTCTAATAGAGGTTGTTGCTATTTAACAGCCCTCCAATGGCCGAGGACTTGCAATATTTTCACAATTATAACTGCTTGCTCCCCATCTCTATCAAAATCACAATTTCAATCAATGTGCACACCGTTTTCACTCTTGTCCTCGTCGCTAGATCTATCAGTCAATTGTTGAAACACGTTTCTATCATATTCAGCCGTTAGACGAGATGTACACGCCTTTTTTGTAGTCCTATCACTAGTTGTCACGGTAAACAGTTTTACACGATTTGGTAACTAACCCAAAATGCTGAAAAATATGAACATAATATCAATTTTCCAGTGTTCTACAACAACCATGCTTTGGGAATTTGTTTTCCGGTGGCAACTTAAAATCTCGAACCAGATCAGAGAGTGTTTCAGTACATTTTTCATTCGTTTTATTACTAAAATTAGATTGGCGCTCTGAGCGGCTTGCGGTCCAAATGTGATTATTTTGTGAGCCGCTGACAGCGACTTGTGGTAGTTAATGTGTTAATGTTGAATGCAGTCTAGTCGTTCACACTGTGTTACTTACAGCGTGAGTATTCCCAGCCCACACTCAATGACTGATATGACTTGCTGATGATAAAGAAGAGATAAACTGATTCATCTTCATTATCACCTGCACAATCAGTATCATCTGAATTAGTTTTTTCATCAAGAATTTCTTCAAATAATATCTTTGCTTATAGTCTGGAGTCAACACAAAAGATCTGCCACAGGTGTTAAGTGTGGTACTTCAACGTTTTGAAAGCACACACTAAAAGAACACAAATCAAGCAAATACTCACATGTGCATTTTGTTCACTGTTTCATGTTTGAATAAACAGAAATGCTCTCCATCAGAAATGACATTATTTGGTTGTTGAAACTGCACTATAAATGAAACAAAACCTAAAATTGAGTATTTGACTTCCAGTCCTCACAGAACAATCTTCCTATCCAATTTATAAGTTTCCAGTATTTAGAAAGTTAATAGTGATGTAACCTCATTATTACTAGTTAAGTGATGATAAAAATGCGGAAGACATGAATCAGATTCCAATGTTATTTTGCCTTTTTTTCCCTCAGTTCCAGAAACATGTGGTGTGAAATTCAACCTGCTACGGAATTTGTATTAAAAATAGGTCAACTAATTGGTCATTGCAGGAATAAAAATAAGAACAGTCACTTGAAAGCTGTCCTGTATGTTCTGGGTTTGATTCCTGTTAATGTGATCCTTCAAAGCCCTATCATTTTTGACATTCTTCATCTTCACCTTTCAGCCCCACAAGAAGCAACTTATGCCAAGTCTTCCTGTCCCTTACTGTCAGCTCAAAGTCTTTCCATGTTTTCTTCATACCCGTCTGTCTCCAGTTCTTTTTTCCATCTGTTCTTTGATCTTTCTCAATCTCTCTTAACCTGGGGATTCCAGAACAGGGACTGACTGATAATGCTATAGGCGGGTTTTCTCAGTGTGTGTCCTATCCATCTCCATAATTATTTTGACTTCTAGTATTTAACTATAGTAGATGGAAATTTTGCAAGATGGAAAAGTATGGTTTCATTTAACTAAAACAGACAAATTGTTCATTTTTACTTTATAGGAGGGGCATGTCTCTCTGTGGAGCACTGATCTTAAAGCACAGTGGTCAATGAAAATTGGAACTGACACCTGCAAAATGCGAGATTTATGGGTTACTCACTTTGTACCACTCCAGAATGTGAACAAGATAGCTTTGGCTTTCACTAGTAAAGAAATTGGTAGGTTCAGTAGGTTGATCATTAAGCACTTTAGTTGCTTCTGCATACAAGTGAGAGAGTGTGTGGTTGTCATTCTGTGACTTCTTAATTCTGGCAGGACTGTACCTCTGGCATGGTTTACCTGGAGTTTGAACAATAAAATATTTGATTTCATCACAATGACAGTTTGTGATTACGCAAAACATAAAATTATTATAATTTTTTTTTCTGATCACCATCTTCATATCCATCACACACCTTCTCATCATTACAACCATCACATTCATTGTTGTCATCATTATCAGCAATATTAAATCCACAGCCATCTGTGACCTGAGTAACAAGCATGAATTTAACTGTCAATACAAAATTCAAGGTTTAAACTTCACTGCACTGTTTCTGGATTATTGGTAAATATGCTGTGCTTGTGTGTGTTTAATATTATTAGCATAGACTTTTATTTTTATAAAAATTATTCTTTATAAAGTAGCTGAGGTAACATATTAACTATTGAACTGAAACAAATATGCTGTGGTATAATTAATTTTTGTTCCCATATGTCACCTTGTAGGTGTTTGTAAAAATCAAACTGCAGTTTTCTTAATTTTTAACAGATTTTTATGAGTGATATGTCATTTTGAAGATAAATGAAGGTGCTGTTATAGCAATATAAATGAATGGGATTTTTTGTTTGCTATGGTAGTTATGGATATACAATGATTTACAGACAAAAAAAACATTAACAATTTTTTTTTTAATTCTCAACTTACCATCATATTCTGATTTCCTAAGGCATTTAATTGACTTTTTCTTGGAGATAGACCTAACTTAACTTGACTGTCACTGAGCGCCAGCTCTTGGTGACCATGAGGCCATTATGCAGTATTGCCCAGTTTGGATAAGCTGTTTTTGGCTGCCATAAAGCGTTTTGTCTATGTATGGGTTGTGTGGTAGGAGGAATTGTCTCATTCCCTGGAGTGCAGGGCATAGTAGTAGGTGGTGTTCTGCTGTTTCTAACAGGTTTGGGCAGAGTCTGCATTTTACTATATTTTGTGAGCATATTCTGTTTCTGTGACCTTTTAGTGTGGAGTGAACTGTTCTTAGTCTGAAGATTTTGATCTGATATTTTCATTCAGTATGGTTGATAGCATCTTCATTATTCGGATCTGTTAGTTGTCAGAGGAGTCTTCTTCCTGTTTTAGCTTGTGCCCACATGTTCAGCCAAACTTCTTTACAATTTTTTGTTATTTGTTTTATTGTTAGCATGCTCAATGGTTGGTCAGTTGTGGCATTTGGGCTCCCTTCTTTGCCAGTTTGTCAGCTGCTTCATTCAATGTGATGTCTATGTGGCCAGGTATCCATTGCATGTAGATTTCTGTTCCATTCAAATTCATAATTTTGTGACATATTTCTTGAACTTTGTGGATAGTTTTGATTGAATTAGTTTTCCAGTTTTCTATTGCCAAGAGGGCAGCCTGCCTGTCCAAGAAGACTACAATATCATTTGGTTCTACTTCATTTGATTCAAATAGTTCAAAGATTCTAGTTAACGTTTTGTGGGCAACAACAACTTCTGCTTCTTAGTTTGGGCACCAGCTTCCATGAGGACCTGCAATTTTGATGGGTTCTTCTGTATTGGGTGGGATGATTAACTCTTTCAGTCCCAAGCAAAAAAGTGGGTTTGGCCCAAACAAAAATGGCCATACCAGTATGTTTTTATTGTTTTTGTTTGGAAATAATTTTTTTAAATGTTCATATTCATAAATAACAAAAGTCCATAATGGATGGCTATACTTTAAGAAAATAGCGTTTTTGAGTTGTCAAAGTTAGAAAACAGCCCTAGAAAGGATCAAGAGATACGAAAGCCAGTATACTGTTGATTGGGCCAAATGGGTCTAGTGGGAAGTACAGTATACTGGCTCTTGGGGGTTAAAGAGTTAAGGCCCCATATCCAGCACTTATGGCTGCTTTAAAAGCTAATCCATCTGCGTAAGTATGGATAATGTCTTCTTCATATGACAGATGGTTTCCATGGCAAGTGTTTTCAGCAGATTAGGTAGGAGGCTTTTATTTGTGGGTTGCAGGAGGTTTGTACACATAATTTTTTTTTAGCTCTATGTGGGATGGTGAGTAAGGTACAGCTTGAGTGGGCAGTCTAGTCTCTGGTATGTGGTGCTTCCCCTGAGAGCTCTTAGTACCTTCGAGAGAAGGAGGTCTAATTTAATTTAGTACTTGTGGTTGCGATCGCTAACACTATTTTGCAGAGTTAATCCTTGTCTGCTCGCAAGAGCCTTTCTGCTATTAGGATAACTTATTTCTCTCTCCTTAGTTCTAGGGGTTCCACATTGATGGAGATCTCACATGCACTGGTCGGGGTAGTTTGCAAGCCTCCACAGATAAATCTGAGTGCATGGTTTTGTATGCGATCTAGTTTCATTCTAAATGTTGTGCTGGCAGTGGCTGCGGGGGTAGAGAGCAATCCAAAACTGAGCGTATGCATCCCAGATACAGTTGACATAGAGTGCATTGGTTTGCTCCCCAATTAGTACTTGTCAATCACTTTATAAGATTCGTTCTTCTAGAGGCCTATGCAATCAGAGAGTCAACATGTGTTTTGTGAGTCTGGTAACTAGCTGTATTCCCAGATAAGTTGGATTGTTCTCTTTTGCTAGCTTTGTATTATATAGTTTTAAATCCAGTTCTCATCTTGCTGTTTTGTTGCTGAGTTTGAATATAGTATAGAGTGTTTTGCTTGTGTTGATAACAATTTTCAACAAGCTGCAATAGGTTGTTAGAGCAGCTAGTGCATGGTTTAGTTGCTTTTGCAGTTGCAAAGGGGACCTTTCTGCCCATAAGACTAGGTCATCAGCAAACAGGGTGCTGGGTATTTCAAGTTGGTCTGCCAGGTCATTGATGTAAATGAGGAAAAGGGTGCAGCTTAGGGCTGAGCCTTGTGGAAGGCCTTCTTGAATTGTTCTTTTTCCTGATGTTGCTCCTTTGAACACTGTGTAGATGGTTCAATTTGTGAGGAAATGTTTTATCCAGGAAACATTCTTCCTTCTGTGCCCATCTTCTGCATCTCTCCATGCTCAGTACTATGCCTGCTTGAGGTCTATGAAAACTGCTGCCACATGGTTTTTATCTTGGAATGCATCAGCAATTTGTTGCACAAATTGGATTATCTGGTTGATAATCTGTCTCTTGGTGATTATCAGGCAGTATATCCAATAACAATGAAAAAAAGCTCAAGAACACACAAAATGACTAATATTTATATTATTAGTAACTTACGTAAATACATCTACACCACTTCCAAAAAATCTATAAACTTGTTAATAAAATACCTGTGAGAAAACACAATTTCTGTAGCTTATTTAAAGTACTTCAGTGTCTTTAGTGAGTTACAGCTGAAGGATCATGTGTTCAGTACAACCTAAAACAGTTCTTTGGATTCAGATGAGGCTTTACTTCACTATCATCACTGCTTCATTCATTCATTACCCTCTGCTTCCAAGGAGCATAGGTCTTCAACAAACACATGCCAAGTCACGTGCCATCATCTCAAGTTCTTTCCACATTCTTCTCATCATTTTCACCTCTGTTTCCAGCTCTCTTCTCCATGTGCTTCCTAGAAGAAAGAAGATTAGTCAATAACACAGACTCCTTTCGGCTTTCTCTGAGTTGCATCATATGCCTCCCTGTGAGAGGACCTTCTCTTGTCTTTGATGGCTGAGTTTTATTTTCCTTAATTGACTTGTCCATGTTTGTTGAAGTTTTTTGTGGTTTTTAACATTTTTTACACGATGGGGTAACCATCCCCATGCCCAACCCTCCTTAGTCGCTTTCTACGACATGCTTAATAGGGAACAGTGTTACTCATCTTTGCTCCCCTTTTGGGCCTCGGTAACACATGGGTGATCACTGCTTGCATCGTCTCTATTATTGTTAACACTACTATCAGCATCAGTATTTGAATCACTGTCCACAATGTTTTTATTACCATAATCGTAGCTGCACCTATCAATCAACTGTTGAAACAAGTTTCTAGCCAATTCAGCTGTTAGACGAGTGCACAAGTGTTTTTTGTGGCCCTAATACTAACAATTTGACACAGTTTATTAATTAACCAAAATGTTGAAAAAATATGAATATAATATTGATTTTCCTCAGTTTGAGAACAAACTACATTTTGAATGCAACTCTTCCCATAGTGATTTAAAATGTTGAACCAGATCAGAAAGTGTTTCAGTACATTTCTAATTTGTTTTATTACTTCACAAAAAATGATGCTTTGAGAGATGTATGGCAACAGTGGTTGAACTTACAATGACTTTCTATAGTTAATATGTTAAAAAAACATTAGCTGGAATTCGGTATGAAATGTCTGCATGGGTCTACTCTGTAGCATGTAAAAGTGCTTTGTCTTGCACCATTAATAGCATCAATGTAAGAAAATAAAAAGAAAGAGCAGTTAACAGCCTTAATACTTTCTGCCCTCTCAACGTATAGGTCTAACCCAAATAATGCAAATGAAGCTATCTTGGTCTGGGGAGATGTTGGAGGGTTTATAAACATTCTTTACTTCAGCTCAGCAAATATTGCTCTCTTTGAAAGACCTCCTGCTCCAGCAACGGAGAAACAAGGTGAGTGATTGGTCAGACTGATTAGTAATCTGCACTGAAGCAGTCTGTAAAATAAATTACTCATCAAATATAAATATGCAAAGAGAAATGAGACAAGTATAGTGTGTTGTCACTTTGCCTTTTTAGAAAGTACACATACACACACATTTTCAAATAGGTCAAAGAGTGCCATGACTAAACTTTAGTGAAGAATTATAAATAATGTTAGATCTGCAGATGGTGAAGTTTTGTTATTGATAGCTAAAAGTGAACTAGGAGGGCAAGAACTACTGGAAAGAGTAAATAACAAAAATCATTAATATTAGTTTGAGAAGATGAAAACAATGACAGCTATTGAATTAAAAGAACGCAACAAAATTAAACAAGTTGAATTACAAGAGCAAAAAAACATAATGATGGAAGACTTCAGATGTGAAATCTGAAAGTTTTATAAAGTTTAATTTTCAATCAATCGGAATACCCTTTAGCTCTCCAAGGAGCATCGACCTTCAACAAACACATGCCAAGTCCTCCTGTTGCATGCTTTGAGCTCAAGCTCTTTCCATATCTCCCTCATTATTTTCATTTCTGACTCCAGCTCTCTTCTCCATGTGTTTTTGGTCTACATCTGCCTCTTACCCTTGGGATTACAGAACAAGAGCTGCATTGTAATGCTATCAGAAAGATTCCTCAATGCTGTCCTATGCATCTCCAGCATCATCTTCTCTTGTTCCAATGGCACTTCTTTGGTTCTTGTCATAAGTTCCACATTGGTAACCTTTTCACACCATTTAAATATCTATATTCTTTGCAAGCACCTATTTATGAAAGTCTGTAGCATTTTGGTTGTTTTTGTTCTCTGTTTCAGAGCCATACAGTAAGACTGACTTGAAATTTGAGTTGAAGATTCTTATTTTTAGTGTTGGACTTGATTTCTCTTTATTTATTTTCCAATGCAATGAAAGCTCTTCTTGCTTTTTATATTCTTATTTTAATATTGTTGTCTGTCCCTCCAACTTTGTCTATATTGCTGCCAAGATATGTGTATGATTCTACATCTTATAGTGGTGTTTCTCAAGTTTGACCTTGTTATCATTTCCTGCATTTATTCTCATCATCTTTGTCTTTTCCCTATGCATTTTACTATGCACTTACTGTTACCTCTTATCGAGTGTTTTCATTTGGTCTTGCATCTGATTACAGTTATGGGACAAAAGAGCCAAGGCTTTGGCAAAATCTATGTCATCAAGCAGTTTGGTCAGATTCCACCAGATTCCGTTGCTGTTGGGTGAAGTCGATGTTTTCATAACCCAATATATAGCCAGTAAGAAGAGAAATGGTGACAAGAGACATCCTTGTTGCACTTCAGTTCTTATCACAAATCGTTCTGTAAGTTGTCCTTCATGAAGAACTCTTCATGTCATGTCTTCATAAGTTTTCTTTATTAAGATAATGATCTTCAGGGGGGCTCTATAATGCCTCATCAGTTTTCAAAGTGATTCTCTGTCTACACTGTCAATTGCCTTTTCATAGTCCACAGATCCAATGTAGAGAGGTGAATTCCATTCCAGATTTTGTTCAGCTGTTTTTCTCAATGTTGCTATCTGGTCTGTACAGAATCTGTTTTGTCAAAAACCTCATGTTCATCTCTCAGTTGTCTATCTATGGACTGTTTTAATCTCTCAAGGATGATCCTGTTTAATATTTTTATAGCACTAATATTAACATTATTCCTCTATAATAAGTGTACTCTTGTAAATTTCCCTTCTTAGGCAACTTGACCACATAGCCATCCTCCCATTCTGCTGGTATTTTTTCTCTGTCCCAGACTTTACATTTGATATGTAGCTCCCTTCTGCTGGCTGGGTGTCTGAGGAATTTAGTGGGTCATGTCTATTGAGAAGTTCCTCAAAATGTTGAATCTCTTCATTTGCTCTTGTATATTGCGAAGCAATTTTTTTATTCTTATCTGTGGTGAGACTATTTGCTTACTTGTATTTTCCTGATGACTTCTTTGTGTCATTTTGTCAGCCACTTACATTTCTTTTGGCTGCAGCTTCTTAGTCTCTCTTGCCAACTCCTCAATATATTATTTCTTGTCTCCTTTGATGCTTCATCTTACCTCTTTGTTTGCTTCAATGTATACTTCATGAGCCTTGGCTTTGAAACTTCTGGTTTTGCTTCTTTCATGATTTTTTATCTTTGTTGATGGCTTCTGTTGTTATCCATGGCTAACTGATGATATAGAAGAACCAGTCGTCTCTGCTCCAGGTGTGCAGCTGCCATGTTATTCATGCTTTGTGCTGATGCTTTCTTTTCCCAGATAGCCCTGTCAGTAATTGGCTGTAGGCTGGGAATACTCATGTCAAGGTCACAGTATGAATGACTGGAATGCATTTAAAATGATGAATGCATACAATCTTGGCCTATACAAGAGTTACCCCCATTGTGATGTGAGGTATACACTTGGACTTCTGTCGGTAAGATCCAGATATGCAATGGCCCAGGCAAAAGCCTATATGAGGGTAACTACAGACAAAATGCACCCCCTGCATGAGAACATAGCTAACATCAAGATAACAGATATAAAGAGTGGGATGACATGGATGGCACAGGCAGAGGCAATGATTGGGCTGGTGACCACAGCTGAAAAAAATATTAAAGGAGGAAAAGTGGAGAAAGACAGGTGAGAACTGATCAAACTTGAGAGATACAAAGAACAGTTAACAATCGCCTGCTAGAGATCAGACCTTCGTAAATGGCTGCTTGCATAGAATAGACTTCTTGAAGTGATATGACAAGATCACTAATTGTTGACAAGAACCAGAAAATACCCAGTGTAATAAGAGATGAGAAGAACATGCTGGAGATGGATAGGACACACAATGAGGAAACCTGATGATAGCATTAGCAGGCAGTTCTGGAATCCCAAGGGAAAAAAAGGTAGAGAAAAGAACTGGAGACAGACATGAAGGGCATGAAAAAGACATGGAAATACTTTGAGCTGATGACACAGGACAGCATAAGTTTATTGAAGACATATGCTGCTTAGGGAACTGAAGGATGATGATGTTAGAGAACAATGCTGTCATTGATGAATCAATAAAGCTTAGACTGTCTGAATTTAGTATCAAATGTAAGATTAACTTGAATGGACATATGAGAAGATGGATCAGGTGTGTATAAAACCAGCATGTTGTAGTTGCAATCAGCATTCATACCCTTTGACATTTGCTGTATGAGGCAGCACCTATGGGTTTGCCCGCACGTGACAGCACCTCGACATTTGTCACTGTGTCTTTCCATGAAATACCATGGATGTGTCTTAGACACGGTAGATGAATGGTATTGAGCATTCTTTCTTGCTTAGCATAGGTTGTCCATGTCTCTCTCCCATACAAAAGCATGCTGGTGACACAGGCATTATATATCACAGCTTTGGTCTTCATTGTGAGTTTGGAGTTTCCCGAAACATGCATTGTAAGGTGGGCAAAGATATCCAATGCGGCTATCAATTTCTGTGTCCAGAGAGAGTTTGTCGTTGATGGTAGACCCCAGGTATGTGAAGTCATGCACTACTGCCAATTCTTGTTATTGATAGTGATAACTGATGCAACATCCACATCCTGACCCAACACATTTGTTTTCTTTAGACTTATAGTGAGGTCAAAATCCTTGTATGCTTGGGTGAAGCGATTCATCAAGCTCAGGAGCAGCTCCTGTTGACTTTAAGTGATGATTGCAGCATCATCGGCAAACAACAAGTCTCATATAGTGACCCTTCTGACTTGTGTTTTTGCGTTCAGCCTTGCAAGGTTAAACAGTCGGCCATCTGACCTGGTGTGGAGGCATATTCCTTCAGCTGCATCTCCAAATGCATGTTTCAAGAGTAAGGCAAAGAAGATCCTGAAGAGGGTCGGAGTTAGGACGCAACCGTGTTTGACACCACTGCGTATGTCAAAGGGCTGTGATGTGTTTCCAGCATGTTGGACTGTTCCCTTCATGTCTCATTTCCAGCACTTTAGGGGGCAGCCTATTTCCAAGAACATTTTGAAGAGTCCATCCCTGCTAACCAGGTCAAATGCCTTTTTGAGGTCTATAAAGGTGATAAATAAAGGCTTCTTCTGCTCTCTTGATTTTTACTGAAGTTTGTGGAGAGGAAAGATCCTATCTATTGTTGATCTACCAGCTTGGAATCCACACTGTGAATCTGGATATATCCGTGCAGCTAACTAGTGTAGTCACATTAAGATGACTCTGGCAAAAACCTTACCAACAATATTAAGAAGAGAAATGCCACTGTAGTTATTGCAATCGCTTCTGTCTCCTTTATTTTTATATAGTGTTACAATTTTTGCATCTCAAATGTCTTGATGGGATAGTTGCCTCTTCCTAGCACTGACATAGCACTACATGCAATAGTGTGCTCTTACAGCATTTGATTAAATCGGGAGGAATCCCGTCACTGCCTGGTGCTGTGCCAGAGGCTAAACTATCAAAGGCCTTCCTGAGTTCTTCAATGTTGGTTCAGCATCCAATGTCAGGTCAAGAATTTCTGTAAGGTTATTTTTCTGTGCCCACCTATGTCACAAAAGGATCCCATGCTTTATCCTTTGCCAAGCTCTTGAATCTATTGATGGGTCTCTGTTTTTTCTCCCTTCTCTTCGGCCTGTCCATTGCTCTTTCATGATTTCTGCTATTTGTTTGTCACTCTTTGTTGTCTATCAATGCTTTCTCCACTGTCTCATTCAACCAGGGTGGTTGGGAAAATTATATTCTTGCTGTCTTTTGTATACAGTATGAGATTTGTCAGCTGTTACGTGTTATGCTTCTGCTAAATGTACATTTTATAGTTTACATTACTTTTTGCCTCAAACAGTATAGTTGTTTTTGGTCTTGATAAAGTAGAACTGTGTGAAATTTCATTTGAGATTTTGTGTATCAACGCACTCTTTTTATATTGAGACAATATGGCGGAATCTATAAATGATAGCCTTCAAGACAGCCAGGTTATAATTTTTCTATTGTTACCAGATTGTACAACTTTTGCCTTCTTACGACATTTCAAAACACTTTCTACACCTTATTTTTGTTGATTAATTGATGGCTGTCTAAATAATAAAATTATAGATTTTGCTCTTATTATAATGAGGAATAGCTATAACAGCAACATAAATGTTAAAGTTAAGTGTAATAAAAACAGAAATGAAATTGTTTTTTCTTACCTATATTTGATCCTGGATTTATGTCATATTAGTGTTTTTGTGTGTGTGTGTACATTTTGGAAGGCCTGTTTGGCTTATGTATTGATGTTTTGTTAGTTCATGTGATTTTCATTAGACACCAGACCTAAAGGTCTTTTATATTTGGACATGCGCCCTAATATAACCGACTAGGTTGAACGGGGCACGTCTCGCCAAAATGAGGAAAAATTTTGTTTAACAAAAAAAAGTTCATATGATTATTTAAAATTGTTCCACATTCTGTTATATGCGCTAGTGAATTATTCAGTGACAACAGCATATAAAATGGTCATTGTCAGACTTGGTCTAGAACATCCAAATCTATTCCACTTTTATATGCTAAACTTCATTATTCAGAGTTAATGGTTATCAATGTCAGGTGTGGTCTAGTAGGTCAAAAACTACTCACTGTAATGAAAACCCTGATGTGATAGTTTGTCTTTTTACTTCACCATGAAAATACAGACTGGCATTACGTCTAGTAAAATTCGTTGTAAATGGCAAAAACAGTGTTGCCAGCTGAAGCTTGCTGCATTGAATCTCTGAATGACCTTAGAGAACGTCTGTGCCCATCTTATCTTTGTGTGTTATTTTATTATTGTGTGCTGACTAAAATAAATTAATAAAGTACTGTGCCATCTATCATTGACAATCATGCCTCACTATTTCCAGTAGTATTTGGTGTGATAAATAAACATTATGTGCAATTCCTTTCTATTACACCATGCAGTGTTATGACTCTGTCAAGATATTTATGTCACTGTCTCCCTTTCTGCTTTTTCCAGTTGATTTTACCAATTATTACCAGGTTGTATATTCCTGTCTTATGACATTTCAAAACACCTTGTACATCCTATTTTGTTGATTAATTGATGGCTGTCTAAAAAAATTAAAATAATAGATTTATGCTCATATTATGATGATGTGGAGTAGCTATAATAGTAACAAAATATTTAATGTTAATTGTAATAAAAACAGAAATAAAATTGTTTTTTTTACACCTCCTCCACCCCACTTCATTAAAAAACAAATATTTCTATGTGGACATATTCCACAATTATTCAAAGAGATTTAACATTACCTAATATGACTATAGGATAGTGTTAATGCAATGAACAAATACTACATACTAATGTATACAACATGACGATGTATCTCTTGTTTTCTCGTACAGTTTGGGAGCGTGAGTGACTATTTTTCAAATTTTTAATATGTGTTTATACATGCTGTATTAGCATTATAAGAGCACCATAATTTAGTTCAAATTACTTCTTAGACGTTGTATTTAAATTTGGTGTTAAATTTCCAGAAATCCCTCTTATGCAAATCAGCATCTTTAAAACAGGAAAAGCTACTTAATGTATTGAAAGTTGCCTTAAGTTTGAACATAGTTTAGAGCAAGGTTAGCTTTTTGCAGCTGTAAAGCAGTCTCACTTAATGTTTTGATCAAATTATAAAATTCATTTAATCAGTCATAATCAACAACAGATAGAAAATCCATAGCGGCAGATAGAAAATCCATAGCGACAAAATACATAGAGAAACATTACTCACGCAACACCTGGACCTATGCATACACAGATGGATCAGCAACAAATGCAATAGAAAATGGAGGTGGGGGTGTCTTTCTAACCTTAAGCACTGGTGCAAAAAAAAAGGCTGTCAGTGGCAACATGACAATTCTCAAGTAACTTCAGAGCAGAGGCAGAGGCCTTGAAAACTGCAGCAGAGGTTATATTGACAGAAGAAAGCACAGAGAGACAAGTTGCTTTCTTTGCTGATGCACAGTCAGTAATTACAACGTTGAAAAGCCAAAATAATACAGACCTGGATGACCTCAGAATAGTGCTCCACAAACTTTGTCAATGATTCAAAAGTGTTGTGATCCAATGGATCCCATCTCATTGTAACATCACTGGCAATGAAGAGAGGCTGACAGAATGGCAAAAGAAGGTTCACATCTACCTCAGCCTGATGCAAGCATAACTTTCGAGGAGGCAAAGAGTTTTATCAGAATCAGATACAGAAACAAATGGAATGTAGAACATCCAGGTCACACACAGAATGATGCTTACTACCATTTCAACAGAAGAGAACAAGTGGCAATCTTCAGACTCCGCACTGGCCACAACAGATTGAGATACCATCTATTCAACAAGCTAAAGATAGGAACTACCGATCAGTGTAACTGTGGCACTGATAAAATGACTGCTGAACATCTGCTTCAAAGTTGCCCCTTATATGCGGTACAGAGAAAGCGCAAATGGCCGACACAAGCTCCTTTCATGGAAAAGCTTTACGGGGATTCAAATAGCCTCAAACTGACTACTGCTTTCTTTGAGAACATTCAAGTAGACATCTGAGAGTGTACAAAGAAGAAGAAGAAGAAGAAGAAGTCATAATCAACATTCATTTTTTATTCTATATAAAATAAATTGCTATAACTGTTGCTCATTACTGATTTCTTTTTTGTTAGCTGTCTTTGTTCAGTTCTGTCCCTGAGATACCCCCTGCCTTGGATTTCTTTTTCACTGTTATTCTCCAGGTTCTCCTTGGCCTCCTCTCTTCTCTTTCCCTATGGGCTTTAGTCAAGGGCATTTGTGGTTGTACTGGTGAGTTGTTTCTTTAGGGGTTTCCTGTTCATCTGCACTTTCTCTCTTTAATCTCTAGCATGTCTCGATTAAGTCTTTATTTGTTATTACATGTCGCCACTTGGTACAGATGATTTGACTGAGGCATCTGTTGGCGAATTTCTGAAGTTTTGATGGGGTATCATGACTCCCAAGTGTCAGCCTCTTGTTGGATTTGTCATGTCTGCATTGGGAATTTGATCTATTCCATCCTGGTTATGAGTTTCAACTTCACTCCTGATTTTATTCATGCTGCCAGATTGAGGCAGTTGTGAAAATAACCAATATGTTGTATATAAATTACTGTCCTGAATTCCATAACCCATTGCGGTTGCTCCACGGCAAGCAAGATTCTTTTTCTGCAGTTTCAATAAGCCTCTTAAGTGCCTTGCTCTTGACTGGCCTTTGAGGCCCAGTTGTTTCAGTAAATCATATACTGAGGAAGACACTAGACCACTTGCACCAGTTTCTACAGCTGTGACCTTTGCTGTGAATCCCTTGTATCTCAAGCCCATGACTAGATCAGTATATTTGGCTAATTTGAATTTATAATGCGTTTTGTCAGGATTCCTGAGTTTTTCAGTATTTTGTACAAGGTATATGCAGTCTGTACTATTAAATACCATTTTCAGAGTCCACAGAGTGGATGTATAAGATTGACTCTTATTCATCTGATCGCTGTATGATGATTCTGAGTGTTGCTATTTGATCTGGACATCTTCTTGTTCAAAATGCTGCTTATTACTCCAAGAGTTTTCCCAGACATATGATGCCTAGCCAGTTTTTGCAAATACTCTAGTTGCTTCTCTTGGGTAATTTAATCAGGTATCCTTTCTGTTAGCTCTTGGAGATGACCACCTGTTCCCAGATTGTTTTGAAGAGGTGGTACAACACCTGTGTAGTTAAGGGAATATTATTGGAATACTAACTTTCATGCTATCTTGGTGATTCCCTTCAGTCCTGAAGCCTCTTCTCTTTTCAGCAGTTTTAGTGCTTGTGTGTTTCTTGTTTTGTGTGTGGATTTGTGCTTTTATTTAGATGTTCCTTTGCTGGTTCAGTGATGATCTGTTGTATTAGATGATTCTTGCTTAGAATGCCTTTAAAATATTTGACCCATCTGGGTCGTTTCTTTTTATTGTATATTTTTGTTTTGTCTTGTTTATCACTGAAAGGCAGTGGTTTTATGCTTTCTCTCCTTCCTCTGTGAAGTTGTTAATGTATTTTCTCTTGTTTTACCTAGCACTGTCTTTGGTATTTTCTTTTTTAGAATTATCCATTGGTTATCTAAATGTCTTGTCTTGATGCCTTGTCAAATGCTTCCTGTAGTTTATCACATAATTTGTGTTTGATAATATCATCTGCTTTGTGTGTTGGTGCATAGCTTTTGATTAAGTAATTAATCTTCTTTAGTGGGGATTCTTGTTATGATTCTTAGGGTTATTTGGCTCCAATTATACCAGTAGCTCTTGGCCAAAGAATGACTAATAAACTAAAAACTGTTAATACAAATACACCCACAAACACTTAAGAAGAGGTCATACAGGCACTGGAATTTCTGGAAAATTAAAAGGACAAAAGGTTGGATAGAATTCCCTCATCAATAGTGAAAGCTCATATTGCATCCACTATAAAGAAGTAACACAACCTCATCAAGAAAATCTGTAAGAAGGAGACTATCCAAAAGAGCAGAAAGGAAAGGTATATAATACTAGCCAGTTGAAGCGGCAAAAGCAAGGCTATACATTAGTTTAAACAAAGCAAAGGAAATTATTCTAATTAGTATTCAAGTAGATCTTGTGAAGGGACTAACTGCAGTGGTGGTTCCTTGCTGCATGAAGAGTAAAAAAAGAAAAGAAGACGAGGATCCGTTAAAAATAGCCAGTAGAGATGCACAGCTGTACCTGTTTGGGAATTAATTTCTGCTTTAGAGGAAAAAAATCAGATTGTCACCACCAACATAGTAAGGCCAGATTTGCTTTCAGCACTACTGGTCCAGTATGAAACACTGCATGATCTTTCCTAAGAACATAAAATAAGGTTGTTCAACACAAATATAAAATATTACCTTCTCTGTTTAGCGTAAATGTGGAGTGTTACCAAAAATGTTATATCCAGACTCTAGCCATTCACCAACAGATATCTTCACTGAATCTTCCATATCAAAGGGCCAAATGTAACAACAAATACAGAGCTATAAGAAACATCCAGATAACAACCAATAGCTCAGGATATTAATGAGATAAAGGGGATTGGATAGGACACACCTTCTGGAAACATCAAACCAGTATAACCAGACATGCACCTAACTGTAACCCACAGTGACGAGAAGAGTGGGAAGGCCAGGGCGTACGTGGAGAAAAATAGTGGTAGAGGAAGTCAAGGCAACAGTTATCTTATAGATAGAACTAAAGAACCAACCAATAATATAACTTGGTGGTGCGCAACAGCTGCGGGCTTGTTTTATACAGAACCAAAAGAAATGAACGAGAGAGTGAGTTGGTAGGGATCAGCAATCTTATTCTTTTCAGAAACGGATGTTTAGTGGTATCTCGTTCCTAAAAATAAATTTTACTTTGATTGTTCACTGCTGTAGATTCTGGAAGACAGAAATAGTTAAATGTAAACAGCTTACACACAGTTCAGTCACATCATATACTTAGTATAAGAAGATTACACCATACAGGTTTAAAACCTGCCCTGCTCTTTGGTTTAGAAGCATGGCTTGTCACCAAGAATGTGATACTCAAACTGCACACATTCACCAATGGATGCCTTCATCACATTGTTCATTTCCTGTGGAACGAAGAGAATTTGTGATTATAAAAATAATTATTTTAATTTTATGTCAACCATAAATGCTTGCATAAACAGAGTGAGCATGAGACCTTGTTGCCTGACTGCAGGTAATTGACCTCTATGCAGGAAGCCTGCTAAATGCAATTCATGTGCTTTTGGCTGTAGTGGTTTCTGTAGCACTTTGTTTTACATGATGAAACTGCTGACCGTAAACGCAGCTTAACTTAGTCATCTTTTATGACAGGCTTTGTTTGGGCAAAGGTTCTATTCTTGTTGCTTTGGAGAGCCTTGAAAACTACATGGTGCATTTGGAGTTATGCTGTTTTCACAATGTATCCACAGTATAAGATGTGACTCACCTGTAATAGAACTGCTGATCTGCTTTATGTAGTACCATTTTTGAGCTTGAGAAACACATTTCTAGGTGCTTCATGAACAGCAGTTATGTTAAATATTGTATGCTTAGTGTTGACATGCAATACATATTTCATTGCTTCTATGAGTTTTACAGTTGCTTAAATGAGATAGGAACCATAGATCTTTGACATTCAGTGGCTTTTAGAACTATTTAGTGTAAAAATGCTTGAAATAACCACATTGTCCCAGATTAATAACAATCATTTTGCAGAAAAACTACTTCTCAGGGAAGAAGCTGCCAGAAACTTTTCAGAATCAATTTTATAGGTTTTCATAGGTAGTATTTTATGTTTCGTGACTACACAAGTTAGCTGAGTGCATATATCCAGAGTCACAATATGGATTCTGAGCTGGTAGATCAACAATATGGAACACACAATAATTATAACGAAAGAGTAATGGGGAAATGCGGCAGTGGAACAGTAAATGAGAATGGGGACAAATTAATAAGCTTCTGCAGTATTAACAACCTGGTCATCGGAGGAACACTTTTTCAACACAAAGAAGTGCACAAGTTAACATGGGAATCACCAAACGGACGAGACAAAAACCAGATAGATCACATAATGATCAATGGCAGATGGAGACATGCACTACAAGACGTGAAAGTAAGAAGAGGCGCAGATGTGGGAAGTGATCATCACCTAGTAGTAGCAAGACTGAAGGTGAAACTCAGAGCTGCTGGACCAGTTGCAGTCAAACAGAAAAGATACAACATCACGAAACTTAAAGACCCCCTCACCAGAAAAGCGTTTGTGGTCGACGTAAAGAGACGATATCTGATTACCAAAAGCCAGGAAAGAACAGAGACCCACGATGTGGACCAGAAATTCAACACCATCTCAACAATATATAAAGAAAGCAGCAAGTCATGCTTGGGATTCCAGGAAAGAAAGAGCCAAGACTGGATAACACCAGAAACGCTAAACACCATAGCGAAGAGAAAGGAAATGAAAAGGAAGAAAACAGAAGCTAAGTCTCCCAGGTTAAAGGCAATATATAGTGAACAGTACAGTCAGCTGGACAAGGAAGTAAAACGTCAAACCCGTGCTAACAAAAGGACATTTCTGGATGACCTTGCAAGACAGGCAGAAGAGGCAGCACTGAGAAATGAACAAAGCACAGTTTATAAAATAACTAAAGCTATCAGTGGAAAACGAGGTGCAAACAACATAACGTTAGTAAGAGACAAGCAAGGAAATCTCATCACCACAGCACAGGGGCAGGAAACAAGGTGGGCAGAGCACTTCAGAGAAACACTGAATAAGGAACCACCAGAGACTCAGCTGAATGTTCCAGAGGCTGATAATCATCCAGAGAATTTCAAAAGCAGTTGACCATAAACTGAGGAAAGAACAAGCGGGCTTCAGAAAGAACAGAAGATGTGCAGATCATATATTTGCCCTCAGGAACATTATAGAGCAGTGCTCAGAATGGCAGAGACAGCTGTACATTAACTTTGTTGATTTTGAAAAGGCTTTCGACAGCATACACAGGGACAGCCTATGGAAAATTCTGAGGGCTTATGGAATTCCCAGCCGCATTGTTTCCATTATAAAAAGCCTCTATTCTAACTTTACGTGCAGTGTTGGATCGAGTAATGTAACTTTCGAAGTGAAAACAGGAGTACGACAGGGATGCCCCTTATCAACAACATTATTTCTGACAGTCATAGATTGGGTGATGCGCCAGACAACAGAGGGCAGTCCAAGGGGAATTAGATGGACAACGTTTTCTACACTGGAAGATTTGGAATATGCAGATGACATTGCACTGCTCGCGCATTCACACCAACACATTCAAGACAAAACTGATAGACTGAATAAGTATGGCCAGCAGGTTGGCCTGAACATCAATCTGAAGAAGACAGAGGTCATGACACTAAATGTGGGCAATCCTGAGCCAATAACAGTAAGGAACCAGAAGTTAGAACAGACAGACACATTTACTTACCTAGGAAGCATAGTAACACCTGACGGCGGAACAAGCAAGGACATTAACAACAGAATGAATAAAGCGAGAACAGCCTTTGCTATTCTCAACAACATTTGGAAGTCTTCCCAGTACAGCACAAACACCAAATTAAGACTGTATGAGAGCTGCGTACTTTCTGTGCTTCTCTATGGTGCGGAATGTTGGAGAGTAACAGAGAAGGAAATGTCGAAACTGTCCTCCTTCCACACAATCTGCCTAAGGAAAATTCTCCGAATCTTTTGGCCAAACACCATCAGCAACCAAGAACTACTTATTCGGAGTAACCAGAAGGACATGCACACCATCATAGCTGGCAGACGCTGGAGTTGGGTTGGCCATGTCCTCAGAAGGGACCCTGATACCATCGCAAGAACAGCTATGCTATGGACCCCCGAGGGAAAGCGAAAGAGAGGTCGACCAAAAACAACTTGGCGGAGAACTGTGGAAGCTGAGATGCAAAGAATGAACCACAGTTGGGGCACTGTACGAAGGATGGCCGCCGACCGAGCAAAGTGGAATCAATTTGTTGCTGCCCTACAAGACGCCACCAGGCGTGATGGCCGCTGACTGCTTTGACGGTTGGCGGTTATGGATCAAAGAAGAAGAAGAAGATCAACAATAGACATGATCTTTTCTCTCTGCCAGCTTCAGGAAAAATCAAGAGAGCAAAAAAGGCCTTTATAGACCCCCACAAAGGCATTTGACCTGGTTAGCAGGTGTGACAGTGCAGGTGGTTCTTTTATATGTCACTCTGCTACTACTACTACTGCTAGTACTACTAGGTGACTGAGGCAGGCCTAGTTATTATTTTTAAGTGGTCAAATTTCTTTCCTTCCTATCTTCCAAGTTAGAGCTATCTCTTTGACTGGCCATCACCGCCAGAGTTGTAGATTCTTGGATGAGATAATAATCTTCCCAGGCTTCGTTCTTCTCTCCTTGTTGTTATAGCGACTTCCTCATACTAGTGGTTTTAAGGCTATATATGCTATATAGGGTTATCTCTATCTCACATACCCACTCCACATCCTTTTATTGATTAAACCAACTTGAGTGTTGAATTTCCAAACATAATGACTTTATTTACACAACATATGTTCCACAATCCTTTCTCATAAGGGTACGTTTCAATCTCCCTTTTATCCAGGCCTCCAGACTTAGGCTCAATGTATTTTTTTCAAAGGTATATTATTATATTCTCTACTGTAGACTCTTGTCTAAAGCACTATAATCTGCTAGGCATAGCTCAATTACATGCATCAAAATCAATTCATATTTCACCTAAACAAAGTTATATAATGGCAGGTGCAGCTGTGGTGGCATCTTCATACTTACTCTTTAATGAGAGAGCGCATGAGTTGTTTCTTTAGTAATCTAATTCACCATTTACTCTTCTTTCCTCTTATCTGTTTCAACCTGGTCAGTCTTATACCCTGTTAAAAGGAATCACAATCAAAACTAAACTTGTATTGTAAATCCAACGTCGATAAGTGTTGTAGTATCTGGCTTCGATACTTACGTTGGCGTGAGAGAGCGCATAACATTTTATATATGACAGTGTTGTAAACCCTTTGCTGAATATTCTTGTTTAATGACAATGTCTCATCTTCTTTGTATGACAGCCCATCCTAGCTATCTGATAATAAAAGTTATCCACTTTTTAAGCTTCAATTATGCCTTTGCTTCAATATTCTCTTCTGTAGCTCGCTCCCTTAAATGTGAGCGTCATTACCCTCTGATAATATGTTGAGCGTATTTCTGAAAAAACATGTCTCTCTTCACGTAGTTTAAGCATAATTAGAGTCAAAAAGGCCTCTTACCGTAATATACAGAAGTCCGTTACTTATCACAGTCCTACTAGCACACCTATGAGCTAGCCCTATGTTTAACAGCACAAATTATCAATCAAATCTAAGCTATTCTCCTGAATTCCTATCACTACTTTTCTATGTCTAGCTATTTCTGTAGACCTTCTGCAAACCGCAGGTTTCACACTTCTTGAGCGCCCAGCATGGCACGTCTACTCTGGTTGAGGTTTCTGGTGAGACTAATCTCTTTTCTCCTTCAATTTATTCCCATGATCCTCATTTCTGTTTTCAAGTTAATGCAATTGGTCCATTCCTCAGTTCACTCACCTAATCTCACCTTTCACGCTTTAACCCTACTCTGTCAACCCCGTGAACTGTGCTTCACGACTGTTTATATCTTTATAAACAACTCAGTGACTTTATTCTATAAATGTTTACACTTCGCTCACATTTCACGTGCGTTTTATTCTGCTCTCCGTTCTCTTAACTGTAAAGGGCGCTAATAATATTGTTATCTCCCTTAGTGGTTTATGCTCAATTGCTATGTTCTGTTACTTCAAGCTTATTGAAAACGATCGTTATGCTAATTTACTAAACCAGAATTATGTACACCTAGGAAATATTAAAGTCTAAAATAGTTCTCTCCCTTACCATCTAAGCCCATATGTGCTGGTTCTTGTCTCCCATCTATAGGACAAATAGTCCATTTTAATAAATTATTTATATTTCCAAAACCATATTCTCATACTCTGTTATTTTAACGACCCCAAACCACTGTTCATCTGAACTTAAACTCAGCATGAATAATGCTGCAAAAACTCCTTGGTGACACCATGGTTTTTTTTTCTCACTATTTATTTTTATTCGCACGGATTACTGTGGTTATGTGAGTTTGTGTTCTAGTAGTGGTTTTTCCCCTTGTGCGGGAAATTTTGTGTGTGGTGTTTAAAAATGGAAATTCCAGAAATATCTTTTGATATAAATGAAGCACTAGAGGGTGGCCAGCTGCATAAACCTGGAACTCTTGTGATCACAACATCAGGGTCACAAGCCTCAAGAGTATCATACTCTTTAATTACAAGTATACTCGCAGGTCCCGCCGGAGTCGGGGTAAACGGGATATCATCTCTATATAGGTTCGCCAACCCAAATAAATGGTATGTGACCCTTACAAATTCGGCACATATCAGCCACTACAAAAACCTACATGGTAAAAAATTTGAATGGGCCAACCCCAAATTCACAGCCATAGTTGAACATGTGGACAGAGAAAGATCGAAAGGGCTACTTCACTGGTTGCCAGCCACGATCAAGAAAGAAACTGTTAAGAAAATTGCTGACTTTATTACAGGTGATGTAAACACCGAAGTATATCAAATACAAAAGACAAATGGACTTTCTTATATCAACCTAAACAGACGGTTCCACACTACGTAAACATAAAATTGCAAGGACAGGAAAATAAAACAATGAAAATTTTCATAGCTCTTCCGGGAAGACGTACCCCCTGCACAATCTGCGGTCTAGACTCACACTGGACAAATCGATGTCCCAAGAAGAGACCAACTTATTCGGAGAATAGTCAACTACATGTACAGAACACTCAGAAAACACCTTCACCACAAAAAGAAGCAGAACTTATACCCTTTCCATCGTCCCCCACCTCGGGGCCTCTGGATAACAATATCAGAAATTTGTCAGACTCGGACACGACGTCTACAGACACAGAAGGCTTCAATACAGTAGAAGGGAAGCGGAAAAGAAAGAGAAGAGAAAAACTCCGAAAGATCAAGACCAAGGAAACACCTAAAGAAACAGAGAAACCACCAAGACTACACACCGGGGAAATAGCAGCAACACAACAGGAAACAAGGGAAAATTTAGATGACAAACACCCCAATCTAGAGGATGATGGAAGCACCTCTCTCTTATGGGCAGCGGCTACAAATGAAGACGATAATCTTGAAATGAACTTTATGGACCAATTCTTAGGTACACAGGAAATAGAAATGTCTCAACATCGAGTCCCCCTCTCGGAAAGAGAATGAACACAAAACCTCTACCGATGGAAGTGTGCAAGACTTTTATAAATATATTAAGTTACATATCCGTTATTATAGAAATGTATAGGAACAGGGAATGTAGAATGTACACATATATAATTGCATATGTTCATATGTTTTATAACGACACATATAGGTATAGATATATTTATAATTCTTTTTTTCATCTCACCAACCAACCCCTTCCCCCATTTGCCAGTTTTATGGTCTCAACTTTTCAATCTCCTTTGCCCAATGGTTTTCTTTTCCCCACTTCAAGCTATATATCTGCATCTCTTCTCTCAGCATGCCGGTCGGGTCCCTACTTTCGGAACCTCTCCCTTTCAGGACCTGTACACACTTTTTCTTTCTTCTTTGGCAACACATCTATCGCCCCTTTTCATCCTTCATTACTACTACTGCTCGGTATTCTCCTTTCCCTCGCATTCCAACTGCCACTTTTCTACAGGATAGTTAAAAGTTGTATGCATGGTTATAGTACCACACGTGGATTGCGTAATCATGCATGTATTTCTCTTTTATGTCATGGATTATGCCTGCACAACCACTGATACAACAAAACACACTCCCCTTAAATGCATGCTCTTTACCACCCCCATGCAAGATGAAAAATAGCATAAGTATTATAACTCTAAACATAAGAGGTTTGAGAACTAAATTAAACCAAATTATAGCTTTAACGCGCACATATAAACCTGATTTCGTCTTTCTTCAAGAAACAAAAATTACAAACGAGACAAAAGGAAAATACATCATACAACAGCTAGGTCTACGATACGGATATTTCGGTTTAGGATCATCTCACACAGGAGTAGCTATTTTACAAATTTCAGACAAGTGGGAAATAACACATCAAAACAAAGACAGAGAGGGCAGATACGTAATAGTACAAGTGAGAAACCAAGACGACCATTCGGACAATCACACTTTAGTTAATGTATATGCCCCAGCAGTAAAGACACAGCAATTAACCTTCTATAAAAAAAACTATCGAACATTTTGACACAATACAAGGGAAAACACATTTTATTGGGGGGGGGGGGGGGATTTCAACTGTGTTCTACATAAACTAGATGCGCAAAGAACAAATAACCGAGGAAGACAGGAACGCGCACAAATGGAGATACTACAAAACATCCTAGACGAACACAATTTGGTAGATGGATACAGGAAAAAACATCCGGAGGGAAAGGAAACAACTTTTACAGACAAATCACACATTTCGGGTAGTTCTGCAAGACTAGACAAATTTTATGTACACAGCAACCACAAAATCCAAAAAGTCAAACATATAAATGACACCACAAAATTTACGGATCACAAAGCAGTTCTACTGGAAATAAACGGAATACCAACTGAGAACGAGACCAAAAGATCCCCCCTTTGGAAATTTAATAATGCTCTACTGCAAAATGAATTCTATACGACAACAATAACAAAACTAATAAAAGACTACTGCAACAATACACCTACATCAAATTTAATACAACATTGGGAACTCTTAAAAAGAACAATAAAGGAAGTAACGCAGATGCTTGCAACGCAGATACACAAACAAAGAAGAAGACAACGACAAATCTTGGAAACAGCTCTAAATTTAACACAACAATTGGACAAACACGCCCCGCATATTTACACATTGCAGGAGGAATTAGAAAAACACGACCAGTACATTTTTAAAGGGGCTCTACTGAGAACAAAATTATACACGTCAATTCAAGAAACTCCGTGCCGACAATTTTTGGCCACTGAACAAAATATTCAGAAGAGCAGACAAATACTTCGCATCACGGACGAAACGGGTAGGGAACTCACAAACACTTCCGAAATAGGTCAAGCGTTTCACGCTTACTACGTACACCTGTATAAACAAGAACAAACGCACGCCTCAGACGAAGCTTGTTTCTTAACTCAGTCTGCCAGTTTATCTGAACAGGAGAAAAACACACTGGACAAATCTTTAACTATAGAAGATTTGTACCTCTGCTTAAGTACGTTACAAAAAAATAAATCTCCAGGTCCAGACGGCCTTACAACCGAGTTTTATTCCAAATTTTTCCATATACTAGCTCCACTTTTGTTGAAAACGCTAAATGAAGCCTTTGAAAAAGAATAACTACCCCCTAGTCTAAATGAAGCTATTGTAACTCTCATTTATAAAAGAAATACGGATAAAAAATACATGCAGAATTATAGACCTATCTCTCTTCTAAACACCGACTATAAAATATTAACTAAAGCCCTTACAAACAAACTGAAACCCTTCATGCATACTTTGATTAACGCGGATCAACAATACAGTGTAAAAAACAGAACCATAAATAAACATACACATTTCATTCGGGATGTCATCCAGTATACACATGAAAAAAACACACCAGCAGCAGTATTATCCGTTGATCAAGAAAAAGCCTTTGATAGAGTCGATCACGGATTTCTACATAAAGTTCTACAAGAAAATAATCTCGGCCAATACTTTAGGACATGGATAAAAATTATATATAGAAAGCCAGAAAGTAAACTTTTAATAAATCACACTTTGTCTGAACCAATCAACTTAACAAGGTCAGTAAGACAGGGTTGCCCTCTCTCACCTTTATTATACACACTAGTCTTAGAGCCAGTACTAAGGAAAATAAAACTAAATACTCATATTAAAGGAATACACGTACCAGGATTAGGGAAAAAAAAGCTAATAGCCTACGCAGACGATACAGTCTTTTTTCCATCAAATTTTTCATCAATACAAACTATTTTCGACACATTTAAAACTTTCGGCCATGCGAGTGGTTCAAAAATAAACATACAAAAATCATCTATAATGGGAATAGGAAAATGGAAAAATAAAACGGACTTTCCCTTTCAATTAACACAAGCAAGCAAATTGAAAATATATGGAATAATTTTCTCCTCGACACCAGGAAGATCGGATAACGATATGTGGAAAAAAATAATTTCAAAAATCAAGGAAAAACTAAAAAGATACCAATTTAAGAACGCGACGATCTTCGGTAGAAGCGTTATTTGTAATACGTACATACTTCCAAGTGTGCTATACATTTCAAATATTTTTCGTCCCCCTAAAAAATACATAACCGAAATAAATCATTTAATTAGAATTTTTATTTTCAGACACACACTTCACAGTATCAAACATAAAACCTTAATACAAGAGAAACAACGGGGTGGAATATCACTGCAAGACATTAATACAAAAATAAACACTCTAGGAATCAAATTCATAGGTGACGCAATAAAAGACCCACAAGGATACCCTTTAACACACTATTACATAGGCCTTCATATAACAAAAATATGCAACTTTAACAACACCATACCACACCATTCCGGAACACTACCGCCCTTCTACAAACACTGCATCAGATGCATACAGGGGAATGAAAAACTCCTACACCAGTCAACAAAGAATATATACCAATACTTGATACAGACACAAGAACCACCTCTAGACCAACGAATAAAAATAGGATACAAATACGGGATAACAGATTATACGGAAATCTTCGCAAATTTACACATAAAAAACATATCACTAGCGGCAAGGGAAATAACCTACAGATTATTATTCAACTTAACACCGCTCACACAGAAAAAAGAACACAGGAATATGATCTTGCAAAAATGTAGACTCTGCTTTGGTACAACAGCAAAAGAAACAGAAGACCATATCTTCTTCCGTCGTAATACGATCAAATCAACAGTAGAAGAGCTGGGAAAAGCTTTTAGTAGATACACAAATGGAAAATTTGACATATATAAAGCAATTATGCTAAACATAACTCCAAAAATTGACTCGCCCTTGCGGGAAAAAATATTACGCATTTTAGCAGAATACAGGGACACCGTTTGGAAATGCAGAAACAAAGCAGTTTATGAAGGGAAATATTTCAGTCAAAATTTGTTTTTCTACATATTTTCAAAAAAAATGGAGCATATTTTAGGAACATAGAACCAACAAGGGAGAACTTAAAAAAAAAAATAACTATTTCCTTTTCTTTTTTATGTTTGGATGTATTACTATGTTTTTTTTTTTTAATTTATCATTTTCTATACTTCACTTTGATTAAGCACGTAAGGGAAGTGTGAATACGTGGAAGTTTTTTTCTTTTATATTAAAAAAAAAAAAAAGGGTGACAACAGAGTGAGAGTGAATATGTTCTAATCACGGAAACTGTACCATCCTTTATTTTCTTTGCAAGTACTGTTAATTTATTGGATAGTTTAAGAAGGAACTTTGTTCTTTTCTTTCTGTCTCTTCTATAACCTAGTTTAATTTTCGACCTTTGTGTTGTTTAACTTCTTTTGGGATCCTTTTTCTCAGCAAGGGGGGAGGGCATTTTTTGGGTTATATTCCTATGTCTATAAACATTGATTATATGAATTTCTTTGTCATTGGATTTCAACGGATAGCTTAAGAAGGAACTTTGTTCTTTTCTTTCTGTCTCTTCTATAACCTAGTGTTAATCTTGGACCTTTGTGTTTTTTAATTTCTTTTGGGATCCTTTTTCTCAGCAAGAGGGGAGGGCACTTATTGGGTTATTTTCCTATGTATGTAAACATTGATTATATGGTTTTCTATATGTTTAATGTTTGTAAAGTTTAATGGAAAAAAAGTGGAATGTGAGCAAGTGTAAGCTACTTTATACATATGTAAAATACTATGAACTGTTGAGAAATTTGAATTAGCTATAAATCATTTTTATTAATTTTTTTATTTTTAAATTTTTTTATTATATTACCTTATTATTATTATTTAAAATAATTTGTGTAACTTTATTTGTGAGAGTGTGAAGGAAGCTTTATATGTAATATACAATGTATTTTTCTGATATTTCATGCAATGTACCTGTTTTTTGTAAAGTAGAAAAACGACAAATAAAAGTTAAAAAAAAAAAAAAAAAAGACACAGGGATGCACTCTTCAAAATTCTCCTGAAAATAGGCTGCCCCGTTAAATTGCTGGAATTGATAGTCATTCCATGAAGACATGAAGGGAACATTCCAAAATGCTGGAAGCACATCACACCCCTTTGACATACGCAGTGATTTTAAACAAGACTGTGTTCTGGCTCCAACCATCTTTGGGATCTTTTTTTGCCTTGCTCTTGAAATGTGCATTCAGAGATGCAACTGAAGGAATATGCCTTCACACTAGGTCAGATGGCTGACTGTTTAACCTCACAAGGCTGAATGCAAAAACAAAATTCAGAAGGGTCACTATAAGAGACTTGTTATTCACTGATGATGCTGTAGTTGTCAATCAAAGCCAACAGGAGCTTCAGAGCATGATGAATCGCTTCACCCAAGCAAGCAAGGACTTTGGCCTTACAATAAGTTTAAAGAAAACAAATGTGCTGAGTTAGGATGTGGGTGCTGCACCAGTTATCACTATTGATAACTATGAGTTGGCAGTGGTGCACCACTTCACATACCTGGAGTCTACCATCAATGACAAACTCTCTCTGACACAGAAATTGACAGCCGCATTGGCAAAGCTATAGCTACCTTAGTCCGCCTCACATCACGTGTTTGGGGAAACTCCAAACTCAAAATGAAGACCAAAGCTGCTGTATGTAACGCCTGCATCACCAGCACGCTTCTGTATGGCAGTGAGATGTGGACAACCTATGCTAAGCAAGAAAGAAGGCTCAATACCTTCCATCTACGGTGTCTACGCCACATCCTTGGCATTTTGTGGACAGACAAAGTGGCAAATGTCGAGGTGTTGTCACATGCTGGCCTTCAAAGCATGTATACACTGCTTAGACAGTGCAGATTACACTGGCTTGGCCATATCCACCACATGGAAGATGGTCGCATCCCAAAAGATATCTTCTACGGACAACTAGCAGATGGCAAAAGAACAGTTTGGCGACCGCAGCTGAGATTCAAAGATGTGTGCAAGAGAGACATGAGGGCACTGGACATAAATCCAGCAACCTGGAAGGATGAAGCTGCCGATTGTACTAAGTGGAGATGCTATCTGCGCCGCCACCTCAGAATGGGCAAAAAGAAGCTGACACAGCAAGCAGAAGAGAAAACATGGAAAGGAACACCAGGAAAATAAGCAGCTGAGGGCTGTCACCTCAGGGGCGCATTCCCATAGTCAATTATGATTGAAGGGGCTAGTATTATTATTATTAATGTCAAGAGCATATATGCCCAGTGTCTATACACTGATTCAGAAAGTGCAATTACGATGGACCGGACATCTGGTTCGCATGTCAAATGAATGCCTCCCACAGAGGCTGCTCTATGGCGAGTTGAGGGAGGGAAAGCATACAAGAGGATGACCAAAGAAGTGCTTCAAAGACAGCCTGAGGGAGTCACTGAAGAGCTGCCAGATTAATACAGCCACCTGGGAGTAACTGGCACAGGATCGCACAGCCTGGAGAGTCGCTATCAAAACGAGTCTCACAGTCAGTGAGGCCAACCAAGTGAGGGTAGCCCAGAAAAAACGTGCAGCTGGAAAGTCAAGCGTGGATGTGCAGCCTGTATTGTCTTCGGGCCTTGTATGTCGGTCATGCAACAGAACTTTTCTTGCCCGCATTGGCTTGATCAGTCATATGCGCACCCACTTAACCTCTTAGAATGAACTGTATTACGAGAGATTTCAATGGTCCTCATCGAATACAATGGACAAATCATCCATGATTGGAGCATCGCTTGATACTGTGAATTGAACCCAGCACCTTTGCTGTAAGAGAACAGTATTCTAACCTTTCTGTGAATCAGACGCTCGAGTTTGAAATAGGCAAAGAAAATGCTGAAACACTAAATTGAGACAAATATAAATGTGAAATGTGTATGTTTTTTTTTTTTAATCCTGATTTTAAATTAACAGAAACTGCTTGAAAGAACATGCTGAAAAAGATCTGAAATAAATGGAACAAGACCAAATTAATAGAAGTGTATTCCTGTACCGTTAATTTGTAAAACTGATTCAGTACCGTTTTATTTGTTAATATATATATTTAATAGAAGGACCATGTTAGGAATGAGACATAGCTAGCTTTAATTTTTGCTTGGCGTATTTAGGAGCAGTAGACATTCAGGTTTCCTAATCTCATTAGCTGTAACCTTATTACCAACTATGACTGCCTTTTTTCACAAAGCAGCTGGTTATCCAATGTTTTTAATTGATTGAATTGGGACAGACATGTGCAGTTGTTCTTGTTCTTGCCCCAGTACTTGAACTAGTGTTGAAATGCTGAAGAAAATACCAGAATAAAATCAAATAAGACATTTATTAAAAATTTAAAGTGAGATTTCTTCTTCCTCTTCGTACACTCTCAGACGTCTACTTGAATGTTCTCAAAGAAAGCAGTAGTCAGTTTGAGGTTATTTGAATCCCTGTAAACCTTTTCCACGAAAGGAGCTGGCGTCGGCCATATGCGCTTTCTCTGTACTGCATATAAGGGGCAACTTTGAAGCAGATGTTCAGTAGTCATTTTATCAGTGCCACAGTTACACTGATCGGTAGTGAGATTTTATTGTGTTTTTAATTTTAAATCCTGTTCAGATTTAATTGAGGCTGTTTCAAAAGATTTCTTTCCTGATGACATGGAATGAATGAGGAAACAACATTATTGGAGGTTGTAGCAGCTGAATTACATTTTGTACTGACAATGAAGGAAAATGTGTCTCCAGTTATGGATAAAATACTGCAATGTTCTGATCCTCTTTTTCTATATATAGGATATCCACAACTTCAGCTTTGGATTTCACAGAAATATGTTAATGAGAACCCTTTGTTCTGTCCTTCTGGTATTGAGATGTTCTGTTCACATTATCACAATGACCCAGAATAATGTGTTTGAGCACTAAATTAAACAAACTGGTATAACTTTAACAATAAAGTATTTCCTAAATATGTGGTCAGTGTTTTTTTTTTTTTTCCCTCTGTAGCCTTATCAATAAATAGTCTTTCCAAATGTATGTCCCATAGTCAATGTATTCATCAGATTTATGAATGTTCGAATGAACACCTTTGGCCACAAATCATGGCAGTGATAATGTATTTGGAAAAACATTAGCTTTTCATTGAATTTTGCCAGTTTTGGAAAAAGCAAAAACTATTTGTGTAACCATTACTGCTTAAAATAATTAATGTATTCACTAACATCACTACTCTTCATTGCCCTAAGGAGCATGGGCCTTCATCAAATTCAATGTCCAAGCCTTCATGTCATATACTATCCATTCAAGGTCTTCCATATCCTTGTCATATTTGTTTCCATTCCCTTTGAAACGTCTCCCTTTCTTAACCCATGGCTTCTAGAACAAGAACTGCCTTGTAATGCTATCATGAGGTTTCCTGAATGTGAGCTCTATCGAATTCTAGCTTCTTCTTCCACTGGCACTTGTCCAGTTCTTGTCATCACTTTCACATGGTGGACTTGTCATAACATTTCAATTGTTCTATTCTATATTTATGAAAGTCTGTAACCTCCTGATAATAATTTATTTTGTTCTTTACAGCCAAAAATATTATGAGTATTAAAATCTGCCACACATTTGAGACAACCATAAATATATTCTACTAGTATATTAGCATCACAGTTTTAATAATCTAAAACAAGTTTAATTCAGTCCAACAAATCCTCAGCTTACAAATCTGTACAAAACTTTATCAGTTTCGCTGGAAGACTTTATGTCCGCTAAGAAATGGTAAAATACTTGTATGAATGATTTCAAAACAATCGTACACTGACTGCTGATCAATAAATCAATACTTAGGTATAGTTTTCAAGCCAAAAGAAATTAATATGCTCAGCTAGATTTAATGTATTTTCAGGACCATACCAGATTTGATTGGGGTGGGTGAAAGGCTGCAGAAAAAAAAGATTCAGGCATGATAATCACAACTTTGCTTATATAGTGTTATGATATTTGTGGTGGTTTTGGAAGGTGTGTACTATGTATTTATCAAACTGCCAGTTATTATACCTTTGTGTCAGTAGTAATGTATCTTGGTTTGAAATTTCTCATTGTAGTTATTTCAGTTAGATGCAGTTTTTACCTTCCCTTAACTCTAAGCATTTTGTTAGTTTTATTTAATTTATTTCCTTCTCACCACTCCACTCTTGTGCTATGTTCATGGTCTTCTCAGTGTCGTTGGTGCCTTTTAAATTAAATGAAAATACAGCAAACATGGAAAAAAAATTAAGGTTTTAAAAAAAAAACCTATCAATGTAAGTCAGAAGTTTGTCAGTTATTTTTAACAATATTCGGTAATTATTTATTACCAACGCTGAAGTTGTGACTTATTTTTAGTGTAAGTGTTGATTAAAATGAGAAATGTTGCAGCCTTGAAGTGAAACATGGACTTTCTTGGTGTAGAATACCTATGAATTTAGCAAGCTTTCATTGAAGAAATTCCTAAAATCATAATTGATTTTGCAATTTTTTTTCATGTTTTTCACAATATTTACTATCCTTTTTTAAATTTTCACTTCTTCTTTTCTTTTGAGTATTATCTTGGTCATGAGATTATTTCAGAACAATTGCCTTTTTCTTACTGGGTGTTCATGCTTATACTGTATCTCTTTTACAGCTGTGTTCAGTTACAGTAATCATTTTGACATGTTTTTGTAGAACCTTGCCTGAATATACAGCTGAACGATATTGTATCTGGAAGGTACAAGAATGCTGTGTATGTTAATTATGAAGCACATAAAGAGAAGAATAAAGGAGAGTGGGTGAAGAAAGGTAGGTACATATACAGGAATTCGAATCAAAATAAATATTATTTGAATTTGATTTGTGGGAATGCACAGTTGATTGCCAGTACTTCAGAAGTATTATCATTATTAATATTTTAATCATCAGCAGTGAAATGACTATGTCCTTAACACCATCAGTGGCATGAGCAGAAGTCCTTAAAGCAGCAATAGCAAAAACATCCCACTGTTACCATCAGCAGTAATATCACTAGCACAACAATCACAGCAACCAACATATTAGCAGTCACACAAACATCATAGCCAAATATTTTGCCAGCCAGCATGACTACATATTTTTTTATGTGACTACCAGCCTTCATTTGTAAATGACTCATGCAAACAGCTTCTCTTGGCATGGTAGACTAATAAAATTATACTGTATGCTTTAAAAAAATGAACTTAAGTTGTCACCTTTAAGATTCTGTTATTTTCAGATAACTCAGCATTTGTGCTATCATATCAACTGGCATAGTTTAAAAATATCCCAGCTGCTATGAAATGCATGAGTTTGTTCATTATTAACCAGTTTTTCTTCCATTTCCATGCTCTGAGCATTTAATCTTTTGCAGATTTTGTATAACCTGCCATGATGCCATGCATATGAAAGGCACCCATACTAGAAGAGGCCTGTGTGCTGCAGTTTCCCCTTTACTTGTGTGGCTTAATGTTTACTTCTCATCACCTATCTTCACAACATCTAGCCATGGGTCTGGTCTAGGCACTACCTTTGTTATTTCAGTCATCATCTACATAAAGTCACCAAATTCTGGCCTTTCACCATCACATTGCTACATGATAAGCATCCTGTTATGGCAGAGTACCAGATAGGCAGTGAGACTATGAAAAGGTCAAAAATGAGGAAATGTTCCTTTCCTCACTAAGTTTCCTTTGTGGTAGTGAAATTCTGCCACCCATTTAAGATTGGCATTTGTTATGACATCATAGAGAAATATTATATGATAGCCTCAAAACCAATACACCGAAGGGCATAGGTTTTAATTGACAACGATTGGTTGCTACAAGACGCAGCTTAGAAAAAATAATATGTAGTTCTGACGCATTTTGCATTACCCTGCAACAATAAAACTTGCTAAAAAAAATCACTTCATGCCAACAACTCTGGAAGAACAACATCTCTGCAGAACTGTAGGGAACATTTGTATACCAGACTATTAAAATGGCAGTCTCTAGAACTGTGAGCAGCCTAATTGTGATGTGGAAAAACAATGGGTACGTCAACTGTGACAACGATGAACGTTGCTGATGATGATAAACTTATAGGCCTATCACCTATGTGCTAATTTCATACACGTGAGTTGTTGTTTAACTAGGACTGCTGAGCTTCTTGCTCTTTTTCAGCCAATACCAAGTTGAAGACTCCTTGGTTTTATCTACACTGTAGATCTAGAATTTTCCTATAACTTTTCTGCCATTCCAAAACTTCTTGAGTTGAAGTCATGAGCTCCAGCTTCTCCAGCTTGGCTTGCATTTAAAGGATCGTCACATCTGGTCCCAAGCTAGGAGTAAGAATTGCGTGACATACTGTGCATTTCCCATCATCCAACTATGCAGAGCTAAAATACTGTGCTCTGGTTCTGGGCTTTCCCAAGGAATTGTCATGTCCTGGACAGAGGAACTTCTCATCTCCTCCTGCCTATCACTGGAGCCGCGGTAGCATAGTGGTTAGTGCACTGGCTTCCTAGCGCAGTGGTCTATGGTTCGATCCCCAGATGAGGCGGAAAATTTTTAGGCCACAAACGGCTCCTGGGTCGACCCAGCCCCGAATGGGTACCAGAGCTACTCTGGGAAGGTTAAGGCGGCCGGCGTGATGCCGACCACATCACCCCTCGTGTGCCGACGGTCAAGATAATATGGGCCTAACACCATATTCCCAATATGCCTCAATGGGCGTGTAACGGGTTCCTTTACCTTTTTTTTTACCTGCCTATCACTGGGTCCATAGTGAGATCTTCCTGCATGCAGTCAACCAGGTCAAAGCCAAAGAATCACGTCTGGGGATCAAGTGACTTCTCCAAGCTTAGTGTGTAATGGTGGGTTCTCAACAAGTTTCACCACAGGGGGAATCATGGAAGTCTGTGGATGATTTCAAGAGTCAATGATGGTGTAATTATCTTCACACTAGAGGTTAACTTCCACTTATGCATAGTGTAGCATTGTGCATAGCTGGTGGTCATATAAAGATGACTCCAGACATGCTTCCATGCATATACATGTGAGTAGAGAGTAAGCCTCTCAGGTCTGCTAGTTAATATGAAACAAATATAAAGGTATGTTATCAGGCACTCGCAGGAAATAAAGAAGTAGAACACCAGACAACAGAAAAACAACAGACATGAGTGGCTTACCCAGGATTTGAACACTGGACCTTCCGTGCGACAACCCCGCCTAGCCATGCAAGCGAATCACACTATCCGCTCTGCCATCTACGCATCATCAAAAAATGATGTTTCAATGGCAGGTCAATAGTGCGAACCACAATACACGACACCAGAAGTCCTCCATGGGCAGTTCAGCCTATTAATGACGCAATCACTTCTGTTGTATTTCTATCAAGCAGTATAGGCCGAATCCAACAAGACCCTTAGGACCTTAATACTGTGTCCAGTAAATGATAGTAGACTAGAACAGTGAGAACAGGATAGTGGGTAGGTTTGGTATTGTACAAACATTTTTATTACAAATAAGGGAGGGAAACCTGAGGCCTGTAAACAGTAAATTAATATGAAACAAATATAAAGGTATGTTATCAGGCACTCGCAGGAAATAAAGAAGTAGAACACCAGACAACAGAAAAACAACAGACATGAGTGGCTTACCCAGGATTTGAACACTGGACCTTCCGTGCGACAACCCCGCCTAGCCATGCAAGCAAATCACACTATCCGCTCTGCCATCTACGCGTCATCAAAAAATGATGTTTCAATGGCAGGTCAATAGTGCGAACCACAATACACGACACCAGAAGTCCTCCATGGGCAGTTCAGCCTATTAATGACGCAATCACTTCTGTTGTATTTCTATCAAGCAGTATAGGCCGAATCCAACAAGACCCTTAGGACCTTAATACTGTGTCCAGTAAATGATAGTAGACTAGAACAGTGAGAACAGGATAGTGGGTAGGTTTGGTATTGTACAAACATTTTTATTACAAATAAGGGAGGGAAACCTGAGGCCTGTAAACAGTAAATTAATATGAAACAAATATAAAGGTATGTTATCAGGCACTCGCAGGAAATAAAGAAGTAGAACACCAGACAACAGAAAAACAACAGACATGAGTGGCTTACCCAGGATTTGAACACTGGACCTTCCGTGCGACAACCCCGCCTAGCCATGCAAGCGAATCACACTATCCGCTCTGCCATCTACGCATCATCAAAAAATGATGTTTCAATGGCAGGTCAATAGTGCGAACCACAATACACGACATCAGAAGTCCTCCATGGGCAGTTCAGCCTATTAATGACGCAATCACTTCTGTTGTATTTCTATCAAGCAGTATAGGCCGAATCCAACAAGACCCTTAGGACCTTAATACTGTGTCCAGTAAATGATAGTAGACTAGAACAGTGAGAACAGGATAGTGGGTAGGTTTGGTATTGTACAAACATTTTTATTACAAATAAGGGAGGGAAACCTGAGGCCTGTAAACAGTAAATTAATATGAAACAAATATAAAGGTATGTTATCAGGCACTCGCAGGAAATAAAGAAGTAGAACACCAGACAACAGAAAAACAACAGACATGAGTGGCTTACCCAGGATTTGAACACTGGACCTTCCGTGCGACAACCCCGCCTAGCCATGCAAGCGATTTTTTGATGATGCGTAGATGGCAGAGCGGATAGTGTGATTCGCTTGCATGGCTAGGCGGGGTTGTCGCACGGAAGGTCCAGTGTTCAAATCCTGGGTAAGACACTCATGTCTGTTGTTTTTCTGTTGTCTGGTGTTCTACTTCTTTATTTCCTGCGAGTGCCTGATAACATACCTTTATATTTGTTTCATATTAATTTACTGTTTACAGGCCTCAGGTTTCCCTCCCTTATTTGTAATAAAAATGTTTGTACAATACCAAACCTACCCACTATCCTGTTCTCACTGTTCTAGTCTACTATCATTTACTGGACACAGTATTAAGGTCCTAAGGGTCTTGTTGGATTCGGCCTATACTGCTTGATAGAAATACAACAGAAGTGATTGCGTCATTAATAGGCTGAACTGCCCATGGAGGACTTCTGGTGTCGTGTATTGTGGTTCGCACTATTGACCTGCCATTGAAACATCATTTTTTGATGATGCGTAGATGGCAGAGCGGATAGTGTGATTCGCTTGCATGGCTAGGCGGGGTTGTCGCACGGAAGGTCCAGTGTTCAAATCCTGGGTAAGCCACTCATGTCTGTTGTTTTTCTGTTGTCTGGTGTTCTACTTCTTTATTTCCTGCGAGTGCCTGATAACATACCTTTATATTTGTTTCATATTAATTTACTGTTTACAGGCCTCAGGTTTCCCTCCCTTATTTGTAATAAAAATGTTTGTACAATACCAAACCTACCCACTATCCTGTTCTCACTGTTCTAGTCTACTATCATTTACTGGACACAGTATTAAGGTCCTAAGGGTCTTGTTGGATTCGGCCTATACTGCTTGATAGAAATACAACAGAAGTGATTGCGTCATTAATAGGCTGAACTGCCCATGGAGGACTTCTGGTGTCGTGTATTGTGGTTCGCACTATTGACCTGCCATTGAAACATCATTTTTTGATGATGCGTAGATGGCAGAGCGGATAGTGTGATTCGCTTGCATGGCTAGGCGGGGTTGTCGCACGGAAGGTCCAGTGTTCAAATCCTGGGTAAGCCACTCATGTCTGTTGTTTTTCTGTTGTCTGGTGTTCTACTTCTTTATTTCCTGCGAGTGCCTGATAACATACCTTTATATTTGTTTCATATTAATTTACTGTTTACAGGCCTCAGGTTTCCCTCCCTTATTTGTAATAAAAATGTTTGTACAATACCAAACCTACCCACTATCCTGTTCTCACTGTTCTAGTCTACTATCATTTACTGGACACAGTATTAAGGTCCTAAGGGTCTTGTTGGATTCGGCCTATACTGCTTGATATAAATACAACAGAAGTGATTGCGTCATTAATAGGCTGAACTGCCCATGGAGGACTTCTGGTGTCGTGTATTGTGGTTCGCACTATTGACCTGCCATTGAAACATCATTTTTTGATGATGCGTAGATGGCAGAGCGGATAGTGTGATTCGCTTGCATGGCTAGGCGGGGTTGTCGCACGGAAGGTCCAGTGTTCAAATCCTGGGTAAGCCACTCATGTCTGTTGTTTTTCTGTTGTCTGGTGTTCTACTTCTTTATTTCCTGCGAGTGCCTGATAACATACCTTTATATTTGTTTCATATTAATTTACTGTTTACAGGCCTCAGGTTTCCCTCCCTTATTTGTAATAAAAATGTTTGTACAATACCAAACCTACCCACTATCCTGTTCTCACTGTTCTAGTCTACTATCATTTACTGGACACAGTATTAAGGTCCTAAGGGTCTTGTTGGATTCGGCCTATACTGCTTGATAGAAATACAACAGAAGTGATTGCGTCATTAATAGGCTGAACTGCCCATGGAGGACTTCTGGTGTCGTGTATTGTGGTTCGCACTATTGACCTGCCATTGAAACATCATTTTTTGATGATGCGTAAATGGCAGAGCGGATAGTGTGATTCGCTTGCATGGCTAGGCGGGTTGTCGCACGGAAGGTCCAGTGTTCAAATCCTGGGTAAGCCACTCATGTCTGTTGTTTTTCTGTTGTCTGGTGTTCTACTTCTTTATTTCCTGCGAGTGCCTGATAACATACCTTTATATTTGTTTCATATTAATTTACTGTTTACAGGCCTCAGGTTTCCCTCCCTTATTTGTAATAAAAAGGTCTGCTAGTTGCAGCTATCGATTTTTAGTAGTGGCAAGAATGTGTTATATCACCACGTATAATCGCAAATCACATAGGTTAAAGTATAGAGGCAATTATTACCGATAGTCTTAGAATTGACTCAACTAGCCAAATGTTAGCTGTGGTGAATATTATTTGTAAAAAATGATTGCTTGCATCATCAGAATCTTTAAAAGGAAAGAATCTACTGCTCATATAATGGCAATCTTAGAGATTGACATTTACTCATAAATTTATATAGGGTTCAGTGAAGATCATGATGGCATATCAGATCACTTATCATTTTCTGTTGGAACTTGAATGAAATGATAAGAAAAAATAATAAAAGAAAACCAGCAACCCCTACTGAAGTTGCTGTTGACTTTTTTCAAGCTTGTTCCCTTCTGTGATACTTATGCGTCCCATTATGTTTTGATGTTGTACAGTGATCTCTGCTTTATGGACTGTTGTATATGTTTATATGTAATAATCATAATGGAAGTTGACTTTCGCACATCATGATTTTACAAGTGGGAAATATTAAAGGTTGAAAAAAAAAACACCAAAGAACTCAAAGAAATATTAACCCTTTGAGCCTGCCGCAAAACTTTCACCCATACCCTGTCCCGAAGCCTCCTGGTCAGAATTTTAAAACCGCGGCTCTATTATTACATGTAACAGTTTCTCATGTGCGTGAAGGTAAACTGCAATCAGAGATCATGAACGGGGTTAGAGGGGAAACTCAAAGCGATCAAACTGCAATGCAACAAATCATATAGCTAGGCTATTGTTATTTCATTCGGACAAGGTGAGTTCACACTGTTGTTTCAAATTTTCTTTCCTCTGAAAACTGCAAAAATTTTCCTGAATGGTGGAATATTTACTAGTAATTGTTCTGCTGAGTTCAAGTTGCTGGCCACAATAGCATTATACAAATTTAGGGAAAATCCGTCGAAATAAAAGGCAAGTCTCCCCGTTCTGCTTTTGTGAGATTATGGACTCAATGGAAACAGGAATTCTGAATGGCCATTGTTCACAGATTGGTCTCAAATTTTGTTCCCCCATGAGAACTACAAATATTACCAATTGAAATATTTGAATATTTACTAGTCACTATTCTATAAAGTGTCCATTGTGGTTCTCGGGGGTCTCTGATAAGACAAAGAAAGATTAGTTTTACTGTACCATCAGATATCACGTATAAGACAACTAATATGAGGTTGTACATGCAGCTGGCAACCCTTTCATGTAAAACAAATCGCTACATTTATCACTGCTACAAGAACATGTCAATGTTTTGTGCTGGCTTCAAGTAAGGGGACCAGCCACAGTGGTGGCTCTATATTCTATAAGGAACGAAAATGAAAATGATGATGATGATAATTCTGCTAATGGCGCTACAGTCTCTGGTCACATACTAGCATTATAAACATCTAGGAAAAATCTATTGAGATAAGAGGAAAGTCTTACTATTCTGCTTTTACCAGCTCAAAGTAGACAGGAATAAACAACATTTGACAAATTACAATGTAGTAACGGCAGTACTTTTACTCAGGACTTCTCTCTCTAGTGCTATACAACAATTCACGAGTTACAATATTATAGTAAAGACAGTAATTCTACTCCAGACTTCCCTCCCTGGTGTTATGCAACATTTGACAAGTTACAATATTATAGTGAAGGCAGATATTTCACTCCAGAACTCCCATACTTAGTGCTGTACAACATTTGAAAAGTAAACAGATTCACGGTATCGACACGCTTCAGTCTACTCAGCTGTAAATGGGTACCTGACCTTGAGTTAGTGAAGGAAAAGGCAGCAAGGAAGGGAACTGGTCACCCCACCTCTCTATCCATAACCTAATATAGTGAGGTCTCTAACACTTCACTCCCCTTCAGAAGCATCTGCTATGCGACTACTTTTTTACTATCCCACTAGCACACAGAGTACATTCCACTAATTTTCCTGTAAAGAAAGAACAAACTACTACCGAAGCAAATGACTATTTATCTATTCAGACATTACCATCTAATTTCTCCAGCCAGGTACTAAACACTGCCCTACGATCGCTCAGCTATATAACAGGTTTATGGGAAATCAGCTACCTGTGAAAATCCTTTGATCCAAACTGAGCGGGACTGCGGAAATTAGAAATAGCTGAACAAACTGCTATAGCAGGACAGCAGGTTCAAGGGGTTAATAGGCCATGAGTGAATGGAAACCTAATCTGAAGGCCATATTGAAGACACTCTTAATCAGAAGATGAACCCGCTGTAGAAAGTATTAGTTGACACCTTATCTGTTTACACATCCGACTCCAGGTACAAGTGACAAGCATGCCTGGTAACAAAGGCATATCAGAATCAGTCTCTGAAGACAGCGACGGCCACACGATTATAGCGATAGAAGAAGGATGTCTTTTTTTATTTTTTTGTAAACCAGGGGTAACAACGTTGATGAAACCTTCATAGGCATCAGGTTCAGGCATGAATGCCACATTACTGGAATGCTCATTGCAAATATGAGATTTTTTGTAAAGTAATCAGCAAAATATCTGCAGTTCCATCAGTCTCAAGTAACTCCACATGCTTCTTACAGCGTTCAGCTGACCATATTCATAATCAATACCCTTTAGCTCCAAAAGGAGCATAGGCCTTCAACAAACACATGCCAAGTCTTCCTGCCACATGCTGTTAACTTATCATCCATGTCCTCCTCATCATTTTCATTTCTGTCTTCAGTTCTCTTCTCCATGTGTTCTTTGTTCTGCCCCTACTTCTCTTACCATGGGATTCCAGAACAAGGACTGCCTGCTAATGCTATCAACAAGTTTCCTCAATGTGTGTCCAATCCATCTCCAGCAGCATTATTGCAGGATTCAGATAGGTCAGAAAATGTGCAGATCATATATTCACCATCAGGAACATTATAGAGCCGTGCTCTGGTTCATGCTTTGCATCTCAGCCTCCATTGTTCTCTGCCAGGTTGTCTTTGGTCTGCCTCTCTTTCACCGTCCTTCTGGGGTCCATAGCATAGCAGTTCTGATGATGGTGTCAGGGTCACTTCTGAGGACATGGTCAAACCAGTTCCAGCGTCTGCCTGCAGTGATGGTGTGCATGCCTTTTTGACTGTGCTGTGTAAGCAGTTCCTGGTTGGTGATGGTATTTGGCCCAAAAATTAGAAGAATTTTCCTTAGTTAGGTTGTATGGAAAGAGGATAATTTTGACATTTCCTTTTCTGTTACTCTCCAGCACTCTGTGCCATACAAAAGTACAGAAAGTACGCAACTCTCGTATAATCTTAATTTGGTGTTTATGCTGTACTGAGAAGATTTCCAAATGTTGTTTAGATTTGCAAAGGCTGTTCTAGCTTTATTTTTTCTGTTACTAATGTCTTTGCTTGTTCTGCCACCTGGTATTGCTATGCTTCCTAGATATGTAAATGTACTTGTTTGTTCCAGTTTTTGGTTCCTTATTTTTATGGGCTCAGGATTTATTACTTTGAGTTTCATAATTTATGTCTTCTTCAGAATGATATCCAGTCCCACTTGTTGGCCCACACAATCTGCCTAAGGAAAATTCACCAAACCTTTTGGCCGAATACCATCACCAACCAAGAACTGCTTACTCGGAGCAACTAAGAGGACATGCACACCATCATAGCTGGCAGATGCTGGAGTTGGGTTGGCCATTTCCTCAGAAGAGACCTTGATGCCATCACAGCTATGCTAAGGACCCCTGAAGGAAAGCAAAAGATAGGTCAACCAAAAACAACTTGGTGGAAAACTGTGAAGGCCGAGATGCAAAGAATGAACCAGACCTAGGGCACTGTGAGAAGGACACTTTCGACTGAGCAAAGTGGAAGCAGTTTGTTGCTGCCCTACAAGACGCCACCAGGCTTTCACAATCACTAAGGATCAAAGAAAAAAGAAGATGTGGAACATAAGGTTGCAGCTGCTGTTCACCGCCAATTTCTATTTGTTACTTGAAAATATCTTCACATTAAAAAATATATTAAAGATATTTGTAACAAGGTCAGCTACTGAAAGCTAAATCTACCATTGGCTGATATTAATACTAGTTACTTATTTACTTGCAGTACAATACTCACATTACCTAGAATGTTTCATCTCATGTGCAACAACAAACGCCAACTCTGTTGTCATTGGTTGGATGGAGAAACATACAAGTGTCAGTCAAAGGTAGCACTATTGAAATGCAATGTACACATTTTTAATGTTAGAACTCTAAATTATGTGACTATAAAATACTTGAAGGGCAAGTAAAAAGTATTTCAGTGGTAAGGTGATTACAATTACAGGTCAGAAGCTTAAACACAACTAATGAAAGCTGACAAACATAGCTTATAATTAACAAAGTCTTTAAAAAATTATATTGTTGAAAATAAAACACTGACAAACTTAATGAATGTCAATGGTTATTTAGATGTGAGGATTGTATATATATTATACAGGGTGGTGCAAAGTTAGGCCTACAGTTTCTTTACAAATAGTTATTTGTTGTTTCAATGTAATTAATACTTATGATGTAGAATAAGTACATATATGGAACACGTACACAGATTAAAATGTTATTAAAACACAGATTAATGTAAAACTCTTAGGTGCTTAAATTGGTCAAAAAAATTTTTCACACATTCTTGGGGTCGACCTGCCACACTGCGACACACTGTTATAAAGTTCTGTGTTTTAATCCTTTTCATTACGCGCAGCAGTGAAAAAACATGCTAATAAAAACTGTAATTTAAAAAAATATATTCAAAGAAAGTTTCTATGTTCTTAATACAAATTTGCATGCCTTATTATTTCTTGATGAATTTTGGCAGAGAGTCTCTTTAGATACCGCCGGGTAACGCCATGCAGTTATTATATAATTTAATATTGTAATTATGACATTATGAGTAATTAAAGTTTTTCGTGAGAAATGTAAAGAAGCCATTTATTTCTCAGGGGCCATAATCAAATAAATACATATCCAATAAATATCAAGGTATGAAACACATGTTAAAACTATTATTTTATGTTTGTTATTAATGACCATACGTTTGCATATTTTACATGATAATTAAAAATGTTGAACTAAACATTTTTACTTTAATAGGAAGGAAAAAAAAACAGTTTTCTGTGGCACTTCATTTTTTTTTAACTATGTAATTTTAATGGAACTCATTTGGCCAAGAGGTTTCAAATTGGATCAGTGCTGTATCAATACATATATTAAAACCAATGGATATTTTATGACAATCTTCTTCTTCCTCATTCGTCCTGAAGAGGACATTGGTTGTGTTGTGTCTGTTTACACCGGAGCTGCGATATCTGGGCTTTTTGGCCGACACATTCGACTTCAGCATGGCATTATTTGGGACCGGGTTTGCCTTCCCTCTTCAATCCCTACTCTCTCAGCCAGACTGCAGAGATGCAGCCTGTTTCCAGGACCACCACTTGGAGGTGGAGTAGAGTCTTGGTCAGCTCTGGTTCGCTGACCCTGACGCAAGCAGTCAAGCTATGGGTCGCTGACTGCATTCTCTATTGCTGCATCTTTGGGTCCCTTATGACGATCAATATCCACTGTGCGTGTTTAATCTTAATGAAAATCTAACATGGTTTTAAAGTATTATTTATTTTAAACGCATTTTTAAAATGCCCGGTGAAACGAATTTAAATTGTCCACTGTGCGTGTTTAGTCTGAATGAAAATCTAACATGGTTTAAAGTATTTTTTTACAGCATTTTAAAAATGCGTGGTCAAACAAATTTAAATTGTAAAACAGCTTTATCAACTCACTCGATAGTCGCTTTTTTTTCTGTTGCAATTATTTTAAAGTTATTTTATAGTAAAAACTTCAATTGTTGCAGAAAACAAAATTATTAAATAGTTATGATCGTTGAAGAACCGTTTAAATGTAAGTAATTTTGGCTAAGATCAAAGTGTCTAAGCCAGGGCCGAGCTCAAACATATTTTGCACAATAAAGTCAATAGACCTCACTTTACGCCCCAAAAGGGGTATTTAAAAAGAAAATATTTTTAAAAAAAAAAGGAAACTGTCTTTATCACATTGCTGGACCGAAGGGACTTCTATAATTGTACATGTGCCAATCTCAAACGGGTGCGCCTCGCCAAAAAATGGCAACATTTAAGTTTTATTTTATTTTTTATCCTTACAAAAAATAAACTAGCTCAGAGCAAAACAATACACCAAAATGAAAGATCTTCTTTATTTAGACATGTGTCCTAATATAACAGGCGTTATCCGTATGTCTCGGATGAATGGGTCACGTCTCACCAAAATAAGAAACTTCTATTTAAAATGTACAGCTCAATACAATCACTGTGTCTTTTATATTTGAAGTATGTATGACAGAAAATAATAATCATGCTTTTTTTTTTACAGGCAATAATGTATATATGTTTGAAAAGAACGTGATATGAAAAACAGTAGTAACAACGTTAAAAAAGGATGAGTTTTTCTTTCTTGGTGCGCCAGGTCGGAAAGGGAAAATGTGTCCTTATTAATTTGCTTCTTGCTAAAACTCGGGAGCAGAATAAAATTACTTTTGCGATTCTATCATAAGAAATAAGAGTATTTTGGTAAAACTCGGAAGCAAAGTGAAATCACTCTTCCGATGGAACCATAAGGAATAACAGTATTTTGTGCGGATTGCATTTGCAATTACTGTAAACAAGGCACGAGGATAGTCACTTAAACCAGTAGTCATTAACTTAAACGAAAATTCATTTTCACTCGAATATCAAAATATTATAGTTTGATTTTGACATTTCATAAGTTTCCTAAACAGTTACTAAAAAAGCAATTTGCAATTACTGTAAACAAGGCACGAGGGTAGTCACTTAAAGCAGTAGTCATTAATTTAAACGAAAATTCATTTTCACTCGAATATTAAAATATTATAGTTTGATTTTTACATTTCCTAAGTTTCCTAAACAGTTACTAGAAAATCCGGGCAACGCTGGGTACTGACAGCTAGTACATAATAATTAAGGATGTATCTACTTACTTTACTATTTTGTGAGCTCATGTTGCTGTAGGATTTCTGTGATGTTGCTTATCCATCTGCCACTTGATCTTCATCATGCCCTGAAACCAGATTGTCTACTGTTGTATGCATATAATGGTGATAGGAAACTCTATACAGAGCGATACAACAGGAGGCAATCTGATCATCAGAAGTGTCCCCCCATTGATCAAGTGTTTCGGCCCTTTAATCTCCTTTACACTCTAAGGGGTGCGGGCCCACTTGGGTCATGACTCCCAAGTGTCAGCCTTCTGTTGTTTGGTGCAGATAATTGAACCCACTCCACCTTGGTTGCAGCTTTCAAATCCACTCCTATTTTCTACCAGCTGGAAACAATTGTGAAAGTAACCCCTATGTAGAAAACAAATTATTGTCCCGACTTCCATAGCCCGTTGTGGTTGTTCCACAGCCAGCATGATGCCTTCTCCGCAGTTTCACTGAGCCTCCTGAGTGCCCTTGCTCTTGACTGTCCCCTCAACCCTAACAGTTTCAGTAGATCATACACTGAAGCTGCCATGAGACCTCTTGCACCCACCTCAACAGCCATGACCCTTGCAGTGAACCCATCGTGTCTCAAGTTAGTGGCCAGATCATTATACTTGGCCACTTTGAACGAATGTTGCTCATCCAATCTGATCCCAATGGCACAGTCAACTCAATCATTATAATCTGGTGCGATGATGAGGAATGCAGCACTATATCTGGCCGTCTTCGAGATCTTCTGATGCTCTCTGGATATGCCCCTAGCCCAGGTAGATCTACTGCTATCTCCCAGTCATTTGCACAGTCAAGAAGAGATGGTAAACTGCTACTTGATTTGCTTGGGTTGGGATGTGCTGACTTTCCTGCTCTCAGAAAGTATGTGTTTGCGGTGCTCAGTCTGACTGTTCGCTTTCACCCTTGCGAGGTCTACTGCAGCAGTCAGTACTTTGTTGTGGCACCATGTGTATCGCCCTTGCCCTAATGGCACCTTGCAAGCTGAGAGCACGTGTTCAAGTGTCTGCCTCTCATGGCATAGAGGGTATTGAGCATCATCACACTTTCCCCATCTCACAAGATTCGAGGACGATGGCAGGAGGTCATACATTGATCTAATAATGAAGCTGAGTCTAAGAGGTGCCATATGCCATATATCATTCCATGTCAAGGACCTTGGCAGGGCTCCTTCCCATGTTGTCCATTGGCCTTGTTGGGCCTGCTGCACCGCTTTTTGCATCCTCTTATCATTTGCAGCTCCTCGTATCTCCTGAACTACCATGTCTCTGCGTTTCCTGTTTGACGCCTTGGACCACCAGTGGATATCACCATGGCCAAATCCTGGTCTATTTGTCTGTGTGTATCCGATAACCTCCCTCAGCTTGAGAGACTCTTGGGCAGCACCAACAGCTTCATCAACTTTCCACTTCCTTCCAGTTTTCAGTGTGAGCTGAATGGTCTTAACTACATCTTCTGCTGACTCGCACAGCATCATTGCGAACCTTGCCTTTCCTACTTTGTATTCTTCAACAACTGACTTGAAAGGAAGCACAAGCTTTGTCTTCTTGCAGTACAGTGCTACGTCTGACAGACCTGGAGGTACTCCTAGCCATTTCCTCATGAACTTGTTGACCTTTTGCTCTATGGCTTCCACTGTACTGGTGCTTATTCCATATATAAGCAGTGGCCATAGCAATTTAGGTATCAACATGAACTGGAGGCACCACAGTTTGAACTTTCCTAAGAATCTGCTTTGGCCTATGATCTGTAGTCCTCTGTCTGCCATTTCTATTGTCTATTGAACTGCCTTTGAGTCTTTTAATGAGGCATCATACACCCTGCCAAGACTTTTAACAGATTCCTCAATGACAGTAGGGATTCTTTGGTTTGAAACTATGAATGTGACCTCAACTGTCTTCCCTCTCCTGACTGATAGGCTTCTCGACTTCTTAGGTTTGAAGCTCATTCTGCACCAGCTGACTAGTTCATCCAGGCATGCTAACTTCCTACGGGTCTGGTGTTCATCTGATATCAGAATTATTGTGTCATCCATGAATACTTTAAGCAGTGGCATGTGACACCTTCCATTGAGCTTTGGACCTATTGCGGATCCTTCAGCTGCCTTGCATAGCCAACATGAATAGTATCAGGGATATGGTACATCCCATCGCAATTCCAACTTGTAGGTCAATCCACCTCATTGTGTACTCTCTGAGTGAAAATCTGACAGAGAACCCTGAGAAATACAGCTTTAGCATTGCTGCAATTTCTTGTGGGACATGGTACATTTCCAGGGCCTGCCATAACATCTGGTATGGAACAGGTCCATAAACATTAGCTAGATCCAACCAGATTACATGGAGATTTGTTCTGTCAGACTTTACCTTTTGAATTGCTTCCCAGATCATTGTGGCATGCTCAAGACACCCGGGTGGCTTTACCACGTGTATCACTACTCAAACATCAGAATGGAAATGAAGCAGCCGCTGATAAATAGTACATTCTTACCGCTCTTTGCTATAATCAAAGTGAAAAAAATGAACAAAGCACAAGAGAGAAAAATCACATCCTGTGACAGGAGATGCTTAAGAAAAGCCATTGATTTTACCAGGAGTGTCAGAATGAGAAATGATGACATCAGAAAAATTGGGATACCTCCTTTCTGGATGGTAGTATCAATGTATCCATTCTCCAGGAGGTATGTGGTGAGCCTTTTAGCCATCAATGAGAAGAATATCTTCCCTTCCATATTAAGTAGTGAAATTGGCCTGAACTGACTAATGTCTGTGGAATTGTGTTCCTTCGGGATGTAGACTCCATTCGACTTTCTCCATTCTTTGCTTACAAGCTGGTTTTTCCAAGCACTTTTCAGCAAAGGAGCAGCCATTTTAGAACTTGAGGACATCTTTTATATGCAACATATGGGACACCATTAGGACCAGGAGCTGACTTGCACTGCGCTTTTTGGACAAGGCTTTCTATTTCTTGCATTGTTGGGGGCTTGGTGTTGAATTCAGCTCCTGGCTTACTAGGCCATACAAGACCTGCCATGCTGCTGAGCGGCTCATCTTTGTGATCATCTGAATAGATTGTTCTGAGGTGTTCTTCCAGATCTTCTTTCCCGATGCTCAGTGTTCCTGACCGTGGCTGTTCAAACAGCTCGTTGGCAAACTTGAAGGGCTCCCTGAAGAATCTTTCCCTATCCCTCCGTGTTTTCCTTCTCTTCCTGCACAACCTTTCTGCTCTACAAAGAGCAATATGCTGGCCTTTCAGGTGCTCCCAAACCTGTCGTAATCCTTCTTTCTCTGTGTCAACTGTGTTTCTAAACTGTTTTCGGGCATGCTTCTTCTGTTTCTTGATCTCTTCTATTATGATTTGTCTTCTACTTTTTTGTGGTGGGTTACTCTGCACTGCCTTCCTGACTCCAAAAACTTTGCGACAGTGAAGATATATTATGTCACTGAAGATTTCCAGTTTTTTCTCCAAGGTTATCTGCTTCAGGTTGTTATCCAACTCTTTTGAGAAGGCTTCAGCCAGCTGTTCCCAAAGCCCGTTTGCACTGGCAGATGGAAACTTGATTGCATCTCTTTTCAAGAAGTGTGTGAGATCATCATCAGGCAGCTCACTTTGAATATTCTCTGCACTGTGGATTAACTCCTGGCTGAGGTCTTCTAACGCCTTACCCGTCTTAACGGAGCGCTGCTGAACTACCTTTGGTGAGCTCCCACACCCCTTTTTCGCTCTGTGGATTTTAATTCCTGTCTGAGTAATGGTAATTTAGCAGGCTTTATTTAAATGAGGTGGCCAGACCACTTAATTTTCTTTGTGCCTATATACTTGATGCAGGATTTAGTTCCTACAATTTTTCTGATGTCATCATTTCTCATTCTGTCACTCCTGGTAAAATCAATGGCTTTTCTTAAGCATCTCCTGTCACAGGATGTGATTTTTCTCTCTTGTGCTTTGTTCATTTTTTTTCACTTTGATTATAGCAAAGAGCGGTAAGAATGTACTATTTATCAGCGGCTGCTTCATTTCCATTCTGATGTTTGAGTAGTGATACACGTGGTAAAGCCACCCGGGTTGGCTTTTTTGACATCGTGTTTCAACTTCTCTGTCCACTCTTCCATTGTCTGTAAAAATGCTTCCTCAGTATTTGAGCTCTGGAACCTGCTTAAGCCTGATGGTGTTGACATGTATGTTAAGTGAGCCTGGTAATCATGCTAACCCCCATAATTTCTGTCTTTGATATGTTGATCTTTAACAGGTTGAATTTAGTGCATTTGAATATTTTTGCAGTTTGCTTTCATCTTCATACATTAGACTTTGGTCATCTACAAAAAGTAACAAATTCATTGGGTTGCATTTTTCACTTTCTGGGTTTACTTCATCTTCTGGGGTCTTCAAAGTTTGCTTCTTATGTTATGTTGCCCTTATAAATGTTGAACAGTAATGGTTGTAGTACACAACCCTGGTTAACTCCTGTGGTTATATCAAATACATCAGTTGGTTTTACTACACTTTTTCTTGAATAGTATAAATCTCTCACATTATCTTACAGCTGCCCCTGTATTCCATAGTCTTCTAATACTGACCAAAGTTTGTCCCTGTTCACTCTATCAAAGGTCTTTTCCAGGACTTCAGATAGTATATTTAATTGACTGTCATTTTTCATTGTTCTTTCACTTAACTATCTTAAGTTGAATGGCATCAGTACATCCCATTCTTGTCCTAAATCTAAATTGGGCCTAACTTAATTTTAGTTTGATGAAAGATTGTATTCTCGCTCAAGTATTTTTGCATACATTTTTCTTGTGCGACTTAGTATTTGAAATATCTCTGTATGCCACACTCCCTTTAATTGTTCTTCTTTTTTCCAGACTAGTACTACTATTGCTTTTTGCCATACTTCTGGAACTCTTTTTTCTATTCTTGCGACTGTAAAAATTCATTTCAGCCATTTGGCTCCTGGCATGTATATCCACATGCTAAGAAAATTATAAATAATAATAATTAAGAAAAAAAATAATATGGTATTAAAGTGTGTATCTACTTTTGCACCTCCCTGTATATATGGGTTATTAAATTAATAATAATAAAAAATGCTGTCTTAATTATAATTAATATAAGTTTTAAAAAATTATGCATTTTTTATTGATTTGATAACAAACTTGCTGTTACCAACTAAAGATAACTTCATTGGTCAGGAAGTTCATACAGATACCATTTTTGTATCACTTAGACAGTACTTTATACAGATAATAGCATAAATCAAAGAAGGTTTGTTCCAATTTTAACATCATTAGAATAGCTAATCTACAGCATGCATTATAACATAACTTGTTAGTCAGTTATGCTGTAAATGATTTGCTAGTCAGTGGTACTGCAAAATAAATGTTGTTTTCTTTTTCTTTTCTTTTTGTCAAAAACATAAGAGGAGGGCAACCAACAAAAAAGGAAATCCAACGAAAGTAAGTTGAGTATGCCAACTATATAATGTAAGATGCTCATCAAACACATGATCCTTAATGTTCATATAAATACTGGTAAAATGTTCTGTGATTCAGATATAACTAGTGTTACACTATTTTGCTCCCAGGGCTGTCTGAAAAGGCAAAATAGAAATAATAGGACTGATGTGAGGTTGTTGTGAGGCTGATGTGAGGTTGTTGTGAGGCTGGCTACCTCATAATGTGGATACAGAAACCATCACTGCAAGCACACATAAAAGAGCTTTGGTGCAGGTTTCTTGCAATAATAGGGCCCAACTGCAGTAAAGGTTAACAAGAAGAATACAAATAAAGAAGTATTGTCACTATTAAAGATTGACATATAAACTGTCACATTAAAATTTAAGAGTATTTGTTTAGCGTTTACTGCATTAGCTGCAAGAAATTAATGAACTTATACATGGCTCTTATTTAATTCGACCCTTCATTTTTTTGTCCTTAGATTTGAGTTCAGTGTGCCGCAAGGTGTCAACGATTTTGATTTTAGTGAGAAACTTAACCTTATAGGTAAGTTGGCATGTGCATGAAATGAAGGCTTGACAATGTTAAATATGTAAGCAAAAAGACATTAGTTTAATTGACATTTATTGTTTTCCTTCTTTATTACAGCAACAGCTGGGGTCAATAATCATGTTTGTTTGTGGAATCCCTATGTCATGTCCAAGCCAAATGGGGTAAGAATACTTTATCTACATTACTGAAACTGTTGAACTATAGAAAAATCATTACTGCAAGAGAGGTAATATAATCAGACATGATGGTCTTCAGAATGATTGCTTTCAGCGATGTTAGCAGAACTAACAATACCTACGTTTCACATGTACCATAGTCTTTCCTTTCTCTAGTACCATGAAACATGGCAGAAAAAAATCAGTAATAATTTCTGTTTCAACACTTTGTGTGAGACTAGTAAATAACGAATTTCTGCCATTAAGGGGCTTTATCAGTGTCTTACTCCTTTTCTTCCTCTCTTTTTCTACCTTTAAACTCTTTCTTTAGAGCATTATGTTGTTATGTTGCCTTTGATTTTCTTTGTTGTGTTATTGTAGTTAAGTTTCTTTGTGTTGCCATTTAATTCTTGTTAAGTATTTTTAATTGATTATTCATTATTATGTTTGCCACGTTCATTGTCATTTTCTTGTAGCCTTTCTGTATTGTTCATCTTGGTACTTTTATGTGTTTATTAATTATTATTTTTCCACATGTTTGCTGTGTACTTTGTCATTTTCTCATAGCCTTTCTGTATTTCTTATCTTTGTTTCCTGATTGGGGCTATGGCTGATGAAGGGGAACCCCGAAACATCCTTTATTTCTCTTGTAGAATGAAAAACACAAAAAACAAACAAATGGTAATGCGTCTTACTAGGAGAAAGGACAAGAAAATATTCTATGTTGCGGCCAAAAGGCCTTTGTCAGGGACAAACAAACCAAAAAAACAGAAAGGGAAAGAAAGTGAGAATTAAGTGGGAAACATAAAACTTAAAAAATAAGATAAAACACTCCCTGATGTGTGTTTATTTCTGTTGTACTGTTCACTTGTAAAACTGATTCCAACATCTTTTAATTTTTTGAGTTGCCTGGCTTTTTTTAGTGTGTGCATAACATGAGTTATTTTTTTTCCTTGGTCACATTTTGTTCCTTGACATTTTCACCCTTTTATAGCTAGTGGAAATGAAAGGAGCTCATAAATGCTGAGCTCAGATTCAGTAAGCTGTTACAATATATATGACAGCTTTCATTGTAACTGGGAAAGGTCACTCTGAAAAATCACTGTTTTATAGGGCTACGGTATGGTTATGATTGACTTATGAAACGAGTAGTGAGTTAAGATCTGCTGGAAAGCCATTCAGGATTATATTGAGGGCTACCCCATTACTTCAGTTGGTAGAGTAATTGCAGTGCAGTTCCCATTAATTTAATAGACTATCCCCTTCTTTCTTTCGTGCAGTTATTAATGCAAAATTAATTGGTTTTTTAATTGTCATTGCATCAGTGGTGTGGTATAAATACATCGTATAATGCATTATGTTTTCACAAGAAATACTCCATCATTTAATACTGCTATCACAATCATTATTATTACTCATATCACATCACCACTGTTGTCACTATCACCACCAGTGTTGCCATTATTTATATCATAACTAACACCACTGCCACTATCATCATCAAAACTGCTATCACAACTAATTCCACCACCATCCTAAGTACTATCACCTTCTTCAGTTCTGCAAAATACAATTACCAGTTATCACAGGTATCATCACCACTACCATTCACCAGTACCACAACAGTAATCAGTAACCACAATTACTACACCACATTCATAGCTGATCAGCATCAGTGCTGCCATGATACAGTAAACATTGTAAAATTCATGGTTCATCGCATTACATCCAGATCTTAAGAGGACACATGGCCAGTGTTGTCCAGGTGCAGTTTATTACTGCAAGAAGCCAACTCATCTCTTTCTCAAAGGACAAAGTTCTTAGAATCTGGGATGTTCAGCTTCAAGTCTGCATTCAGCGTCTTGCTGGGATGTTTCCTAAAGGACCTGAAGGTAGCCAATCATGCAACTAGTTTATGATCAGGACAATAATTTTCTGTTGGTGACTGTCACGAACAGGTTGAGGTATGGGTGACTGGAACTTATGCTTCTTTGGGAGCTAGATATTGTTATGGTACCTGTTATGTTAGAATAGAAATGAGTGAAGTTAAGATTTATTGTATTTATTGATGTTATTGATAGCTACAGTTGGGAGCCTCACATGTGTTTGAAGTGTTCTAAACTGAGACATGTTGAAATACTGGTCAGAGGTGAAAGATCAAATGATGAATGTCATTTGTTAGCAAGTTGAGTTGAAGCAGATGTAAAGTATAGAAGCAGTTTTTTTTCAGACAACAGTGTTTTCTCCTCAATGCATCCAACATGTGGAAAGTCAGAGTTGTGAAATTTCGTTCTGTGAGACACTTATTTGTGAGATTTTGAAGTTGTCACATATTACCCCATTACCCCATGTTCTAGTTATTATTGCCTTTGGTGAGCAGACCCATTGTCTTGGCCTGTGCCGGCCCCCCCCCCCCCCCCCTTTTCCCTGAACACATTTCTGATCTCCTTGACGGCATCTTTCTGCACATTGTAGAGAATCTTCCCTCCTTTTTAAAAGACTCTATTCATGCTTTGAACCTCCTCTTTTTAGCTCTTCCCAGACTTCACCTACATTATTTTCCTATTAGATATCTGTTTATTGTATACTTCTATTCTTCACTGATGGTCTCCAGGCTCTCCAGTTCATAGTTGTGACGAGTAGGGTGTATGTGGGTGGATGTAGAAAGTCAGACAACACTTATACATCGCTCGTCTAGCTCACTGTCTAAGGAACAACTCCAACAGCTATGTCAATCTCCAACAATGTATTATATTCACAAATAAGTCACAATGGACGCAGGGCCATTACAAATATTAGATACATCACAAATCCCGAGTATCCGCACACACTCTGCTTCTCGGAATAACTACAGCCACAAATAGGCTACTTCATGAATAACTACTGCAACATCTACTACACAACTCTGGCCCTCTACTCGCGCACTACTATAGACATCCACCCTTCTCTTCTCTACGCCGTATGCTGTCTCCTGTCTACTCACTCAACTCTCTACTGACTCTACACACGTCTCAACCAACACACTACTCTCTCTGACTGCCCCCCCCCCCCTTCACCAAACACGTGAAAACCTTCCACACTCAACTAAGCTTCATTCACGCATGACTAAAGCTAGCAGCTTGTCTTGATCTCTGCTCACAACATTGCAAGCATTCCCAACTCACAACAACTCAAATGACTATTAAACTCCCGCTGGAGCATGGGAACATTCATACATGCAAAATACCCTCAAAACACTCCGTGACAATAGTTAACAAGCAAACATATTCCTACTAAGTTACATCTTCTCTCATGTGTCTTGTGGAACTGTTTCTGGAACTCAACAACTCAACTTTAATGAATCATCATGTCCTACACAGAGCAACTTTTCAGCTAACCTTGCAAGATCCTCTTGCATGCAGGCAAACAGGTAAAAGTGTGCAATGCTGGGTTCTCAACACATGTTTCACCACAGGGAGGATCCCTGGAAGTGTGTAGATCATTTCAAAAGTCAATGAGAGCGTAGTTTGTCTCACAGACAGAGGCTCACATCCAAATCTACATACTATAGCATTGTGCATAACTGGTGGTCAAATAAGGATGATTCCAGATATGCCTCCATGCATATAGAGGTTGGTAACTTAGAATCTGAAATGCTCAGGTACGGCCATGTTTCATAAATCAGATTTTGTGTGTTTTCAGATATTGCCCACCCAAAGTAGCCCAAAAATCACCCAAATTAGAACAAATATCACACAAAGTAGACCAAGTCGCCCAAAAAATAGTCGCATATATATATATATCTCATCATGTAGCATGTCCTTTGCAGAACGTCGCTCTCATCACGGCCCGCCTGAAAGACTCTCGGTCTCTAGCAAGCCTTCTCGCCTCCTCCTCTGTCGTATTCAAGGTGTCTTCAATGTCCTGTGTCCACTGTCGTCTTGGTCAGCCCCTGCCTCACCTTCCAGGTATCATACCCTCCATCACTGCTCTTTCTAAACCACTATGACCTTTAATGTGGCCAAAGTATTTCAGTTTCCGGGACAAGATATTGTTTATGAGCCAGTTTTCCTCAATGTTCAGGTCGTGAAGGATGTCTATATTTTTCTTCTTCTTAGTCCAGGATATTCTGAAAATTTTTCTTTGACACTTTGCTTCAAAAGATTCAATTTTTTTCTTTAATGTTTGTGTAATGGTCCATGTTTCACATCCGTACGTTGCCACAGGAAAGATGCACGTTCTCAGAAGTTTTACTTTTATCAATTTGCTGGTGTTATGCCATAGGTTCTTCATTTTATATATATATATATATATATATATATATATATATATATATATATATATATATATATATATATATATATATATATATATATATATATATATATATATATATATATATGGGACAGCGCCATCTTGAGGTCTGTCGTTCTAGGCGCTGGCCCCATCTGGGCAGTCATATTGTCTCTGTGGTTTAGTGCCTTTTCACCCCATTATCTTCGAGAAGAAGATTTATTACAAGGCCATAATAAAGCCTGCATATTAGTTGTGTTTTTGCTCTAGAAATAGTTGTGTAAATCTGTGTTTTAATGAATTCTAGAGCAATAATCGCGTGTGTTATCTGTGTGGCGCAGATTAATGCGCGTAAGCGCGCAGTAAATTGAGTGGTTAGGCCAGGGCTTATAAAAGGGGTAGAAAGCGGCGAAATTGGTCTATGTTTGAGAGAGCCGCCCAGTGAGAACAGACGAAGAAGACACACAAGAGCCAAGCTGTAAATGCCTTGAGCACGTGAGTTAATTCAAATTAGCATTAGTTTTCTAGGATTCTGAAATTATATCGATGTGGCTATTTTAATGTTTAATGGGATAGATAGATAGATGTGAGAGTTTAAGAGCGATTATTTCATTCTTCAGAAAGGCTATTCCACTGGAAATTTAGATAAGATTAACGATCGCAAGATAGTAGCCTCGTGGTGATAAAAGGCGGCGATAGCGAGTCTGATTAAACACGCTCCGCGTGGTAAACCTATAATATGTTATGCCGAGCGACACGTTGTGTATTTAGTCCCAGTTTGGCTTAAGTCGAGAATAATTATATTGTATTCTTTATGTAAGAGTAATTTAGTGTATTTCACGTTTATTGATAATTCTACTGTATATTTAATGGGTTACTGTGAGGTGAGAATATGTATTTAGATTTCTGGAGAGCGCGAGGCCACTCCTTTGTTGAGACAGGTGTTTCTCTGTTTGCTCCTGGTGGAGCATGGAAACACCAATGCGGCTGGTGTCCACCACAAGCCAACAGAAGCATTTTTATGCTATTACAGTGGTTGTTCCTGTAATAATGTGTTTCATGCGATGAGATTCCCAGCCGCACGAGTCGTCACATACGACATGCTTCAGAATGCAGTAACGAATATTGAGATAGACCAGTTGTGAGGTGGTGGTTAATTCTCATTATTGAGATTATTTGTTGTACATGTATTGAAGAATATTATTTTATGTCCAGTTGATTATTATTGTTGTGTGAACAATGGTTTGTGAGAGCACGTGGGCGTACCAGATGTATATTTCTCTTCTCCACTCCTGAGGGAGCATGGGGCCACCGGTGTGGTTTGCCTCAGCATGAAGCATTCAGATGCTCTTGCAGTAGTGGTTTCGGTAGCAACCTATGTTACCCGGTGCGATTGCCAGCCTCATGCACAACACCATACTAGTCGCATTGGACGACACGCATGAGTGTGTGAGATAGTTGATGATATCAGGTGGGCGCATGTTTTCTGTATGGTAAGTGTTATTATCCATGCTATTGATGTTCACTTAGACGTTGTTTTATTTATTATTTTTCAGACAGTCTATGAACACTGACTGGGTGTTTGTTGGATTGTTTGTTTGGTGTTCGGTTCTGTTCCGTAGAATTAAATGTTGATCTGCATAAGGCTTTGGGTTGCTTGAATTGTTAAGTCTGCTGCTGAGAGGGTTGCAAGCAACCAATAATTGCAACCCCTGTCAAACGATCCTTTATAAATTTTCTTAGTGCACGGGTCTTGGGTGTGAGGTACCCCTAGCGCCCCTGTCACACACACACATATATATATATATATATATATATATATATATATATATATATATATATATATAAATATATATATATATATATATATATATATATATATATATATATATATATATATATATATATATATATATATATATATATATATACATACATATACATATACATATATACATATATACATATATACATATATACATATATATATATATATATATATATATATATATATATATATATATATATATATATATATATATATATATATATATATATATATATATATATATATCCAATACCACAATTCCCGCCATAAGTACGTCAGTTGGTCGGTCACATCATGCACACCGTCATTTGCGCACTTTTCTATTTTCGAGAGAGTACATTAACTTTCACCTACAGCTAAGGGGTGCAACTGTGGTTGAAAGTTAGACAATAATTGTATTTTTTCCCTTATATGTACTCTCTGGAAAATAGAAAAGTGCGCAAATGACGGTTTGCATGAACAGTTTGATTATGGAAAGAAGCCAGCAACACAATTGATAAACAGTACATGAACTAGAGACAGGAAGGTGCGGAGATGCAGATTAAATCAACAGACAATCAAGATACTCTTCTGTCCAGTTTCATTTGGGAAACGGATTGAACTCATCATTTTCTTAAAAATGACCTTAAAATGTAAGTTTTTGATTGTTTCTTTAAGACAAAATTTTAATTTAAAGTATTGCAGACTTATTATTATGGATCAAAATGATAAGATGGCTGCAATTAAAACCCTGTCAGTTTTGACGGGTTAATGGTAGTGTGTGTATATATATATACACACACACACACACACACACACACACACACACACACACACACACAGGGTGTCCATAAAATATTGTACCCTTTTCAAAAAATTTATTCTCGACCCCATGACGTGGTACGAGGATGCTTTCTATCACAGAAGTAAGATAATCTCTGCAAGTTATTAAGCATTTGTCACTTTATCTTTCCAAGAAATGCCAAGGATGTGATGTAGGCACCGTAGATGGAAGATATTGAGCCTTCTTTCTTGCTTAGCATAAGTTGTCCAGGTCTCGCTGCCATATAGGAGTGTGCTGGTGACACCGGCATTATAAACCACAGCTTTGGTCTTCATTGTGAGTTTGGAGTTTCCCAAAACTCGCGATGTGAGGCAGGCAAAGGTAGCTGCAGCTTTGCCAATGCGGTTGTCAATTTCTGTGTCCAGTGAGAGTTTGTCATTGATGGTAGACCCTAGGTATGTGAAGTGGTGCACCACTGCCAATTCATAGTTATCGATAATGATAACTGGTGCAGCACCCACATCCTGACTCAGCACATTCGTTTTCTTTAGACTTATTGTGAGGCCAAAGTCCTTGCATGCTTGGATGAAGTGATTCATCAAGCTCTGAAGCTCCTGTTGGCTTTGAGTGACGACTGCAGCGTCATCAGCGAACAACAAGTCTCTTATAGTGACCCTTCTGATTTTTGCATTCAGCCTTGAAAGATTAAATAGACGGCCATCTGACCTAGTGTGAAGGCATATTCCTTCGGTTGCATCTCTGAATGCATGTTTCAAGAGTAAAGCAGAGAAGATCCAGAAGAGGGTTGGAGCCAGAACGCAGCCTTGTTTAACACCACTTCATATGTCAAAGGGCTGTGATGTGCTTCCAGCATATTGGACTGTTTCCTTCATGTCGTCATGGAATGACTTTATCATTTCCAGCAATTTAGCAGGGCAGCCTATTTTCAGGAGGATTTTAAAGAGTCCATCCCTACTAACCAGGTCAAATGCCTGTGTGAGGTCTATAAAGGCGATATAAAGGGCTTTTCTGCTCTCTTGATTTTTCCTGAAGCTGGCGGAGAGAAAAGATCATGTCTGTTGTTGATCTACCAGCTCGGAATCCACAGTGACTCTGGATATATGCACTCTTGCGACTTGTGTAGTCGCATTAAGATGACCCTGGCAAAATCCTTACCAACAATATTAAGAAGAGAGATGCCTCTGTAATTATTGCAATCACTTCTGTCTCCTTTATTTTTATACAGTGTTACAATCTTTGCATCTCGCATGTCTTGAGGAATAATTGTTTCTTCCCAGCACTGGCACAGCACCCTATGCAGTGGATGTAATAGCGTGCTCTTACAGCATTTGATTAAATCGGGAGGAATCCCATCACTGCCTGGTGCTTTGTCAGAGGCCAAGCTGTCAATGGCCTTGCTGAGTTCCTCTAATGTTGGTTAAGCATCCAGCTCCTCCATAGTTGGCAGACATTTGACAGCATCAAGGGCTGTAGGCGTGACTCTATTTTCTCTAGCGTAAAGCTCAGAGTAGTGCTCTGCCCACCTCTCCATCTGCTTACCCTTATCGGTTAGCTTCTCTCCGCTGATGGTTTTTAGCGGTGCCATCTTACTTTTCTGGGGACCAAGAGCTTTCTTTATACTGTCATACATTTGTCTAATGTTGCCTGTTTGCGCTGCGGTCTGGATGCTCTCACTGAGCTGGAGCTAGTAGTCGTTTGCACAGCGTTGAGTAGTTTGTTGAACTTTGCTTCTTGTAGCCTTCAGGATCTGTAGGGTTCTAGCACTCTGTGAACGTTTGTATTCAATCGCAGCACTGCGTTTAGCTTCAATGACAGGTGTCATCATATCTGATGAAGCATCTGTAGAAGGTCCGAATGTTGTGTGATGATATAACTTCTGTTGCCAAGGGCAGGTAGTGCTGGCACTTAAAGTATGGTGTAGACTTAGGACTGGTGTACATGTGTAAAATAGTTGCACAGTCATACAGGTACAGTTCCAACAGGAACGTCACACCAAATCACGACGTATGGAGTCAATGAATGTTGTAAAATCCTTGTGACGTTTATATTATTTAATGAAGACGCCACGTTGACGAAAATGCGTAGACATAAACAAGTAGGTACATCATCGATACAATCAACAGTCATTGTTACATCACATAGTTCATACAATACTGGACGGTAGACGGCATCATAATAAGGATGAATCATATTTATGTGAATGCATCATAATCAGCCATAGACGTAGTCAGGCAGAAATAAAACTCCATCCCTTTCCGTACTAGCAGCAAAGTAACAAATAGGAGACTAAGTCCAAGTCCCTTTAGTTGACTTCAGTAAGACAGACACATCTTCTTAAGTCCTCAAAATATCCTCCAAGTTCCTTTAGTTATCCAAGATATCAAATCTGGAACAAGCAGTAGAGTTTAGCAGGCAGATAGTTCTTAGGACATGCATCCATCGATGCAGTAACAGCGAACGTGATTCGTGAGCTGACGAAAACTTCTCATAGTGTAGACCCTTCTATAATTGGGCTACAAACAAAATGTCAATCTCGAAAGATATCGATAAGTGTCAAAAAATGTCATTACCTTTACTTCAGGAAATAAACATATAACTCACAGGCTTCCAAGCACTTAGAATCACCACAGATATATCATCTCCAAAGGAACAATATGAATAGGACATTATTTCCTGAACAGTTTAAGCACAGACGCTGGCAAACCAAAATGCGTCTTGCTTATCTCGAATCTATCTACACTCTGAATGTCGGGGCGGAACCCGTGCAAAAAACGATCAAGACCAGACATGCGCAGACAAGCGCGACTCGAACGGTGTTCAGCCACCTTACGAACCAAAGAATATTCTGGAGAACAATCGTACAGATTCGAACCTAATAAGGAAATGAATCTTGAAACATTGCGATTGCCAACTGTTTCTAAGAACTGACGACCTGAGCGCTCCGTATATGGACATGACTCAAAATCGTTCGCACAAACTATCGGCAACTATCGTCACACGATTAGACAACTAGTAGAAATAAAAAAGTGACTACAATACATGAGTTATTTCCCATGCATTAGAAAATAAATACATAGTCGAAAAACGTTCAACAATCATCGCAACATTACCGCAACCTCCCGATAAAAAAAAATGTGCAACATTTTTTTTTAAATATCCAAGAGTAAAGCCAAAAGCGGCCTAACAACGCACCAATTATGCGCGGATAATGGATTAAATTGCCTAATATGAGGCTAAATTGACACATAGAGTGTCTGGTGAGAATATTTCTCAACAGATAAAAAATCTGATTCCAAAAAATATATCGGGGAGGTGCCACCAACACACACTACGCTAGCATGTAAATACAACATACATATGCCAGTGCAAAACCATCATTATCAAATTGCGGTGTCATACTCTAATACCGCTTTAGAATGGATGTACACATCTGATAGTAAATAGTACATTATCCAAAACGTGTAATAATATGAGTATATAATGAAATTAACTACATGAAGATCCAGGACTCATCTCCCGTCGTTCCTAAGGTAAGCAAATAAAGTGGGAACTCTCCATGTTTGACAACAGAAAGGTAGCTTCTCAGATCAACAATAACATGCTGAGAAAAAACAACCAATATAATTCTATTTAATAGCCATTAAGTTTCATACTATACAATACATTATTATTAACAATTGTGGCCGAGTAAACTTTCGGCCCTTATATTAACTACTCAGTCTTCTTCTTATATTAAAGATGGGAACAGAAGAAGATGATAACAAAGCACAATAGTATGTGTTCACCTAAAGTGAGGACAGATGTGCTAATGTATTGTAGTAATATAGATGTGTTATTACTCTGTAATATATATAGGAATATAGGACAGAAGTATTAGTTGGAATCATGTGGGCATCTAGACAGAATGTCAGCCATCACATTATCCGAACCACGGATAGCTCGTACCGTGAAGTGAAAAGGTTGAAGAGCAATAGCATATCGAGTTGATCTCGAACTCTTCAAGTTCTTAGTCTGAATAGCTGTAAGAGCTTTTTGATCAGTTTCTAGAATGAAATGTGCGCCCAGGAGGAATCTTTGTAGTTTGAGAATTGCCCAAACCATAGCCAACAATTCACGGTCTAAAACCGAGTAGTTCCTCTCTGCCGCATTTAGTTTTCTAGAAATGTACATAACAGGATGCAGAATTTTTGAATATTCCTGCATAAGTGCTGCTCCAATCCCAGTGGATGAAGCATCACTTAGGAGAACAAAAGTCCTATCAAGAGTAGGTAATCTTAGGATGGGAGGAGAAGAAAATATACTCTTAATCTGGTCTAAGGAAGATTGACATTCCTGAGACCAACGAACCAGATTAGGCGACCCTTTCTTCAACAACGTTGAGAGAGGTGCCATAATCGAAGATAGATTCGGAATAAATCTCCCATAGAATTGAATTAAACCCAAGAGACTACGGACTTGTTTCTTCGTTTTAGGTACAGAGATGTTCAATATTTTCGAAGTATTGTGGTCTTCTGTCTTCAAGAGACCATGACCAACACGATGACCCAGGAAAGAGATTTCACCAAAACCAATATAGGCTTTAGAGGGTTTTGCTGTCAAATTAAACTCACGTAGAGTGGACAGTAGGTCATATAAACCCAAATAGTGATCTTCCCAAGAATCACTGAAGAGACAGATATCATCTAAGTATGCGATGACATCTGAACGATGAGAAAGAATTCGACGCATCATGCGAACGAAAGTAGCAGGGGCGTTCATAAGACCGAAAGGCATAACATTCCATTGAAATAGACCCCTAGGTGTTGAGAAAGCAGTAAGAGGTTTGGCATGATCTGCTAGAGGCACTTGCCAATAACCTTTAGACAAGTCAAGTTTAGTGAAGAATCTAGAATTAGAAAGTCTAATAAGTAGATCTTCTAGTAAAGGCATAGGTTCAGCATCGAACTTTGTGACTTGATTTAATTTGCGATAATCAACGCAAATTCGTATGTTCTTATCTTTCTTCCGAACAATAACCATGGAAGAAGAATATGGTGAAGTAGATGGTTCAATTATGTTTAATTGAATCATTTCATCCAATTCCTTTTCCACTTGAGACTGAAAGTGTATAGGGATAGGATAAGGCCTAACCCTAATAGGATTATTGTCGGTAAGAATTATGTCATGTTCTATGACATGCGTGTGACCAGGGATGTCGGTTAGAACATCCTTAAATGTCTGTAACATCGACGAGACTTGACGATGTTCATCAACAGAAAGATTAGGAGAAATGGAGACATCTTTCCAAGATTCCATGGAATGTAGTGGAACCACTGGAAGAGGAAGATCGACATCAGAAAAAACAGATTCCTCATCCTGTATGACAGACAGGGATGAGTAATGACCATGAGGTACAGAAGATTCGTCCGTTGCCTGGAAAATAGGCAGCAAATAGTCTGGACGCTCATGAAATTCCGTCAGCATGTTGATATGGAAAGTTTTATGCTTTCCATCTATATCGACCACATAGTCAACATCGGAAATTCGTGAGACTATTGCATATGGACCTTTCCATGCAATCAGAAGTCTATTTTCCCTACTGGGGAGTAGGACGAATGCTTTGTCACCTGGACAAAGTTGTCGTAGACATCTGTTCTTGTTAGCAAACTGCCTTGCTTTTTCTTTAGCAATTTCTGACGAAGCAGTTGCTAGTTTGCATGCCTCAATGATCTTTTGCCTAAGAGCAATGACATACTCATATGAGGATTGAGTGTCATCACTAATATCATCGGCAGTGATGAGATCGTGTAACAAAGACATAGGGCCGCGCGGACGCGCGCCAAAGACAAGTTCAAAGGGAGAAAATCCTGTGTGTTCGTTTGGGACCTCTCTATAGGCAAAGAGAGCCGCGGGTAAAACCCTGTCCCAATCTTGAGGATGATCTTCAGTTATCTTACCAAGCAAAGTCTTGAGCGTTCTATTCAGACGCTCAACTAACCCATTAGACATAGGATGATAGATGCTACTGAGAGATCTTTTAATGTGTAAGGTAGACATTACTTGAGACATAGTATCAGATATGAGTTGAGTGCCATGGTCTGATAGTATTTCTCTGGGGAACCCCAAGCGAGAAAATATCAGCCAAAGAGCATCTGCGATATCTGTAGTAGATATGCTCTTTAGAGGGATAGCCTCTGGCCAACGTGTGCACATATCGACACATGTAAGGATAAACTGATGTCCTCTGGCCGACTTTATCTTAAAAGGGCCAATAATATCTATGGCCATTTTCTGAAATGGCCGAATAGGGATGTCAGCAGCCTGGATAGGCGCAGCATGTCGTGGTCCTCTAGATTTGACCTCTTGACATACCTGACATGATCGGCAGTATATACGAATGTCCTTGTTAACAAAGGGCCAAAAGAAAGCCGCAAGGACTCTCGACTTTGTACGGGAAAATCCCATGTGTCCAGCACATTGCGAGTCATGAGCATGTTGCAATATTTGCACTCTCATACTCTTGGGAACAAGAATTTGCGAATGTGCTGACGTAGCCGAGTCTTGTACCATACGTACAAGTACGTCGTTTCTCATTGCTATCCAAGATTTTCTTTGTGTATCCTTATTTGGATCACCTTTCTTCGCAAGAATGAAGAATTTTTTAAGCGTAGGATCTTCTTCTTGTAATTTTATGAACGAGTCACGAGAAATAACCAAGTGACTATCTTGGCTATGAACTTCATTATCACTATGCAATGAAGTTTGCGGTTTTTGTAGAGCTTGTGCTCTTGTAACCACTGCATTGGTAGCTTGCATATTATGATCTTCCCAAGCAGCAATCTGCTGTGGGGTACATTCCCTAACTCCATGGATACGACCAATAATAAGGTCCGCAATAGGATTAGGTAAGAGACAGGCGTGCACATCTCCCGTAAAGAAAGGAGTGGCAATGTGAATTACAGCAGTAGGATATTTCTCTAGAGTGCCGCCAAATGTGACACATTTGATAACCCTTCCTGTAGCACAGGATGGATCTACAAGCGATTGTCTGACCCCAATAGTGGTGCATCCGGAATCGAAAAGTAGTGAGACCGGAGTATTATTAACAAAACCCTTATGTAGGATTAGAGAACCTCTCCCGTCATGCGCAACTGCAGCAGGCAGAGCGGGAAGAGGGTGACCACAACTCAAAGTAGTTATTGTAGTCGGTTCAAACAAAGTACTGCATTGGGGGCATTTGTTTGCTCTCCCAAAGTCAAAAGCGGAGCAAGTGACAGCGTCAGAGGTTTTATTATCAGAAACCTGATTACAGGCTCCCTGAGATTCTTGTTGTGCAGAGTTAGCCTGCTGATATCTCTTTTTTTTGTATTGAGATCTACCGCGACTGTTATTACCTCTGAAGTTATCAGAGTTATTATTATCTCTGAAGTTATTAGAATCTCTATTATAACTGTTATCCTGTTTTGAACTACAGTTTCCATGATTATTATCATGTCCACATTGATGTGAACATCTATTTGTTTGGTTTTGAGGTCTACGCGAGGAAAAGCCTCTGTTACCATATCCTCTTCTAAAATGCCTAAAATTATTAGGTTGGAAGTAACGAGGACTGTCAGCTCGTCTCCAATTCTTCAAAGAAGAATCACCCTGAAATTGATTTCCATAATTTTGACCGTAACTACGGTTACTTTTCCTATCAAAATTTTGTTGGAATCTATGACTAGAGTTTTGACCATAAGGTGCTGCCGAAGCAACTGGCAGACCTTTTTTTACTTTAGCGTTACCAATGGTTACGTGAGGATGCGCAGTTATATACTGGCAACAGAAATCTTCCATTTCTTTTATTGTTTTAGGTTTACGTTCATGAAAGAAAGCAAGGAAAGACTCATTGACAGAAGATATGACTTTGTCTCTAAGTATTAAGTCCATAAGTCCTTCATAAGTATGTTCTGTCTTAGACAGCTCCACCCAACGTGAAAAAGTAAGACGTATCTTTGAAATGAATTCAGAGAATTGCACTCCAGTTTCTGGCAACATATTTTTAAATTGAAGACGATAGCCGTCTTCGTCAAGTTGGTATTTCTTTAACAATATAGCCCTGACAACCTCATAGTTGTTCTTGTCAGGCTCATCTACCATGCTTAACATACTCAAAGCATCACCTCTAAGTATCTTGGACAAATGATAAACATGCAGTGATTTATCTATGTTATGTACTTTACATGAAGTTTCAAATCTGTCCAGATAGAATGTTATATCGTCGATGGAAGCATTGAATGGTGGTAGATTAAGCTTGAAAGTGCTTGCACTAGTCTTATCTGAGACCTTATTTGCATCATTAGCATTACCCATGTTCATCACCTTTAATTTCTCAACTTCCAAAGCTAAGAGTTTTTCTTCATGCTGCATTTTTGCTATTCTCTCATCAGCCTCTCTTTGTAACTTTTTTTCTTCAGCCTCAGCCTCTCTTTGTAACTTTTTTTCCTCAGCCTCAGCCTTAAGTCTCTTATTTTCAGCCTCTATTTCTAGTCTTTTATTGTCAGCTTCTTTTTTCAAGTCTTTTATTCTCAGCTTCTCTTTCAAGTCTTTTCTCTTCAGCTTCTCTTTCAAGTCTTTTATTTTCAGCTTCAATCTGTAGTCTTTTCTCTTCAGCTTTTGCTTCTGCTTCTCTTTTTTGTATTTCCATTTGGTATCTCTTTTCATCAACTTGCATCTGCAGTTTTAAATTCTCAGCTTCTGTTTTCTTTTGTTCAGTTTGCTCCTTCATTTTCTTTTCCTCCGATTTCAATGCCTTGGCATATTGAATAATCGCAAATTCTTCTAACTTATCACCAGTCTTCCCAAGCAATTTACCCTGCTCAATAAAGTGCTCAAATGTAGACATGATGAGTAATAATATGAGTCCACAACCTGAAATAATTAATTATCTTATTTCAAATTTAATTATAACAAGTCTTAAATGAAGCACTTGCTTACTCACAACACTATATTATCATCCCAATCTCTATGGGAAACAAGTCTTATATCAAAGAACTTGTGTATAGACCTTGTTGAAATATCATCAATCAACTCTTGATCATAGGTGCACTTCCCATTCAATAGTGCACAATACTATTCATCATTGTAGTAGTAGTGCATTAGCATAATCCATTATTCAATTACCATAAGTGTAACCAATGACTATGTAAACACAACTACCATGTAAACATCAACCATGTAAACACTAACAATGTAAACATTAACAATGTAAACAATGACAATGTAAACAATACCAATGTAAACAATAACAAAGGTTTAGCAACAATACGAAAACATTCGCAGAAATCAACAAAAAATAAAGCGAAAAGTAAAGAAATATCACAAAAATGTGATGATATCTGCGACAAGATAATACAAATACAAAACACAACAGTGTATAAACAAAAATGGTGTATGAAACTAAACAATAGGAAAGAGTAGGCTAGCAAATACAAACAAGTCAAAACAAAACTAAAGAGTGCGAAAAATAACGAAAACAATACTAACACATGTCATTACAACTAACAAAAAATAGCAACAAAAGTCGCTTTGCAAATTCCAGTATCGGAAATTTGCACACCCTATAGAAAATGCTCACGATAGACAACCTCTATGACGTGGTATGATCTAAGGGAGACACCGCCCAACCGAGACCCGCAAAAACATAAACATATAAATATAAATATACAAATAACATATAAACATATAACAATATGACAAAAGAATGAGATGAAACACAGAAGACTCAGTAGAAGTATAAGGGCACAGTTCACGAACAAACAAGCCACTTAACTTATGGATATCCAGTCGTCAGCCACAGCAGAAAAAACAGATGACAGCCAGCATCCTAAGGGATGGAAATCCAACGATGACGGTACATCTGAACTGCTCCAACTGCCATGACGATGGTACTTGAGCTTCTTAACTGATTCAGTAGTGTTGTTTCGGCACTTGACCTTCTGAATCCTATAGTAAATATGTTTGAATTCGGTACTTGGCCTTCTGAAAACGAACTCAAAACAACCGGCACTTGACCTTCATACAACGACAGCAACTTGGCACCTTGACAGCAGCGACTGGCTTCACTTGAGTTAAAGACAGCAACAGTCTGTGATATCCAGCAATATGTAACAACGCCGGGTACTGTCAAATTTCTTGCTTCTGGCAAAAAGATGTAATTTCCACATTTACCGGGCAACGCCGAGTAGTTTCAAAATTCTTTGTTGATGTCTTGTAGTTTGTTGACTTGTAGTATTGAATGTAATGGGTAAGGGACCCCGAGTCTGCTCACCAAATCAATGTTGAGATGTGGTTGGCTTATCGAATGCCTTTGGACTGGCCACCAAATATGTAGAAGGTCTGAATGTTGTGTGATGATATAACTTCTGTTGCCAAGGGCAGGTAGTGCTGGCACTTAAAGTATGGTGTAGACTTAGGACTGGTGTACATGTGTAAAATAGTTGCACAGTCATACAGGTACAGTTCCAACAGGAACGTCACACCAAATCACGACGTATGGAGTCAATGAATGTTGTAAAATCCTTGTGACGTTTATATTATTTAATGAAGACGCCACGTTGACGAAAATGCGTAGACATAAACAAGTAGGTACATCATCGATACAATCAACAGTCATTGTTACATCACATAGTTCATACAATACTGGACGGTAGACGGCATCATAATAAGGATGAATCATATTTATGTGAATGCATCATAATCAGCCATAGACGTAGTCAGGCAGAAATAAAACTCCATCCCTTTCCGTACTAGCAGCAAAGTAACAAATAGGAGACTAAGTCCAAGTCCCTTTAGTTGACTTCAGTAAGACAGACACATCTTCTTAAGTCCTCAAAATATCCTCCAAGTTCCTTTAGTTATCCAAGATATCAAATCTGGAACAAGCAGTAGAGTTTAGCAGGCAGATAGTTCTTAGGACATGCATCCATCGATGCAGTAACAGCGAACGTGATTTGTGAGCTGACGAAAACTTCTCATAGCGTAGACCCTTCTATAATCGGGCTACAAACAAAATGTCAATCTCGAAAGATATCGATAAGTGTCAAAAAATGTCATTACCTTTACTTCAGGAAATAAACATATAACTCACAGGCTTCCAAGCACTTAGAATCACCACAGATATATCATCTCCAAAGGAACAATATGAATAGGACATTATTTCCTGAACAGTTTAAGCACAGACGCTGGCAAACCAAAATGCGTCTTGCTTATCTCGAATCTATCTAAACTCTGAATGTCGGGGCGGAACCCGTGCAAAAAACGATCAAGACCAGACATGCGCAGACAAGCGCGACTCGAACGGTGTTCAGCCACCTTACGAACCAAAGAATATTCTGGAGAACAATCGTACAGATTCGAACCTAATAAGGAAATGAATCTTGAAACATTGCGATTGCCAACTGTTTCTAAGAACTGACGACCTGAGCGCTCCGTATATGGACATGACTCAAAATCGTTCACACAAACTATCGGCAACTATCGTCACACGATTAGACAACTAGTAGAAATAAAAAAGTGACTACAATACATGAGTTATTTCCCATGCATTAGAAAATAAATACATAGTCGAAAAACGTTGCAACAATCATCGCAACAGCATCAAACCAGTCATTTGACTTCACTGTTTTCTTACCAAAGGTGGCAAGTGCAGTACTTTGAATGGTGTTCCGCAGGTGCTCCCAGTTCTCTGTAACAGTATCACCATGCTGAGGGCTACTGAGCACTTTCTTGAAGGTCACGGTAAATTGAGCGATCATGACAGGGTCTGACATCTTGCTGGTATCAACGCGTGGTTTCCCTTCATGTCTGACATGATGGAGTTTTCTTGGTTGTGCTCTGATTTTGCAGCAAACCAAGGAGTGATCTGCATTACAGTCTGCACTATAGTACGAACGCGTGGAGAACACAGACCTGAGAAGTGGCCTTCTGACGAGAATCAGATCCAGTTGGTACCAGTGCTTGGATCGTGGGGTTTTTATGCTGGGGTTTTGTCTGAAAGTAGGTGTTGGTCACGCAGTGGTAATGATGGACACACAACTCTAAGAGACCTTGTCCATTTTCATTCATCTTGCCAATACCAAACCTGCCCAGACATGAAGGCCATGAAACATTATCAACACCTACTCTAGTGTAGAAGTCACCAAGGAGAACAAGCTGTTCTTGCCTGGGTATGCTTTTGATGACTGCTGCTAGATTCTCGTAGAACTCGTCTTTAGCTTCTAAGGCAGAGTACAGAGTAGGAGCATACACACTGACAAGGGAGATTGGACCTGCGCTAGTTTGCAGGCGGAGTGTTAACAGGCGTTCTGATCCATTCTCACCTTGTTCAACCATTTTAGTTAGCGATTTTTTTTACCGCAAAACCTACTCTGTGTTCTCTAGTTTTATTAAGATCTTTACCATGCCAATAAAATGGGTAGTCCTTCTTGCTCACCACTCCAGAACCTGTCAGGCGCGTTTCCTGAAGTGCAGCTATATCAACCTGAAGTCGTTTAAGCTCATCATTAATTACGGCTGTCTTCCTAACATCGTTTATGTCCTGTAGGTTTTCGGATAGTCAAGTCAACATAGTCTGGACGTTCCAGCTTCCCTTACTTACTTACTTAGTCGTTCCCTTTCTACCGTGAGGCGTAGAAGTTTGGAAGAGAGAGCGCCAGACCATTCTATCAGCTGTCTTCTTCCTGGCCTGGTTCCATTCTAGTCCTCGGTCCTTCAAAGATTGTCTAATGTTGTCCTCCCAGCGGACTCTGGGTCGTCCTGGAGGTCTGGATCCCTGGCTCTTTGTTTCCCATGCTTGTCGTGGTAGCCGATCTTCTCCCATTCTGCAGACATGGTCAAACCATCTTAGTTGGGACTGTTCTATTTGGGTCTGCAGCGGATGGGATTTTAGGCCTTGACGGATCGTCTGGTTGCGGACCATGTCTCTTCTTGTTACTTCAACCACTTTCCTCAGATACCTCATTTCTGAGGTTTGGATCTGGCTTTTGTGGGTTGTAGTCATTGCCCACGACTCGCATCCATATGTCAAGACTGGGACATAGGTGGAGCGGTATACAGCCATCTTCGTTTTCTTACCAACCTCTTTCTTGCTGAGGAATCCACGATTTATGGGCTGAAAAAGTCTCCCAGCCGCTGCTTTTCGAGTGGCCAACTCTTCTTTGATGCCTCCCTTTCGGTCTATAATAGCTCCGAGATATTTAAAGTGGTCGACCTGCTCCAGGACCTGTTCTCCCAACTTAATCTGATGTTTTCTTTCTTCTCGTGATATCACCATGGATTTTGTTTTAGAGCTGCTTATGACCATCACTCTCTTCTCCAGCTCTTCCTTCCAGACTTGCAGGTTGGATTGGAGATGTGCCTCTGATTTAGCAATCAGGGCAACATCATCAGCAAATGCCAGCTCCGAAATATAGACCTGTCTCATCTTCCAGTACCCCACTGAATACTTTTTTGTTCTCTCCTTACATGCCTTGATGACATCGTATATAAGGAGTATGAAGAGGTAAGGTGATAGGATATCACCTTGTCTTACACCAGTGGTGGTCCTGAACTCTTCTGACTTATGGTTTGCTGTCCTCACATAATTTCTGCAAGACTTGTAGAAGCTCTGTATAGCATGAATCAGAGGTGCTGGAATATTCTTCCTTGCCAAACATTCCCAAAGTTTGCTCCAGGGGACCCTGTCAAACGCCTTTTCCAGATCTATGAAACAAAGATGGATCTCACTCTTATACTCAAGGGCCTTTTCACTCAGCTGTCTGAGTGTGAAGATTAGGTCTTGAGTACTTCGGTTTGCTCGGAATCCGCACTGGACCTCATCCAATTGTGGCTCAGCTAGGCGTCGGAGTCTCTGTTCTAGGATTCTAGAGTAGATTTTACCAGGGACACTGAGAAGAGATATGCCTCTATGGTTTCCACATTGTCGATTGTCACCCTTTTTGAAAATTGGTGTTATGATGGCAATCTCCCAATCCTTTGTTCCAGCTTCCCAATCTGAGAATTTGCTTATTTCTAGTATGATAATTGCTTGGTGCAAAATTTTCTGTCTACAGTTCGGGTTTGACCCTAATCCCCATGCACCCAATGGGGAAAGCAGACAGTGGCGGGACAATACCTAATTGACTGGGGGCTGCCCAGCTTGAAGCGGGCAGTAGCTGTCCAGTGAGATCCTAGAACCTCTCCCACTGTTGGAAGTAGCCCGTGGCGCCTTGCCCTACCTCAATTGAGCAAAATGCTTATAACTGGTGGCTGCTACTTCCTGTGTTTTGCCGACGCCTATAGGGTGAAGCTGGAGTGTCCTCTCCAGGGCGCGAGCTTGGGCACAGTTATATGAAGATCAAGCTGTTGCCCATGCAGCATGTTCCCCCTCTCCATGCAGCTGGTAGGTCTACGGTAGGAGACGATACAGTTTGGTACCAGCCACGTCGCAGAAGTTGCCAGAATAATGTCGAATCAACATTAGACTGCCTTAGGGATTCCGACTCCAGATTTATCCTTGGGGTTTACTCCCGAAGCCTATTCCATAAATGGATATTCCCTCAAGGCAGCAGTGGTTTGAATTCGGAGTTCCTTCTCTTAGATAAGCTACCGATCAAGGTTTACAACCCCTATCTGCCCAAAGCTGCATAAAACATATATATATATATACATATATATCTTCTTCTTCTTCGTTTGTCCTGAAAAGGACGGTGGTTGCGTTGTGTCTGTTTACGCCTAAGCTGTGATATCTGCACCTTTCGGTATATATATATATATATATATATATATATATATATATATATATATATATATATATATATATATATATATATATATATATATATATATATATATATATATATATATATATATATATATATGATGATTTGTCCATCGTATTCGATGAGGACCATCGACATCTCTCATAATACATTCCGTTCTAAGAGGTTAAGTGGATGCGCATATGGTTGATCAAGCCAATGCAGGCAAGAAAATGTATGTTGCATGACCGACATACAAGGCCCGAAGACAATACAGGCTGCACATCCACGCTTGACTTTTGATATGCACGTTTTTTTCTGGGCTACCCTCACATGGTTGGCCTCGCTGAGTGCGACACCCATTTTGATAGCGCCTCTCTAGGATATGCGATCCTGTGCCAGTTGCTCCCAGGTGGTTGTAAAATCTGGCAGCTCTTCAGCGACTCCCTCAGGCTGTCTTTGAAGCGCTTCTTTGGTCGTCCATTTGTACGCTTTCCCTCCCTCAACTCGCCATTGAGCAGCCTCTTTGGGAGGCGTTCATTTGACATGCGAACCAGATGTCCGTTCCATCGTAATTGCACTTTCTGAGTCAGTGTATAGACACTGGGCATATTTGCTCTTGATAGAACCTCAGTATCTGGGATCTTATCCTGTCATCGAATGTTTAGCACGCGACGCAGGCAGGTTGTATGGAAGTGATTTAATTTTCGAGCATGTCTAGCATATACGGTCCAACTCTCACTGGCGTAGATGAGGGTGGGGAGGACAACGGCATGGTACATCTTCACGTTCCCACACTGAGGATCGCAGTCTTCCGAACGCAATACTGGCCTTTGCTATTCTGTTAGCCACCTCGTTGTCAATGTTATCTAGTCTTTAGAGCGTGCTTCCAAGGTACGTGACTTATCCACTGCCACCAGTCTCTTTCCCCGCCACTGTAATCATTGGCTCCTTATACGGTTTACCTGGGGCTCTAGATATATGTCTCAGACCTAATGGTCTTTTATATTTGGACATGCGCCCTAATATAACCGGCTAGGTTGAACGGGTCGCGCCTCGCCAACACGAGGCAAAATTTTATTTAAAAAAAACACCTGGTGCTGGTTGGTACAAAACCTCAGTTTTCTTGACATTGATGGTTAGCCCGAAGCTGTTGCATGCAGCAGTGAAACTGTCTATACCTTCCTGCATTTTCTGCTCGGAGCTACTATTCAGAGCGCAATCATCAGCAAACAGGAATTCATGGATCATATCAGTTTATATATATACAGGCATACCTCACTCTTTCGACAGGTTAGGGACCAGAGCACTGACGAAAGCGAAAATCGACGCAAGTCGAAGCATAGCCTTTATTTAGCTTGCAAATGCATTAGGGCTGCCAAAAAAACGTAAATAACTAACTATATCACACTTGCGAATGCGTGCAACACCTAAATAAACAGAAATAAACATAAGAATAAAGAAAATACAGTAATAAATAAAAAATACGTAAATAACATCTTACCATAAAATCATTCTTGAAGCAAGAAGACGAGGAATATATACAGTATGTACAGTTTTGAATGTCGGTGATTTAGGGGGATTCTAGACTTAGAAAATCAGACGGAGACAATTTAGGAGGCTCATCTTCAGAACTGGAGGAACTCTAACTAATTCTTTTAGGAGAAGGGGACTTTGAAGGAGATCTGACAGGGGCTGATGTTGATGGCTCGGAATCTGAAAGGTTAGAGGGAGGGGTGACTGAAGCTGGTTTGGGCGGTTGCGTCTTGAAAAAGGACAGCAAGGACGTTTGCCTCATTGATGTCTTGTTCCTTTCCACAAGAAGTTCTCTGTAACAGGCTATCTGGCGTAGCGTTTTTAATTTCCTCTAACACTTTAGCTTTGTTCTTTACAAGTGTGCTAACTGTAGTGTGAGGTACACATAGCTTGTGGCCTATTTCAGCATTTGAGATGCCTTGTTCATTAAGGTTGATTAGCTCAAGCTTTTCTTGCAAATTGAGAACCTTATGGGTTCTTTTAACTTTGTCACTACACTTAGGACCCATTATGAGTATATTAAAGCCATCAAAAAAAGTACAGTAGTTACTTTACACGTGTCTTATAATCACGATATGAACATTGTCATTATACTGTTATCACAAAAATAACTATGAACTGTTTACAGTATAAACACAAAAAATAAATATAGTATGAATAATTTGGTTATTTTAATCACAAAAATAAGTAGTATTAATATGTTTAATCACAAATATAAGAGATTCAATGCGGACAACTTCAAGAAACAGTGCGCACCGAACGACTTATGTTCAAAGACTGAACGACGAAAGAAGCAAGATGACCCGCGGTTGTGATGAAATGCGACGAAATTTGGAAACGTGGTTATAATTGAAAACCGACGAAAGAGCGAAGTGACGAAACTCGAAGCGACGAAAGTCGAGGTATGCCTGTATATACTCGTATATATACATATTCCCTATGTTTTTTTATGCTATAGTGATCAGTAATTTTAGTGCAGTTTGCAGAACAGTGACTAGTAAATATTCAAATGTTTTGGACAATTTTCGCGTTTTCAGAAGGAAACGAAATTTGAGACCGCTCTTTGAACACTTGGCATGATGTGGGATCAAATAGCAATGGCTGAACAATGTGATTTGTTGCATAGAGGTTTGATTGCTGAGAATCAGCTTGATATTTCCATTCGCTATGTGTAATTGCATTTTATCTGTCTAAGGTGGGGAAAAGTTAAGTATGTAATAACAGAGCTGTGCGGTAACGATAACCGTCAGGAAGTTCGAGTTCACTCAGTGTAATAAATCCTGAGCCTATAAAAATAAGAAACCAAAAGCTGGAACAAACAGATATATTTACATATCTAGGAAACATAATAGCACCAGATGGCGGAACAAGCAAAGACATTACTAACAAAATGAACAAAGCTAGAACAGCCTTCGCAAATCTAAACACCATTTGGAAATCTTCTCAGTACAGCACAAACACTTAATTTAGATTATGCGAGAGTTTGTGTATTTTCTATACTTATGTATGGCACGGAGTGCCAGAGAGTAACGGAAAATAAAATGTCCAAATTATCCTCATTTCACACAACCTGCCTAAGGAAAATTCTTTGAATGTTTTGGCCGAATACCATCTCCAACCAGGAAATGCTTACATGATGCAGTCAAAAAGACATGCACACTATAATTGTAGGCAGATGCTGGAACTGGGCTGGCCATGTCCTCAGTAGGGACTCTGACACTATCACTAGAACTGCTATGTTATGGACCCCAGAAGGACGGCGAAAGAGAGGCAGACCAAAGACAACCTGGCGGAGAACAGTGGAGGCCGAGATGCAAAGCATGAACCAGAGTAGGGGCACAGCACCAAGAATGGCCTCCGACTGAACAAAATGGGGACTGTTTGTTGCTGCCCTACAATATGCCACTAAGCGTGATGGCCACTGACTGCTTTGTCAGTCAGGGACTAAGGATCCAAGAAGAGAAGTACAGGTTTTTCATCTCCTGGGTGTGACATATATGGGAGAGAGTATGAAAAAAGTTATAGCATCTGGCTCAAAGGGTTAAATGGTGGCATGTGACACCCTCCATCAAGCATTGGACCTGTCACAAATTTTTCAGCTGCTTTGAAGATAATTACCTGCAATACCATCATGAGTATTGTCGATGAAATAGTACATTTCATTGAAATTCCAACTTGCAGGTCAGTTGACTTTGACATATACTCTGTGATTGAAATTCTTCTAACAGAGAAAAAATTCAACAACATGAGACAAATACTGACATCTAAACAGTTAACTCACAAATTAAAACTGAGAATCATAAAATGTGATATATAATCTTCTTTACTGTATGGTGTAGAAACGTAAACAATGAATAAGCAATCAGAAGAAAGAATTGAGGCTCTCAAGATGTGGATATATAGAAGAATGGGGTGCATCTCATGGACAGAGAAGAAAACAAAAAAGGAGGTTCTAGAAAACCTAGGTATGACAAGAGAATTAATGAAGGAGATCAAAATTAGGCAGCTAAAATATTTTGGTCACATAAAAAGAGATAACACCTTGCAGAAGACCATAATAGAAGGTTGAAGGCAAATGTACAAGGGGAAGACAGTGCTATAAGTGGGAAGATAACATCAAGAGATGGACAGGAAAGAGTCTTTCAGAGTGCACCATCAAGACAAGAGGCAGAGGACGTTGGAGATCCATTACAGTCAACCTTCATTGTGGAGATGGCAGCTAATGACGTTCAGGGGGCTGGATTCTCATTCCATATGAACATTCATTTGTATGATATATCCTGAGACGATAGAGATGGCCTAATGATCTGCAGTGGCCAGTTCTCAGGCAGAAAATGCTGGTGTCTATTAGGCTGGGAGATTGGGTCATATCTGTTGTATATATCACCTTCCTTCTTCCACTGTTATTTGTACTTGTTCTGGGTGATGGTTTTAACTTCTTAATAGGGCAATGGGTGGCTGAACTGTTACATTTTACTGCCATTTATAGATAAAGCATCGACTCTCTCATTCCCAGTGATTCCACAATGGGAAGGTAACCACTGAAGCGCAGTGGTTGATGACGTTTCAATTCTGGTATTCTGAATTGATTTCAGTAGTGATCTACAGTCAGTAAAGATTACTATCTTAGCTAGTGGCTGCTGTGCTGATCTAGTGAGAATTCTCAAAGCTTGCAGTAGTGCCATAGCTTCTGCCCTGAAACTGGAGATCGTTCTGGTTGGGAAGGCCTTACAGATGATCCTCCTCTTTATGGATCTGATAAAAATTCTTCCTCCTCCATTCTTTACTGCCCCTCTGCAGATCTATTTGTGTATATGTGAGTCCACTCCTTGGGGTTGTACTTACTTTTCATCAGTCATCTCTTGAACCAAAGTTTTTAGTTGTGGGGGGAATCTTGTGGCCTTTCCTTCTTAATTGAGTGATTTCTGTGAGGATAGATATATTTTCATGGCAGTAGTTTGACTCCTCATAATTAGTTAATATTTCCATTTTGGTAGGTTGTTTTGGGAGGAGGTCTTCATGACATTGACGCAGACGTTTTGAGATATAAAATAAGCTGGTTCTCTTCAGCCTGTTGTTTGTCAAGCTATGGAGTCTGACATGCAATGGATGATTTGGCATTCATAATAGCTTCTCACTGTGAGCAAACACCTTTTCCTGATATCTATCGTCAAGGGGCGGAGGTTGGTGTATCTTTCTATTGTCTGGATTGGAGTAGTCTTCATTCTTCCAAGGATTACTCTAAGGCCTGCATTTTGCACTTTTGCTAGATGTACTGTGTTGTTTTTGATGCCGTGACTCAGACTGACATGCCATATTCAAGTACAGGCCTGCCTGTGCCTGTTTAGACTTTTTCAAGTATGCTGGTATTTGCCCCTCAACATGTGTCAGCCAGTTTCTTCATAAGGTAGAGCTTCACTATTCTTTCAATGATCGTGTCCAGACAAGCTGAATAGGCTATTTAGTTGGTAGCTGGGCTTACTTGTTTTCTCCTTTTGTTTCTTTCTGATGGGAATGATGATTGTTTCTTGCCATCGATCTGAAAATTACCCAGTGCCACGGATGAAGAATCATTGAGTATCTTTTAGATAAGTTTCTTGAATGCAAATTATATCAGTGTTATTTTTCCAGAGGAATTCTTTTAACTCCGATTTCTTGTTCCTCACTCCTTCTGCATTCCATTGAGCCACTGTAAGAAAATGGGTTTGGTTCACAGCTGCCTATTCATCCAATAATATCCTGGCTTAGTTCACAGCTGACACACGATATTTGGAAGTCATATCACAATCCGTCACCTGTGAACGCGCCTGGTTGGGGTCAGAATATACTGATTACACTGGTATACACACATTTTGGTGCCTTAAATTTTATAGCTGTTCTTGGGTAATTTTGGGTTGCTGATTCCAAAAATGTAATCAGATTTTTTCTATCAGCTCTAGTTTTTGAGATAACTAAGAATGACCATATTAGTAGGGCAATTGTTATGTACAATCCTAGAGTTAGGTGCTATCAGTGGCATTTTGACTTTAGTCTGCATTCATATTATATGTAATTACTGTGCATATATTATCAAAAATGTAATAAAACTTTATCACTAGCACTTGTTTAGTCAACACGCAAAAAGGATCTTTTCGAGGACTTCCTGGAATGTGATATGCCCGTACAGTCACGCTTAAGGGTCCAACAGTAATCTGCCATCATGTGGGCATCCCAAAGTCCCTGGTATCTCTCTTCCATTGTTTTTATATCTTGGTGAAATCTTTCACCTTGCTCCTCACTAAAGTCGCCAAGATTCTCCGGAAATAAATGTAAATGGTTATGGAGGTAGTGCAATTTTATGCTCATGTTGCATCCAAGTTCACAAAAACTCGACAGCATGTTTCCAACTAATTCAGAATAATTGTCTGCTTTAAAGTTACCCAGAAAGTTTTTCACAACTAAAACAAATGATGACCAGGCTGTGGACTCTGTTTTGTTCATGGAATCAATAAAATTTGGATCGTTTATTAACTTTCTAATTTGAGGTCCATCAAAAATTCCAGCTTTAAGTTTGTCTATGCTCAATTCTGGAAACTTTCTGCATAAGTAATTAAAACAGGTACCATCTTTGTTCAGTGCCTTAACAAATTGCTTCATCAAGCCAAGCTTTATATGTAATGGTGGCAGTAGAACTCTTTTTCGACCAATGAGAGGCTTATTGACAATATTTTTTTCTCCAACTTTAAATTCATCCCTCAGTTGCCACTGTTTCTTTGTCCAGTGCATATCTTTTGCCCTGCTATCCCACAAACATATAAAGCATGGATATTTGGTGAATCCCATTTGCTGGCCAAGCAAGAAGTTCATCATTTTATGATCTACACAAACCATCCAGTTATGTTCTAAATACTTCAATTTTTCCAGAACTGTGCTTATTGTAGCATACTCCTCCTTCATTGTAGTAGAATGAGCAATTGGAATTGAGCCATATTTGTTACCATTATGTAAAAGAACACCCTTCAAACTTCTTTTAGAGCTGTCAATGAAAAGTTGCCACTCATCTGGTGTATAACTTACACCCATTTTGTTAACAAGACCTCCTACATTAGTACAAAACACAAGGCTGTTTTCTTTACAAAAGAATGGAATAAAACCTTGCTCTCTGCTGCGATAAAATGTAACCTTTGTTTCAGCAGTCAGTAATTTTTTTTCTTTCAATCTTGAAGCCAAAAGTTCTGAAGATTCCTTAGAGAGATATAGATCTCGGATTAGATCATTTAGTTCAAGCTGGTCGAAGCGTTGAGCATCTGAAAAATCATCTTCGAAATCACTATCACTGTCACTTGTCATTCCACATGCCACTGCTGTCTCATCTTCTAGCAGGGAATCCGAAATCTGACTGAAAGTTGGAATTGGTATGTCATCTCCATGTGGAAAAGGTCGCCTAGCAGAATCTAAATCTGGATATTTCCACTTTTTGTGATTTTTCCCATTAATTCCCTTAATATTCACAACACAGAAATAACAGTCATCATAGTGGTTCTTGGGCTCTCTCCAAACCATTGGAATTCCAAATTTTAAACATTTTCGTTTCCCACAAGTCCACTGTCGCAGGTGTTCAACACATGTTTTGCAAACAATATGATGAGCCCAAGACTTGTCCTGGTCACCTAGTTTTACTTTAAAGTAAGCAAAGTATGCCTTTTTCACAAAAACAGTAATATGCTTCCTTTGTTCTTCTTTGAAAGTGTACTCTCCACAAATATAACAAAATAAATGCGGTGAAAGAAAACATGCTCTTCTTGAAGATGATGCCATTCTCTGTTAGAAGTGTAATAAAACAAGTAGCATACTAACATGCATGAAGTGGCTTAAAATCTAAAAAAGGCAATTCTGGGAAGATTCTTGGAAAACTGAAACTGAGAGTAAACAAGCAGTTTTTTTTTGTAAAGGACTAGACAGCAATAGTTTTTTTTACATAGCCTTATATAGAAACTATTGTAATAATACAGGGTGACTGTAACACTCTGTTTTGCCGACTGTTTATTACCAGATGTTAAAGTCTGTTTGCTCGTGTGAATTCTGGTATTCGTACCGTGTTGAAGTGTCGCTGAGTGGGTGTGTCTTTATCACCTGGACAGTGTAACATGGACGTGAATCTAGGTCACCAGCGTGAGGCACTGCCAGGATGTAGTGCAGTCACACACACAAACAGCATACATGTTTTCTCAGGTGTGTAGAACAAAGGATAAGGTGTTGTAGTGAGTACTGGTGTGTGTATACAGCAGATCGAGATGCGAAGTCGTATAGGCTCTTATTTAGGAACACACAAACTCACTCTACCACACGTAGAAGTCATAGATGTGGTTAATGCAGATGACTTTCTCTTCAACATTTATTACAGCAGTAGTATGTTGACGGACAACACAGTCAGTAGAACAAGGAACATGGACATTTCATGTGTAGTAATGCATATAACCATCAAGCATAATCAACCATGCATAGCTCGTATGTATGATGCTAGTAACGTTGGCTTGATAATATATATATTCTCATACTGTAGCTCAGAGCCCCTGACTAAACGCGTCAGGTAGTCTTGTGACAAATATAGTTGCTTAATATCGAAGTCTGTGAACTTGTTGATAAAGTCAAGACTTCATCTGGCTTCTCCCGCCAGACACTTCTTCTTCTGCTCAAAGATATAGGCCGTAATGGCGGGCCTCATAATGATTGATGAACAACTGTGTATTTTCATAGGCAGGCATTATCTTCCGTGCCGAAACATACCGCCATAATGCGGGTTTCATATAAATATATGTTCATTGTGCTTCTGTAAAGTAATTCGACGAATAAACTTAGTTAGCTACGTCAAGCACACATAATGGACTCTGGATCCCAAGAACTGTGAGCGCTACTCACAGGTTCATACTAAATGTTCTGCAATCTTGGCATAATAATAAAGTTTATTTTACCTTGGACAGAATCCGAGAAATACACAAATAACCACTGTCATCATTCTAGACGAACAGAATAACTCTGGGGAGAATCACTAAGATCACAGTTACACTGAAGACTATCTTTCCCCCAGATAATGCAGAGAAGAAACAACGGACATCTGGTCCGGTCAGAAAAACAGCTCATCACTCCCAGACGGAAGTCTTCTCGGTTCGCGCTAAAAACTAGCGCATGCGTAGACAGAACAGATTTGAGAACAGTTAACTGGCCCTCTCAAGACAGATCAACCACAAAGAATAAACACAGGGAAGATAACCCCAAATCAACCTGTCCCAGAGAGTTAACATACAGTTCTCTACCTTCGATCGTCAAAAGTATTAAATAGATTTACGTCTTATGAAACCGTCAAAAAACGACAGCAACAGTGACCCAATAAAAATGGGCCTGCGCGCGCCCAATAAGTGCACATGCGGGCCCGTTTTTTTTGGGTCACCCTGTATTAATGAAATACAAAAATGTCTATCTCAAAAACTAGAGCTGCTACATACAAGTAAATGTGATATTTGGATTGAGCAGGTGTTACGGTATATGATATTAACGCCGTCTGCTAAAGGTTATCAGACGTGCAATTGTAAAGGTTAAGGCATTTAATATATTGCGATAGATGTTTCAATTATTGAACGCTCCATACACGATCGATTATGACGTGTATAGCGTTGTTTGGGTCACAGTCGGTAACTAAGAAACGCTACCCTTTGTTACTTGACCGCCAAGCTGAATAGCTGCGTTTCTTTTTTCCTGTCGTTCCCCGCATTCGGCCGCCACTTTTGTTGCTGAGTTATTTGCCGGTTGAAGATCATGCACTGAGTATGGTTACTTTAGTGATCTCTTGTTAATCGTGCTTTGTTTAGTATTACGCGAATTAGGGTGAAGGTGTTCATACAACTCAGTAGCATGGTATGAAGAAGTAGTTCATGTAACTTGAACTCAGCAACATTAATGAAGTAATTAATTCCTTCAGATTGAGTCCGTAATATTTAATCACATGTACACACAGGATGATCATTTCAAATAGGAACAGAACATAAGTCCTTATAAGTCATGCATAAATTAATCAATAACGTAGACTGCTGGTTTACGTGTCAATGTCCGTTTAAGGATACAATGCAGTATTGTCGTCAGAACATCACAGCTATATGCACGCGCAGCTAGACATGGCTACCTGCCGACAGTGAGACTGCGAGTCTGAATATTTCATATGAATTTGACGATTATTCTTCTCCTTCTGAGAATTCTAGTTAAATACTAACCTCCATAAATTTTCCTCTCATATAGAGTTCTAGGACTGACCCTGGTCCATCAAAAATGCACATATAAATGGCTATATCATGCCATTGAATTGGAAGGTTAAAAAAGAAACGCAGCTATTCAGCTTGGCGGTCAAGTAACAAAGGGTAGCATTTCTTAGTTACCGACTGTGACCCAAACAACGCTATACACGTCATAATCGATCGTGTATGGAGCGTTCAATAATTGAAACATCTATCGCAATATATTAAATGCCTTAACCTTTACAATTGCACGTCTGATAACCTTTAGCAGACGGCGTTAATATCATATACCGTAACAGCAGGCCTCATTTATGTACAATCAAGAGTAAAATGTTTGGCACCAAAAAAAAATTTTTTTTTGTAGGACTGTGTTATATATTGTGATGAGTTACTGTTATTTTTATTTTCAACTCGCCCCATTTTTCTTTTCCATGTAATTATTTGTGTTCTTTTATTATTATTAGGTTGTCGAGGTTATTAGTTATTAATTCTGGGTTAAATTTTTCTTGGACGTTAGGATAAATCCGACCACCTTCACCAACCTTTTATTTGTAGGGATGGGGGAAAGCACAACCCAGGTTAACGCAGAACACGTAAATTATTCTGGTAAGCAGAAGGTCAGAGGGTTACAGAATATTACTTATTATTTCGGCGCGTGAGCATAAATAAATTTGCGGGGTTGCTCGGTCAACACTGAGTCATAGGTTAGCTTACGATATGATTGGATGGGCTCGATTAATTTATGTGCAGGCATGATAGTAGGTCAAAGGTTGGTTGAAAGCGGTTCCTGATAGAAAATGCTAGACGCGAACGCGATCACTCACCGCGTCTGATATTGCATCAGCTAATTCATAATATAAATAGTGACCGTCAAAAGTATTTATCGCTCACTAGTCCCAATAATTTTGTGCCGTGAAGAAGCACCATTTTGCAGTCTGCTCAGTTCGAGAAATTCTGTAACGTTAGGTATGTTTATAACTTAATAGCGGCGTAGGAAGTTTTTTTTTTATAAGAGTTTAGCACGTTAGAATAAGCTTTCTTCTGGGATTAAGGTTAATGTTATTAGTCAGGAGTTGCCATCAATTGCTGACTTATACAAAACTCGAGCCAGTGTAGTGTAAGTTTTGTCTATAATTTTACTATGTATAAACTAGCAGTTTCTATGATTTGTGTAGCGGCTTTTGAGATAATTAACTGTATGAGGTTAGATGCCAAGTTAGCTGGGAGATCGGTGTAATTTAAATATGCGGTCCATGTAACCGCATCTGATTATGATAATTTGTAGTGAATATACACGGGTGTGGTTTGTGGATTAATTAGTTGTGTTATTTGGTCATGTAGTCAGAAGACAGGGGTGAAGGGAATTTAATATTAACAGAGATGTATGTATAAGTGTGTTAAATAATTGTGTCAAATTGATAACCTTCCCGGGTCAGCCTTTAAGAGGAATAGGGCTGGGAAATTATTCAGTACCAGGGATTTTAGCTTCAGTAAAGGGAATGTTGTGATGCCTACCAGCGAGACAAGCACACAAAAGATTCAGGTCAGCCCGCGTCTGGGGTTTACGTAACAGACAGCGAGTTAATTGGTGCGGGAGAGAGATAGGAGGGAACTGTAAATTAGTCTGACCCTTGGGCAGAAATATCTGTTTATTTCTTGTGCGTAGCTTGTGTGTAGGGGAGATTTATTAATTTAGGGACCCCAGGGTGTAGATGAATTTGGGGTGGTAATGTGTTATGTATTAGAAAATTTTGAATTGTTGTATAGATGTTGTTATTTTTGTTCTACAGCATCACTGCAGGATGGAGGTTGTAGATAGCCCTAAGCCTACCATGGACTTTGCCTTCTAGAGAGAAGGAGGCACAAGACATTGGAGAAATTGAAGAAAACTGTGTATGTGCTTGTACCGGTCGCCCAGTTACGTCAGCAACACTGAAAGGAAGGAGAAGTTCTCTTGCAGTGAGGACACATACCTCAGCGGGAACTGGTCTCTAAATAAGGAGCTCTTAGCTCGTTAAGGCCCACACCAAACAGGCTATGTTGCCTGGTGTTTACAATACTGCCATAATAATGCAGTGGGTTTAACCCCGAAGCGGGTTAACTCGGCAGTTTGAAGAATTGAGTGTCATCAGCAGTGATAACCTCTACAGCCTTAGGCAACAACATATAGCTGTATTTAACAAGGCCCTCTTCATCAGTTTTCGGGAAAGGAGAGAGGAAAAACATACCTTTCCAAATGCTAACAAGAGGAGGTACGTGACGGAGAAGCAACTCATCAGACAAAGACAGCAGCATCAGAGAGGCACTGAACCGAGACAGAGGAGAGAGAGAGAAGTTAGCAAGGAACAGTAGGGTCAGATAGAAATACTTAGAGGACAGCCTCTGAGTTAGCGCTGAAAAGTCAATTAGGGCAGCATTTCTGGTGGTGTATTTGTTAGTTGTGCAGGACCGCCTAGAGCGCCTTTAAGACAGAGGAGTCATTTAGTTTATACATCTTCTGTGGGACAGTGTGTTAGTTAGTAACAATAGTGTAGTCAGGAGTGGTGGCTCTTACTTAGAGACCCCCACTAAGTATATTTCTTTATCCTTAATTGTTTTCATGCAGGTGTGAAAGAGAGTGTGGAAATTGTTATATTGTGTCTTTCACTTGATTTGTTCTTTTTTCAGGTTGTGCGAACTCACACTTTATTTTGTTTGCTGTGATATTGATTTGTTGTTTAATAAACTATAAAATGTACACTGGATCAGTTTATCTTTAACTATACTGTACTTATATGCTTTGTCTGTATAGTGGTGTCTGTGGAATTTAGTGAAACCTTATCTCTTTTCTGGTAGTCAGAGGTGGTGAGACAGTAGCTAGAAAATAAGTCACAAGTGGCGAGGGAGAGTCACTCTAGGTTCTTACCCTTGAAGTTATAAGTCTCATCCTTTCACATTCACTGTAATTCTCATCTAAATCTATCTTCTCAGACTTTGTCATAACTAGTGTCTTGTCTCTGTACTCAGACTCTAAATTTAAAGCCACTTTGTGACATATATGTTAGAATATACTGATATATTCTAATAATATATAATCAGTTTTCTGTTTGAAATCCTAAGGAAATAAGTATTTTTACAGGAAAACAATTAATGGAAAAAAGAACATCTTAAAAAAAATAAGTGTGAGGAAAAAAATATTATTTGCACAGTGATAGTGTTCTTCCTTCTTTTTGGCTCAGATAATGGACCTTATATTTACTGCAGTCTGATTACGATGTCCTGCCTTCATAACTTTATTTTCAGTTTCACACCTGTCTCTATCATTAGAGCTGTCATATTTATTTTTACTTTAAACTCCTATTGATACTCACATTCATATTTATTGTCATGTGCAATATCACTACAGTTTGAATTAGTTTCTCCTTACAAAATTTCTTGGAATAATTTCCTCACTTTGTCAGAAGTCATCCAATGGAGTATGTCAGTGGTGATGAGTGTGCCGTTTGGAAGCCAATTAACAAGTAAAAACGTGCTCATTTGATCATTGACCCATGTTTTAATGAAAGGAAGTGATGTCCATTAGAACTGATGTTATTTAGTTAAAATTGCAGAGCAGCAAAATAAGAAAAACACTAAATGTCATACGGTTGCCCTGTCATCTGGTCATCACAACAGAATGATTATCTGAGCAGAAGTATCATTTACCGGTAATTAAAGAGTTAAAGAAGAACATGTTTTTAAATTTTTAAGTGAGTGAATAATATAATTTTTTATTTATTAGTGATGAGCACCCTGTTCTTTGATGATGGCAAGGACAGAGATAGACATGAAAGAAACAGGCTGTTCATCACCTTTAGCTATCAGATTACAGCCATGGACATGAAGACTGAGGTCAAAGATAAAATTGTCAGCCATGACAGACCTGTTGTAGCTGCCCTTTATAATTCTGTGTGCAACCAGGTATGTTTGTAACTGTTAAATTTCTTTAACCAGCAAGTTCAGTTGTGTGTGGAAGTGAATTTAAGACTTAAAAGAATTCATCATTTTCCTTTTCACATCTTGCAGAGCATGGAACCACCACTGCTGCATTGTGGTTGTATACATGCCAGATGTATTCTCTCATATGTCCATCCCTGCTAGTCTTCTGTTTGATGCCAAATTCCACCAGTCTTAGCCTTGATGATTCATCAGTTGTGATCATTCATTGCCCTCAGTATCCCTTCCTTATCCATATCCAATGCACCCACTGTGGGTGCTCTTGAAGCTAGTCTGTCAGCTCTTTTATTGCTACATATGCCTGCATGACCAGGACAGTAGATCCACTCCACTTTCTGAAGAATGGAGCCTTCTATGGAATTTTTCATTCATGCCATACCCACCCATTTTGGACCTTCTGAAACATGGATTGAGAATCTGACACGATAACTGCCTTTTTAATGATGTTTCAGATAGCCACATAAGGGCTGCAGCAGCTGCCTCTACCTCCATTCTCATGCTGGAGGTTGTTGTCATGTAATCCCCGCTTACATTTCAATGACGATCCTGCCCTTTACTCTAGCCAAAATGCCCCATCCTGATTTATCATCATGGAGTACAGACCCATCAGTGCACACAATGCCACCATCATCCCCAGCATGATAATTTATCAGTTGATTTTTTTCCAGCTCTGCTTTCCCATTGTCCCAAGTTTTGCACTCTTGCGAAGGCTTATGATGACTTGCAGGTAGTTCGTCCAGTTCTCACCTGACTTACTCCACTCTCCCCCACTTGAATTTCTTCAACTGTGGTCACCTGTCTATTAGCTGTCTCTGCCTGCATTATCCGTGACATTCCCATCTTTGTTCTTGCTTCCTTAATGTCAGCTATGTTCCCATGTAGGGATGCATTGACTTGGCCTTGTTTTAATCTACACTGTGTGGGTTTCTTATTCTTCGTCATATATATTCTCAGACATCAAATTAAACATGTTTAAAGAAAGCTTTGTTCAGTTTTAGGTTGTTGGTATGTCCATAGAGTTTTTCCAGGAATAGTACTGGTGATGACATATATGCTTTCTCTGTTCCTGATATGTTCACTTTTGCCCCACATATTCAGCTGTCATTTTATTGGTGCCACATTTACACTCATTGGTAGTTCCTATCTTTCATGTTTTGAATAAATGGTGTCTCAGTCTGTTGTGGCCTGTGTGAGGTCTCAAGATTATCACTTGTTCACTTCTGCTGAGTTGGCAATTTGCATAATTTTTGTGGTGGCCTGAATGCTCTTCTTCTCACTTGTTTCTGTATCTGTTCCTGATAAATCACATGGCCTCTTCATAAGTTATGCTTGTATCAGACTGAAGTAGCTTTCCACCTTTCTTTGCTGATCTCTTCATTGCAAGGGATGTTGCTGTGAGATGGGATCCATTGTATCACAACTCTTTTGAATCACTGACATAGTTTGTAGTACTGCTTTTAGGCAACTTTGGTCTGCATTATTTTGGTTCCTCAGCACTGCAATCACTGACAGCTCATCTCTGCTGAAAGCTGCTTGTCTGTCAGTTCTTTCCTGCCCCATTAGTACTATTGCTGCAGTTTGCAAGACCTCTGCTCCAAAGTTACTTGAGAATTTTCTTGTTGCTACTGACAAGCTTTTTTTTTTTGTGTGCACCACTTCTGAGACTCAGAAATATTCCCCCACCACCATTTTGTGTTGTATTAGTTGCTGATCCATCTGTGTATGGCTGCAGGAATTGTTTGGGTAATGTTTTTCTAGGATTTTTGTGGTTAGCACTCTGATTTCTGTTTCTGACTGGCTGCTCTTTCTCTCAGAGTCAGGGATGTTTTCTGTCATCTCAGGGAAGCACTTTTATTTCCTTGTAGGAAGTGAAGATGGGTTTGGTTGTTGATACAACATTTATGGAATTTGCTCTCATCTTTGTTTTTGTTGATTTTACAAAGTTGCTTCTCTTTCCAAGACCATTTATTCTCTGGTACATTGGGTCGTCATTCAGCCTCCTGAATTTTTCAGCTTTTTGCTAGGTCCTGCTGTCTTGTATATCCTCCATTGGTTGGAGATATGTAATCTTTTCCAGTTCTTTAATTGATGTCATCTTCATGCTTTGTTTTGGAGTCTGTTAATTTTATTGAAGTTTGACTTAACTGCTGTTGTCCTTGCTGAAGTGCTGTATTCTAGAACTGGTTTCAATCACCCATTTTATAGCTTCTTTAGGTTGCCCATCAACCTGTATGGTGTTTATGTATTTTACATGATTTGTTGTCATTTTTGCCCATGTATGACTAAAAATGTGCACAATTCCTAATCCCAAGGCTAGTTTTTACCTTTTCTGTTTTTAAATTCCACAAGTCTCTATGTGGAATTTTATGTAAAATGAGATGTCTTGAAGGGCAGTTTGCCTTAAACAACCTATTGAGTAATTCTCATAAATGGGAATTAGAATCACTGCTTTCTTCAGAAAAGAAGTTTTCTTTGTTAAAATTTAAGTGAAAATATATGCTTAGTTCTTACTGATTCGGAATAAATTTACGTCTGTTGCACACCCTTTTTTCCAAACAGTTATTATGATTTACAGATGCAAAATTTTTTATGATATAGTAGTAGAAGGGATTGTTGATACGTTTTCCTTTGACAAATGACGGTGCCGATGTAATACAGTTGCAGACTCATGAATAATCAGCAAATCGCTGAAGTCGGTCTATGCATTCATCTGCTTTGCCTTTCTTGTCTTAGTGATAATTTTGTAGTACCTTATTAGTTTTGAAAAAAAGTTCAAATCAGGGTCTGGGTACAGTTTACAACTAGTGGCTACAAATTTCAGAATAATAACCAATAATAATAATATGTTTATCGGAAAACAAAATTATTATCTTGAATTAAAATAATAATAATAATAAATTCTTTAAGCGCCAAACACGGCGCATAAGGCAGAAACCAGTGCTCTCCAGGTTGTTCGTTGTGACGCCACTCCTCTTAGCTCTTGCACATTATTTAGGCCCAACGTTCTTCCTTCTCTTATTATTGTTCTTCTGAGTGTTTCTTTTGGTCTTCCTTTTTTCCGCTTACCCTCAGGAACCCAAGTGAGCGCCTGTAGTGGTATTCTGTTGTTTTGCATTCGTAGGACATGACCGATATATGACCATCGTCTTTTCCTTATATAGTCGGAGACATATTTCTGCCTAGAGTCTTCTCTTATTTGTCGATTAGTCTTGAATTCTTTCCAACTGATGTTCATGAGTTTTCTAAGACATTTGTTCTCGAATGTATTCAGCTTGTTCTCCAATGATTTTGTTATTTTCCAACTCTCACAGCCGTATGTTAACACTGAGATAACATTTGAATTAAACAGACGAAGCTTGGTATGTATATTCAATGATCGTAATTTCCAAATGTTAGATAATCTATTGAAGGCGCTAGCTGCCAAAGCAATTCTAGTATGGATTTCTCTTGTTGTGTCACCATCCTGAGTCATTTTACTGCCTAAATAATTGAAACTTTCAACTTTCTGTAGTTTTTCCCCGTTCAAGATGATATCAAAGGTCTCGTTAGAAAAGTTCATAGCTTTAGTTTTAGAGGCATTTATTTGGAGACCAATTTTAACCGAGAGATGACACAAATTATTTATTGCTTCTTGGGATTGTCTTGGTGTTGAACTTAAGAATGCTACATCATCTGCGAAATCCAGGTCCCCCAGGAATTTTCCATTTGTCCATTTTATACCCAATTGTTCATTGTGGGTATAGTTTCTCATAACCCAATCAATAGCTATTCCAAAAAGTAGTGGTGACATAATACAGCCTTGTTTCACCCCTGTTTCTACTGTAAACCATTCTGTATTCCCTTTATTTGTTCTAACACAACATCTTGCATTGTCATATAGCGCTTTGATTATATTCACATATTTTGTTGGAAAACCATAGATTGTAAGTATCTTCCACAATGATGGGCGGTGTAGACTATCAAAGGCTTTTTGAAAATCGACGAAGGTGATAATAAGTGGCGATTGCCTTTCCACTGATTCTTCTATAATTGTTCTTAGTGTGAATATTTGATCAATACATGATCGTTTCGGCCTGAAACCCGCTTGTTCTTCTCTGATCTTTTCGTCAGCATGCAATTTAAGTCTTTCTAACATCATGCAACATAATAATTTTCCAGGTACTGATAATAGAGATATACCACGCCAGTTATTACAGTCTGATAGATCACCTTTCTTCGGTAACTTTACAATAATACTGTCTTTCCATTGTTGTGGTGGTTGTTCTTCTCTCCATACTTCATTTATAATATCTAAAATTCTCAAGAGGTTGTTGTCATTAACTGCTTTAATCATTTCCCCTGAAATTTCGTCAACTCCAGCAGCTTTAAAATTTTTTTAATCTTTTAACGGCTTGTTTGATCTCGTCCAGCGTGAATTCATCGCAAGTTATTGGCAAAGTGGTTGTGGATGTTTCATTATTAAAATCAGGTGTTACTGTTGGTGGTGGTCTGTTTAGCACCTCCATGAAGTGCTCAGCCCATCTCTTCATTTGTTCTTTTTCTGTTGGTATTGAATTCCCTAATTTACCTTTAACAGGTGTTTCCATAGCAGTAGGCTGGTGACATAGTTGTTTTGTAATTTGATAAAGGCACCTACTATTACCAGTTCTTGCAGCATTTTCAGCTTCTACGGCCAGTTCATTGATGAAATGTCTTTTATCTCTTCGAGTTTTTGTCTTCACTTCTTTATTTAACAAGTTATAAGTTAGTTTGCAAGATTCAACTGCATTATGTGTACTTGCCGCTAGTAGTTTAAGTTTTGCTGTTTTCCTTTCTTGTATTTTATCCCAAGTATCTTCTCTCATCCATTTTTTCTTTTTATGTACTAGGTATCCGGTGGTCGCTACAGCTGCTTCTGTCATTGCTGTTCTCAGTTGTTCCCATTTAGTATCGATTGTCTTGGTGGTGATATCGTTGTCAATTTTGCCTAAAGCATCGAAATAGTTGTTCATTTTGACATTATATTCCTTCTTTATATCATTTGATTGCAGTCTGTGTACATCTATTCTTCTATTTTTATTCGGTTGGTATAACTTCTTCAGTTTAATTCTCATTTTAGCTATGCAGAGGTTATGATCGCTTCCGATCTCTGCACCTCTGTATGCTCTGACGTCTTGAACTGATGAGCGAAATTTAGCGCTTATGCAGAAGTGATCTATCTGGTTCTTAGTTCTGCCATCAGGTGAATTCCATGTTATCTTGTGGATATTCTTATGTGGAAAGATGGTGTCTGCCACAACGAGGTTTGATATTTCACAAAGTTCTAGAAGTCTTTCGCCATTTTGATTCATACAGCCTATGCCATGAGTACCGAGATATCTTTGTACTCCATCGTTGTTGTCACCTACTTTGGCGTTAAAATCACCCATGACTGCTATTATGTCATGCTTGGGTATTGTGTTGATGGTACTTAGAAGTGCTTCATAGAAGTCATCTTTTGTGGTATCAAGAGCGTCGTTAGTTGGTGCATAACATTGTACAATTGAGAGCTTGAAAAATCGTGTCTGAAATCTAGCTAATATTAGCCTCTCATTGATAGGTACCCAGCTGATAAGCGATGCTGCTGCTTTCTGTGTCATTAGGATGGCTACTCTTGAATTAGCCACACTATATATTCTAATTGCAACAGCTTGATCTCCATATAACTGTGCCCAAGCTCGCACCCTGGAGAGGACACTCCAGCTTCACCCTATAGGTGTCGGCAAAACACGGGAAGTAGCAGTTACCAGTTATAAGCATTTTGCCCAATAGGCATAGGGCATGGCGCCAGGGGCTACTTTCGACAGTGGGAGAGGTTCTAGGATCTCACTGGACAGCTACCTCCCGCTTTAAGCTGGGTAGCCCCCAGTCAAAAAGGTGTTGTCCGCCACTGTCTGCTTTCCCCATTGGGTGCATGGGGATTAGGGTCAAACCCGAACTGTGGACAGAAAATTTTACACCAAGCAATTATCATAATAGAAATAAGCAAACTCTCAGATTGGGATGCTGGAATGTCCGGACTATGGTGACTGGACTATCCGAAAACCTACAGGACATAGATGATGTAGATGAGCTTAAACGACTTCCGGTGGATATAGCTGCACTTCAGGAAATGTGCCTGGCAGGCTCTGGAATGGTGAGTGAGAAAGACTACACATTTTAATTGCAAGGGAAAGACATTAATAAAACTAGAGAACATGGAGTAGATTTTGCGGTTAAAAAATCGCTAACTAAAATGGCTGAACCAGGTGAGAATGGATCAGAACGCCTGTTAACGCTCCGCCTGCAAACTAGCGCAGGTTCCATCACCCTTGTCAGTGTGTATGCTCCTACTCTGTACTCTGCCTTAGAAGCTAAAGATGAGTTCTATGAGAATCTAGCGGCAGTCATCAAAAGCATACCTAGGCAAGAACAGCTTGTTCTTCTTGGTGACTTTAACATATAAGGAAGGGAACACTAGAGTGGGTGCCAATAATGTTTCATGGCCTTCATGTCTGGGCAGGTTTGGTATTGGCAAGATGCATGAAAATGGACAACAGCTCTTAGAGTTGTGTGTCTTTCATGACCTCTGCATGACCAACACCTACTTTCAGACAAAACCCCAGCATAAGGTGTCATGGAGACACCCACGATCCAAGCACTGGTACCAACTGGATCTGATCATTGGATGACATAATTGTCATTGGTAAATCTGACAAGGAACACCTTCAAACACTAGAAGAACTATTCAGACGCCTAGAACAACATGGACTTAGATGTAACCAGTCCAAGTGTGAATTTTTCAAGTCAGAAGTTGAGTACATAGGCAACATCGTTTCAGCTGAAGGTTTACGTCCCTCAGAATCAGGTATTGCAGCTATCAAGCAACTACCAAGACCACAGAATCTTATGGAATTACAATCCTTTCTCGGCAAAATAAATTACTACCATAAATATATTGCCAATTACTCTGAGCTATGTGCACCCCTAAACAGGTTAAGGAAAAAGGATACTCCAATTTCTTGGTCCAAAGCTCAGGAAGAAGCTTTTCAAGCTCTTAAAGCAGCTATTATAAATGCAACAAAGCTGGTTCACTTCGATCCAAATCTTCCAATAATCCTTGCAACAGATGCATCATCTTACGGCATAGGAGCAGTTTTGTTGCACAGATACCAAGATGGATCAGAAAAACCTATTGCATTTGCATCAAAGACGATGACTCAGGCTGAAAGAAACTACAGTCAAATTGGAAAAGAAGGACTGTCTATAATTTTTGGTGTGAAGAAATTTCTCCAATACCTCTACGGATTCTCAAGGTCTTTTGAACTTCAGACAGATCACAAACCCTTGTTGGTGAAATTTTCTCAAGATCACAAGTTACCAGTACTAACTATGCAACGCTTACAGCAATGGGCTATTCTTCTGATGTCATTGACTCTGTGATTTTTTTTTTTTCGTACGCCTGCTAATACTCGAGGTGAAATCTCAGGTTATTTTTAATGTCTAACCTGACATTGATTTTTACGGGAGTATCCTATTTTCTTGTACAGATACAAGTGTCCCTCGCCATTCAGGCAGATACTCGCCGTTTTCGGAGGTACCCATTAGAGCTGGGTCGGCTCAGGAGCCACCAGTCCCTGGTCGATGACACTCCTTCAAATGTTCTCGCCAGGTCTCGAGTTAATCCAGTCCAAATCCCGGTCGACGAAAAATCCTCAAATGCCGTCGCCCGGGTTTGATCCTGAATCACCCGGTCGCCAGAGCAGTGTTGTAGCTGCTACGCTAGCGGCTCCCTAACTTTGTGATAAAATACAGGCCAGCGGCAAAACACGCTGACGCGGATGCTCTTTCAAGACTTCCAATGGGAGCAGATCCAGAGTTTGACAAGCCAGAAGCTTCATGTTTTTCTATAACTATGGAGAACGAAGATGCTATAGCAGACATCCCTTTGGACGCACAACTGGTTCAAAATGAAACAACCAAAGACAAGTTACTCAGTAGAGTTCAACAGTATGTATTACAGGGATGGCCTGAATCTCTGTCTTGAAAGGACATGGACATCAAAGCTTAGTTTGATCGTTGCATGAATATTTCAGTTCACGAAGGTATACTCCTATGGCAAGCCGTAGCGAACAGAGTCATAGTTCCTGCATCTCTTCAGAAGAAAATTCTTCAAATATTGCATCAAAGTCACTTTGGAATTGTTAGGATGAAGCAGTTGGCACGGTGACACTGCTGGTGACCAAATATCAATGCAGACATCCAAGCTGTAACGACAGGTTGTGATGCATGTAAAGCTAATCAGACTAGCCCTCATCAGCGTTACCATTTATGGCCTGCTACCGAACGTCCATGGGAAAGGATACACGTGGATTTTACCGGTCCATTCATGGATGAACATTGGTTAATTATCATAGACACATACTTCAAGTATCCATACATCGTAAACATGACATCTATTACAACAGATGCAACCATACGTGCACTCATCAAAGATTACCTCCATGAAGGTTTTCCAGATACCATCGTATCTGAAAACGGAACGCAATTCACTTCTCATCAGTTCCGTATATCTTCTGTACATCACATGGAATCGAGCACCTCGCAACAGCACCATTTCATCCGGCTTCAAACGGTGATTCAGAACGCTTTGTTCGTACTTTCAAGTCTGCTATGACAAAGATTGCTGGGGAGGAAGCACTCGATACCGTGCGCTAGATGAATTGCTTTTTGCATACAGGACAACACCAAACGCAGTCTCAGGCAAATCACCTGCAGAATTACTGCACGGCCGTCAACCCAGGACACAGGTATCACTGATAATGCCCCAGACAACACCGAAAAGTAGGCCCATTGGAAAGAAGGTATCTAAGTTCCACAGTGGAGATTCTGGGTTCATCAAGAATTTTTCATCTAAGGGTGATCCATGGTTGCATGGACAAGTCCTATGCACACCTGGAAACATGATGTACCTTGTTTGCGTGGACAGTCACCAGACTTTAAGACAACATCAAAATCAGATGAGACCAGGTAGTATTCTCAAGCACTGCAGAGCCACTGATAATACTTATGATGACTTTCTGCTAAACCGAGAAATCTTAAAACAAGTCAACAAAACAGCACCAAACTTGAGACTTACTGTTCCGGAGCAGATTACAGAAGACACATCAGTGGTTGTTCCAGTTCCCCCAAGGCAGTCAGAAAGGACACATCGTCCACCCATCAGATTTAATCTCTGATCATAACTTGCTGTTGTGTTTTCATACAGAACGATTCCATTCCAATAGTTTTAGAGACACCCGGATGTTGACAGAGTATAGCGTCAGTAATCAGTCTTCCGCCCTTCTGAACGCTGGTTCCCAGTCCAGTTCAGTCAAGTGACATGTATATAGCAGAAACCAGTTGATGTGTGAAATAAAGAGCATTATTAATTCAATACCGTTCTAGTTCTAGTTCATTACATAAAACAACATAACAGAAGGCCACTTCTCAGGTCTGTGCTCTCCATGCGCTCATACCATAGTGCAGACTGTGATACACATCACTCCTTGGTTTGCTGTAAAATCAGCACAACCAAGACAAGTCTATCATGTCAGACATGAAGGGAAACCACGCATTGATACCAGCAAGATGTCAGACCCTGTCATGAACGCTCAATTTACTGCGACCTTCAAGAAAGTGCTCAGTAGCCCTCAGCATGGTGATACTGTTACAGAGAACTGGGAGCATCTACGGAACACCATTCAAAGTACTGCACTTGCCACCTTTGGTAAGAAAACAGTGAAGTCAAATGACTGGTTTGATGCTTCATCAGATGTGATGACACCTGTCATTGAAGCTAAACGCAGTGCTGCGATTGAATACAAACGTTCACAGAGTGCTAGAACCCTACAGATCCTGAAGGCTACAAGAAGCAAAGATCAACAAACTGCTCGATGCTGTGCAAATGACTATTGGCTCCAGCTCAGTGAGAGCATCCAGACTGCAGCGCAAACAGGCAACATTAGACAAATGTATGACGGTATAAAGAAAGCCCGTGGTCCCCAAAAAAGCAATATTGCAACACTAAAAACCATCAGCGGAGAGAAGCTAACCGATAAGGGTAAGCAGATGGAAAGGTGGGTTGAGCACTACTCTGAGCTTTACACTAGAGCAAATACCGTTATCCCTGCAGCCCTTGATGCTGTCAAATGCCTGCCAACTATGGAGGAGCTGTTTGCCGAACCAACATTAGAGGAACTCAGCAAGGCCATTGACAGCTTGGCCTCTGGCAAAGCATCAGGCAGTGATGGGATTCCTCCTGATTTAATCAAATGCTGTAAGAGCACGCTATTACATCCCCTGCATAGGGTGCTGGGAAGAGACAACTATTCCTCAAGACATGCGAGATGCCAAGATTGTAACACTGTATAAAAATAAAGGAGGTGTATAAAAATAAAGGAGACAGAAGTGATTGCAATAACTACAGAGGCATCTCTCTCCTTAGTATTGTTGGTAAGGTTTTTGCCAGAGTCATCTTAATGCGACTACACAAGTTAGCCGAGCGCATATATCCAGAGTCACAGTGTGGATTCCGAGCTGGTAGATCAACAACAGACATGATCTTTTCTCTCCGCCAGCTTCAGGTAAAATCAAGAGAGCAGAAAAGGCCCTTGTATATCACATTTACAAGGTATATAGCTCACAAAAGCATTTGACCTGGTTAGTAGGGATGGACTCTTCAAAATCCTCCTGAAAATAGGTTGCGTTGCAAGAGGTTTAGATGTTATAAAAGAATAAGATATCCTGGACATAAAGGTGTATCAGATGATACCAGGATAGGGCCAGATAAGAGTCTGGTCTTATCAGTAATACCCCCTTCTCTGAAGAGAGTAAGGGTGTACAGCCACAAAGGTAGGGTCAAGCTATGTAAGTTCCCAGAGAAGATGGTGATGTAGTACTCTGAGTCCCTAACTGCTACCTGTCCTGATCCGCCTCTGTGATTATAGCATTTAATATGTTTCTGACTCTGCTAGGGGTAATTTATATAACTATATTCACCAACAAGAACTGTAATTCAACTTAAAGAATCTAAGAAAGTCTTCTGGTGAATATTTACAATTTAATTAAACAGTTTCTCTTTTCTGTTTGAAAAGTGTTAAACTCAAATATTTTACAACATTAAATAAATAATAATAGTTAACAAATGTTTTTCTCTTGAGTCAAAATGTCTATCATCTTGTAGACAACTTTCGCTTGCTTGATCATTCACTTGTAGAATTGTTTATTATTATTACTATAAGTTTATAGAAACACTATACTAGTTTGGTCATCACAAACTGGATGCGCATATGTCTTTATTGAGTCTGGATAAGCTGCACAGTTGCCTTAAGCAACTTATCTTAGTCACTGCAGATGGCTCCCTTATATGCTGGATATAAAATTCAGATGAAATCGTTCCAGTAGATACAAACGTGATGATGGGCCTGATATCACCAACTGGCACTGCATTTGCTGCAACTTTTGTAAGAGCAGCCTCTTCAGATTTGGAGACTTTTTGGTTAAAGGATTAAACCTGCAATGAATTCAAACGCAATCCCTGTATTTTCCTATCCAAACCCCTCTTATGACACAGATGGGGACGATAGACAGTTTCAGATAAGCGTGCTAGCAGATGCACAAGGTATAGTATAGTTATCAACAATCATTTTAATTCAAAGTGATCACAATTTACTTCTACCTTCTTAATTATAAGTATTTTCCCATGATTCGCCTCCATACAATAATTTGGTTGTGAGTAAAACTATTAATTAATATGTCAAATGATACTGTGAATCAATCCCTTTCATCCTTCTTTATGTTCCTGATAGGTGTCTCATTCTATTCAAGAAATACTTCTTTAAATACCTTTCCCAACTCACAGACACAATTAGCCATCTTTCTCAATATATTAAATATTTCCGAAGGTGGTCTTTGCCTCTAGAAGTACACATGAGCCTGTAAGTTTCATTAGAAGACACAGTCCATTCCTAACACATCTTATACACATCGTATCGCACAGTTGGATTAATCAATATAATTACACACAATTATATACATTTATATATATAAATAGATTGGTTCTTACCCTCAGGTACACACACAGACTAGCCCTCAATGGTTGAATAAGGTCTGCTAACAACTGCAGAAGGCAAACGCTGGCATTAATATATGCTCTGTTTTCCCCGCTCTCTGTGTTTTTCAAATCGTGACTGACCGGAGTTTGTTAGGCAAGTCTATTTATAGTCTGACCTCGGACGTAAGAGGTGGAATCCCCTTAGGAATGCAATAGCTATCCTAAAATGTGGGTACCATTTGGCCTTTTGTACAATGTAGGAAAACTACTTTTTTATTATCTCCGTTATTCCTGATGCGATTTTAGTCAATTAAAGCTTACCTTATACTGGGAATTAGGCTTTACATATCTATATATTAATTTTTTTGGTTACTACTTGCATTTTCTGTTATGCATAGTTTAAACAGCTAAATTTAGGCTAACCTGAAGCTTTGAATGCATTTAACCTAAGATTTCTCCCATCCTATAATATTATTAGTAAAAGTATTACTACATACGGGTAGAGTAACATCCCTAATATTGTTTTGATAACCTCTGTCAAGTGGTACTTCTTCCATACTTCTGTAGTAAAATTCCGAAGTTAATCATGTTACACAAATAGGGTCTTGCCATCTTTATTTTCCCAGCAGTTGTAAACACAGGACCAAAAAAGCGTTTTCATTGGTCGGTATATCATATCTTTTACACAATGTATGGCGCGCCGTAGGGCCAGAGTTATTAGAATTCGTGATGTGAAACAGACGTCATTTCACGACAGGCTGCCCTGCTAAATTGCTGGAAATGATAAAGTCATTCCATGACGACATGAATGGAACAGTCCAATATGCTGGAAGCACATCACAACTCTTTGACATACGAAGTGGCGTTAAACAAGGCTGTGTTCTGGCTCTGACCCTCTTCGGGATCTTCTTTGCCATACTCCTGAAACATGCATTCAGAGATACAGCTGAAGGAATATGCCTTCACACTAGGTCAGATGGCCGTCTGTTTAATCTTTCAAGGCTGAAGGCAAAAACAAAAATCAGAAGGGTCACCATAAGGGACTTGTTGTTCGCTGATGATGCTGCAGTCGTCACTTAAAGCCAACAGGAGCTTCAGAGCTTGATGAATCACTTCATCCAAGCATGCAAGGACTTTGGCCTCACAATAAGTCTAAAGAAAACGAATGTGCTGAGTCAGGAAGCGGGTGCTGCACCAGTTATCACTATCGATAACTATGAATTGGCAGTGGTGCACCACTTCACATACCTAGGGTCTACCATCAATGACAAACTCTTACTGGACACAGAAATTGACCGCCGCATTGGCAAAGCCTCACATCACATGATTGGGGAAACTCCAACCTCACATCAAAGACCAAGGCTGCGGTATAAAACGCCTGCATCACCAGCACTCTCCTATATGGCAGCGAGACCTGGACAACCTATGCTAAGGAAGAAAGAAGGCTCAATACCTTCCATTTACTGTGTCTACGCCACATCCTCGGCATCTCGTGGAAAAATAAAGTGACAAATGTCGAGGTGTTGTCACATGCTGGCCTTCAAAGCATGTATACACTGCATAGACAGCGCAGATTACGCTAGCTTGGCAATGTCTGCCACATGGAAGATGGTTGCATCCCGAGAGCTATCTTCTATGGGCAATTAGCAGATGGCAAAAGAACAGTTGGGCGACCGTAGCTGAGGTTCAGTGATGTGTGCAAAAGAGATATGAGAGCACTGGACATAAATCCAGCAACATGGGAGGATGAAGCTGCCGATCGCACCAAGTGGCGGTACTATTTACGGCGCCACCTCAGATTAGGCGAAAAGAAGCTGACACAGCATGTCGAAGAGAGGAGAAAATGTCGAAAGGATCATCAGGAAAATAATCAGCTGAGGGCTGTAACCTCAGGGGCGCATTCCCATAGTCAGTTATGACTGAAGGGGCTATTATTATTATATCCTAATTATAAGCCAAGCAGAAGTTGAACGGGATATTGTTCGTAATTTTTTTTTTTAATTCGCTAATCATAACCGTGTGCATCGAGCTTTGTCAAAAGTAATTATTGACACCCCCCCCCCCCCCCCCCCCAAAAAGACAAAAAAAAAAAACAAACACAATGGGGGTAGTTGTTGCGTTGCGTGGTTTTGATTATTATTATTGGTACTTTGTAGAACTGATGAAAGTATGAGCTTATGAGCAATCGTGCTTTGTTAACGAATGGTTTGGGTGATCAAGAACTTGATGAGTATTCAATAGCTCCAAACGCCTGGTTTGGGTCCACAATTATACATATTTATTTACTTCAGACAAGTTCCTCAGTTTCAATACATGGCATCTTATTCATACATGCATAACAATCCGTCTCCTACTGTCCTTTACGTATCGTCACATACTCTGGCCTATATACTGAAGATGACGGCATCTGTAACATCCAAGTAGCGATAACCAAAGTATGGATAATAGAATTATGCTTGATAGCTCCCGAAAAGTAACGACTCCTCTTATAAATTACTCTTGAACTAATATACTTGCATTCGACATCAATGAAATACTTGAGGCGACCTTCGTACAACAATGCCTCGCAGGAGAATTATCATAAAACTCAATTCGCATGGGAGCGAAACATATCACGTCTTGCTTTGACGGATTACTAAGACGAAAGGTTAGATAGGACACATAAGAACCTAAAAAGATATATAAAAAAATATAAAGATTTAAAAATAGGTACTTCCCTGAAGGCGGCAAAGTCCTAACGCTTATGGGCGCGTGCCAGGAAAGGGAAATGACTGCCACCACCGGATGTACACAATAACATACTTAGAAACTAAAAACCGAAACTAAGCAATAAACTACCCAAACTTAATAGAAGTGGGGACTGGAAATAGAAGGGAACAGAATGAGTCGAAGATAAATAAATAAAAAATAGAATAAAAAATCTAGACATATTAAAAACAGTGTATTATATATTCATGCGTATAATTAGAGGGCGGCAGAAAATAGAAAAATGGGATAAGAGTGGAAAGAGTCAAAGTAGAACAGGCGAGGAAAGAGTGACCTCAGACAAAGGTGTGTAGAGTGTTGAGCCCAGCTGGTTTTAGACACCCCATGCGGAGGATAAGACGGTTCTCAAGCTGTTCTCGGCTAGCAGTGTCAGAGGAGCAGGATCTGATCGCCGTGACCTGGATGTCGATGGGACCCTGGTGGTCAGGGCAATTGAAGTGTATGGCAACTGGTGTGGATTTGTGCTGAGAGATGTCATTCAAGTGCTGGCTGAACCTGTCCCCAAGTCGTGTGCCTGTTTGGCCAATATAGGTTTTGCAGCAACGTTTACATATGATCATATAAATGACGTTACGCGACTCACATGTGAAGCCACAAGTGATGGTGTACGTAGCCTCAGGAAAAGACACCTTGTGGGTTGAGATGACATACTTGCACGTGTTGCATTGTGTCCGACCACAGGGTAATGTGCCAAAGTGAGTGGCATTCTCCTTTGGGAGACAGCTGTGAACAAGAAGGTCCTTCAGGTTCTTGTCGCGTCTATATGCCACCAGATTCACCTCTCATCGCCACTTTATTCATACCTGCCTCCACCACAAAATTCTTCCCAATGGATTCTCTTCCAATTTTCATCCATCTGCTGGCACACTCAATCCTAGGGAACAACGTCTCCTTCAACGAATTGAGACCAGATGTGGCTTTCAACGTATGCGCGTAGTGGCTGCCAGTCACTCCCGCCTTTTATCGGATCTCAGTGCCCAACAGTCCCAGCTTCTGCTTCGCTTACGTTGTCTCACGTCCAACAACTTCCCTCTCTATTCCATGATACGCACCACTATCCACACACTGAACCAGCAGCTGCATGAGTCCCTTTCCGCTACTAAACATCATAAACTATCCCGTCTCCTCCCTACCCCTAATGCTGCTCCTCCATCCTCCACTCCATCCCGCACTCAGGTAGTCTGCATTCCCCCAGATCTGTCGCTCTCTGAGGAAGAGTGCTCTGTTCTCAGTAAGGGCTTACAATTTGTTCCTCTTCGCCTGACCCTTCTTCTTCTTTGATCCATAACCGCCAACCGTCAAAGCAGTCAGCAGCCATCACACCTGGTGGCGTCTTGTAGGGCAGCAACAAATTTATTCCACTTTGCTCGGTCGGCGGCCATCCTTCGTACAGTGCCCCAACTGTGGTTCATTCTTTGCATCTCAGCTTCCACAGTTCTCCGCCAAGTTGTTTTTGGTCGGCCTCTCTTTCGCTTTCCCTCGGGGGTCCATAGCATAGCTGTTCTTGTGATGGTATCAGGGTCCCTTCTGAGGACATGGCCAACCCAACTCCAGCGTCTGCCAGCTATGATGGTGTGCATGTCCTCCTGGTTACTCCGAATAAGTAGTTCTTGGTTGCTGATGGTGTTTGGCCAAAAGATTCAGAGAATTTTCCTTAGGCAGATTGTGTGGAAGGAGGACAGTTTTGACATTTCCTTCTCTGTTACTCTCCAACATTCCGCACCATAGAGAAGCACAGAAAGTACACAGCTCTCATACAGTCTTAATTTGGTGTTTGTGCTGTACTGGGAAGACTTCCAAATGTTGTTGAGAACAGCAAAGGCTGTTCTTGCTTTATTCATTCTGTTGTTAATGTCCTTGCTTGTTCCGCCATCAGGTGTTACTATGCTTCCTAGGTAAGTAAATGTGTCTGTCTGTTCTAACTTCTGGTTCCTTACTGTTATTGGCTCAGGATTGCCCACATTTAGTATCATGACCTCTGTCTTCTTCAAATTGATGTTCAGGCCAACCTGCTGTTCGCCCGACCCTAGACCCATATAATCTCCTCCAGGATGTTCATCGATTTCACCGTCGCATGAGGCTGAAATTCCATTTTAGACAGGAGGACAGCACTCCGCAGTCTCAGGCTGAATCTGACATCTTCGCACGTTTTTCTGACTCCACGAAACCTCCTTTTACACCTAAACCTGGGGCTTCTCATGCCCTGGACCTGTACATAAAGAACACCATCCACGACATTCAGCAGCTCTGTCCTCGTAGATTGCACTATTCCAATCTCACGTCTGCGGAGTCCCATGCTCTCTCCCTTCTTCGCCGTAGAGACAACATTGTCATCAAACCGGCTGACAAGGGAGGAGCCATTGTCGTCTGGCAAAAGGACTTATACCTAAGTGAAGGTAAAAACCAGTGACCAATGACTCTTTTTACAGGCCCAGGACCAGCGATGCCACTGTCTCCAACAATCGCGTTGTACACAGCACCATTAAACAGCTCATCACCAGCCAAGCTCTTCCTCCCCGCGCATCTCTTCTTAGGATTCATGATAGTTCTTTGGGCAAGACTGTATTCTACATGCTCCCCAAAATTCATAAGATCGAGAACCCTGGCAGACCTATTGTCTCAGCCTGTTCCTGTCCTACTGAATACATTTCCGACTTCCTCGATAGCATTTTCCAACCTATCGTTCAGAATCTTCCCTCCTTTATCAAAGACACTAATCATGCTCTTATAACTTTCTCCTCTATCCGACTCTCAGCAGACCGCTCCTACCGTCTTTTCTTGTTAGACGTCTGTTCTCTGTATACCTCAATTCCCCACCCCGATGGTCTCCGAGCTCTTCGGTTTTTTCTTGACCAGCGCACTTGTCCCTCTATTCCCACTGACACTCTTCTCCGTCTTGCTGAACTGGTCCTTCAACTGAATTCCTTTGAATTCAATGGCCAGTTTTTTTACCAAATTAGTGGTGTTGCCATGGGAACGAAGATGGGTCCTAGCTATGCCTGCCTGTTCATGGGCCACTTGGAGCATCAGATATGGCAACAATACTCCGGTCCTTTCCCCGGGTTTTACCGCAGATATATCGATGATGGCATAGGTCTCACAGATATGTCCGAGACCGATTTATCCCGCTTCATCGACTTTGTCAACCACTTCCACCCCACTATCAAGTTCACCTCCCTCATCTCCACAGTATCTGTCAACTTTCTTGACATTACTATTACTATCACACCCTCCGGCCTCTATACCTCAGTATGCTACAAGCCGACAGATACCCATAGCTACCTTCTGTATACCTCTTCTCATCCTCGGGCTTGTCGTGACTCCCTTCCATTTTCACAACTTCTCCGCCTCCGTCGTTTGTGCCAAGACGATGATGACTTCCACTTCTGAGCCAATGAGATGTTGGATTTCTTCTGTAGCAGACTTTATCCCGAACATGTTCTCACCTCTGCCTTCCAACGTGTTCTCCCCATCTCTCGTCAGGAGGCCCTCAAACCTCACTATAAATCCACTTCGGATAGAGTCAAATTAATCTTGACCTATCACCCACACAGTACTGCAGTCAAACAGATCCTTTTCCGCCACCTACCTATCCTTCAAGCAGAGTCTGTGACCCAAGAAGTATTCGGTGAAGCACCTTTGGTGGCATATAGACGCGACAAGAACCTGAAGGACCTTCTTGTTCACAGCCATCTCCCAAAGGAGAATGCCACTCACTTTGGCACATTACCCTGTGGTCGGACACGATGCAACACGTGCAAGTATGTCATCTCAACCCACAAGGTGTCTTTTCCTGAGGCTACGTACACCATCACTAGTGGCTTCACATGTGAGTCGCGTAACGTCATTTATATGATCATATGTAAACGTTGCTGCAAAACCTATATTGGCCAAACAGGCAAACGACTTGGGGACAGGTTCAGCCAGCACTTGAATGACATCTCTCAGCACAAATCCACACCAGTTGCCATACAATTCAATGGCCCTGACCACCAGGGTCCCATCGACATCCAGGTCACGGTGATCAGATCCTGCTCCTCTGACACTGCTAGCCGAGAACAGCTTGAGAACCGTCTTATCCACCGCATGGGGTGTCTAAAACCAGCTGGGCTCAACACTCTACACACCTTTGTCTGAGGTCACTCTTTCCTCGCCTGTTCTACTTTGACTCTTTCCACTCTTATCCCATTTTTCTATTTTCTGCCGCCCTCTAATTATACGCATGAATATATAATACACTGTTTTTAATATGTCTAGATTTTTTATTCTATTTTTTATTTATTTATCTTCGACTCATTCTGTTCCCTTCTATTTCCAGTCCCCACTTCTATTAAGTTTGGGTAGTTTATTGCTTAGTTTCGTTTTTTAGTTTCTAAGTATGTTATTGTGTACATCCGGTGGTGGCAGTCATTTCCCTTTCCTGGCACGCGCCCATAAGCGTTAGGACTTTGCCGCCTTCAGGGAAGTACCTATTTTTAAATCTTTATATTTTTTTATATATCTTTTTAGGTTCTTATGTGTCCTATCTAACCTTCACTTTCTTTCCTTTCCCTGACGAAGGCCTTGTGGCCGTAACGTTGGCTATTTTCTCATTCTTTTGTCCCCGTAAGACGAATCACCTTTTTCCAATTTTTTTTTCACACCCATCCATTGTATTCCACGTCTTACCGCAGTTCCCCTCAACTTCCTCGACCTTTATACGTTTTAAAGTTCTTGACAAAAATTCATTTTCCCCATCACTGGGCCGCCATATCCACTGTTGCGTTGCGTGGTTTTGATTATTATTATTGGTACTTTGTAGAACTGATGAAAGTTTTTGCATATGAGCAATTGTGCTTTGTTAACGAATGGTTTGGGTGATCAAGAACTTGATGAGTATTCAATAGCTCCAAACGCCTGGTTTGGGTCCACAATTATATTAATTTATTTACTTCAGACAAGTTCCTCAGTTTCAATACGTGGCATCTTATTCATACATGCATAACAATCCGTCTCCTACTGTCCTTTACGTATCGTCACATACTCTGGCCTATATACTGAAGATGACGGCATCCGTAACATCCAAGTAGCGATAACCAAAGTATGGATAATATGAGGTGTGTTCAAATGAAACCCGTCCCAGTGGCTTTGTAAGAAATATATGTAAGGTACATCAGCAGGAGTAGTAGAATTAATTACAACAATTGTTATGAAGCAAGTACTCACTGGGGTTCTTTAGAAATAGTCACCATAGGCATTCAGACACGCATCGTACTGTTTGGGTAGACGGCGGATGCCGTCCAAGAAAAATGACTTTGGTTGCTTATTGAACCATTTGGTCACCGAGGCCCTGACATCTGCATCAGAGTCGAATCGTTGTCCCTTTAGAGATTTTTTTAAGGGTCCGAACAAATGAAAGTCACATGGTGACAGATCGGGGCTGTAGGCTGGGTGTGGCAGAACTTCCCACCTTTTCCTTGCTAACGCTTCCTGCACAATGTTCACAACATGTGGACGAGCATTGTCGTGCAACAGGATCACACCAGGCGAAAGCATGCCGGGTCGTTTATTCTTGGTGGCTGTATGCAGGTTGTCTAGTGTGTCTTTGTAGCGGATGGCATTGATGTTCACGCCAGGCTCTTTAAAGTCTACCGATAGAAGCCCTTCATTGTCAAAAAATGCGGTCAGCATAACCTTACCGGCGGAAATCTGTGACTTGAATTTTTTGGGTTTTGGTGATCCGGGATGTTTCCATTGCATGCTCGCTGATTTGCTGCACAGCTCAAAGTGGTGGCACCACGACTCATCGCCTGCCACTATGCGCAACAGAAATGCATCACCCTCCTCTTCGTAACGCAGCAGGTGGTTCAAACTCCATCCCATGCGTTCTTCCTTATGGTGATCGACCTTGGACGGATTCCTTATCACACCGGCCATTATTTTAACGGTCTGCAGCACAACCAATGAATACTAGGAGAATGAACACTTACACACTTGTACATTCGTATGTGCTTATTACGTCAGGTGTGACGTCATCATGCTCCTCCTACGAATGTCCACTAGGCGCAGCACGGTCGGGTTTCATTTGAACACGCCTCGTAGAATTATGCTTGATAGCTCCCGAAAAGTAACGACTCCTCTTATAAATTACTCTTGAACTAATATACTTGCATTCGACATCAATGAAATACTTGAGGCGACCTTCGTACAACAATGCCTCGCAGGAGAATTATCATAAAACTCAATTCGCATGGGAGCGAAACATATCACGTCTTGCTTTGACGGATTACTAAGACGAAAGGTCACGATCGACCGTTTAAATCAATTAGCGCGGCACCTCACTACGTCATCATTGCCTTGAGACGTCCACCCACTATCGCGTTCATTTACAAATACCAAATGGTGCAAAACATATCATGTTGACTACAAATAAAAATGCTACCGCGTAGATTAAACTGCTAACAGATCTAAGTGAGGCCAACATGTACAAATACATAATAATCTTCTTTAACAGTAGTTACAAATCGCGAGTTGGACTTTAAGGAGTTCCGGATGGGTGTTTGATGGACAACTGAGTACCATGGACTCTGTTGAAACCATCAGGTACTAAAGGACCTCAAAGTACTAGACTTAATCATTAAAGATAATCTGCAGTATCCACACATCTGCAGACACTTTTGCTCAGCATCTCTGTCTTGGGTGAATTTGACAATTATTGTATGCTTTTTTATTACTGGCTAGAAGTTGTTTGCTAGAGAATGAGTACTGGTGGCTGAAGAAAATCAACACAAACTGGAGGAGGTCAATGAATGTAGACACACTGACTCTATGTTTAATTAATTCATATGTAATTTTTCATGTAAGTTTTTTTGGGTCTTTGTAAGGTTTTTATTGATCCAGCTTACAGGTTTCTTCTCAAGAGGTTGACAGGAATGCTTTAGTACTCATCTGCCCCCAAGCTGTTCCAGCAAGTGTTTTCATGATTACCATTCTTTCATCCAGTTGTTCTCAAGTCAAACTGTGATCAAAGGTACTACCTAAGTAGCTCGGGGTTTCTTCCAGACAGATTTTTCCCACTTAGCACTAATTTGGATCTCTGTGGTTTATTTGAGAGGGAGAACACTGTATACGTTGCTTTTCCTTCATTTATCTTCACTAGCCATGCTATGGTCTACTACTCCAATGATACTAGGGCTTGCTGAATCTGAATAATAGCCTTAGTGATATATTCTACAGAAATCAACAAGGCTAGGTCATCTGCAAAGGAGAAGTTGTGTATTCTTCTTGGAATATTTTCTGTTCTATCATTTATTTATGCCGGAATTAGTGTGGGTGACAGAACTTCCTTTAGATTAAACTTTGCTCAATACCATTTCCCTGCTCATCTGTCCATGTAGCTGTACTATGGCAGTTCTATTCTCAAGGTAGTGGCTGATCCATCTGTACATTTTTCCACACTTCACTTTTTTGTAGCTTGACTTTCAATCCCTCTTTCCATACTTTATCAAATGCTTTTTCTAAATCCACCCAAATCAATAGGGTATGTTTTTTTCTTTTTTAAGGCATCTTCAGTTTCCTATTTTTTTCATTTCTTCGTGAATTTAGCATTTTGTTTTGATTGGTTCAAGAAAAAACAATATTTTCTGATTTTGAAAGGTAGAGTGTTTATCACAGAGACTAAAACGAAACATCAGAAATACGTTTTTTGTTTAATTTTCAACCTGCCATTGATTTTCTAATATATATGCACTAACATCTCACTGATGTTCACTCAAACAATATCAGGCTGTCAGTGTTTGTCAAGCGGGCACTATCATAATGTGGCTGATTGACACAGGTCAGAAGGTTAAGCAGTTTAACAAGGCCCATGGCAGCTCCGAGGTAACTTGTCTCACTCAGGATCAATCAGGCACCAGACTTTTCACTGGCAGCACAGATGGGACTGTTAAGGTACATACACAGAGAAGGTTGTGGATTAAGGAGAAAAAGAGGGTTTTAAGCTGAAATAAAATATGAAAATTGGGATTAGTCTGTTGTTTGATAATTTTGAATCTCCTAAATTTAAATATTATGAAATTGCTTGTCAGGACATATTCTAAACAGGCGAATTTTGACTGTCAAAAATATTATTTACTTAGAAAATTGTGCTTTTCCTTTGAAGAGAGGCAATGATTTATCATAAATCTTCATGTTTTAATATGATGCTCATAACTCAAGAATTAACAAAATCCTTTCTGAATTCATATGTAGCATTAAAGTTCAATTCGGCCAAAAGACCAACCAAGATCTGCTTACTCGTAGCAAGCAAGAGGACATGCATACCATCGTGGCTGGCAGACGCTGGGGCTGGGTTGGTCATGTCCTCGGGGGAGACCCCGATGCCATCACGGGAACAGCTGTGCTTTGGACCCCTGGGGGAGGGCGAAAGAGAGGCCGACCGAGGGCAACTTGGCGGAGGACTGTGGAGGCTGAGATGCAAGGAATGAACCAGAGTTGGGGCACTGTGCGAAGGATGGCCACCGACCGTGCAAAGTGGAATCAATTTGTTGTTGCCCTACAAGACGCCACTAGGCGTGATGGCCACTGACTGCTTTGACGGTCGGTGGTTAAGGATCGAAGAGAGAGATTAAAGTTCAATATGACCACCACTTCCATGGCAACCAATATGCAGTGGTTCCCAAAGTGGGTGGTTCTGCCCCACAGGGGGTGTTGAAGGGGTCCAAGGGGGTGATAAGGAAAATTGGGCAGCACAGTAAGTGGGTGGTTGAGGATTGAACAGGCTCAATAATGTTACTCAAATCTAACAATTACATATAAAAGCATTTTGGTTATACAGAGCTCTGATGTGAGCGCTTACATGGAGAATGTAGCCTGAACAAACTCTAACCCACTGCTCCTCCACTAACTTTGCTCATCTCAGTTTCTGATAACACCTTATAGCAGAGGTTCCCAGCATGGGGTGCACGTACCAGGGGGCACAGGGAATATTTGGTAATTAACTGCATTATCCTATTCGAATATTGTGTATCAGCATTATTGAGAAAAAAAAGTTGGTTGAAGAGACAACATCAGTGAGGCAGGGACAAGATAGTAAAAATAGGTAGTGCAGTTGTTAAATTACTAGGGTCATTAAGCAAGGGATAGTTTGATATGTTTTTACAATCCTGAGCTCAGGTACCCATCACTAAAATGTAATCATCTGTTCTGAAAGCAGTTGTTAAGGATAATAAAGTCCCTATTGTCCACTCTGCCAACCCCAAAGAAAGAGAAACTAACAACAAGAAGAATGTGGTAAACCCACTAAGATTTAATCAGCATCTTTTGAAAGGTGACAAGTGTTTACCAGTTTAATATTGGCTAGTGTCCAATGGCAAAGTGTGTCCGAGTATACTTTTTGCTGGCAGCTGACAAAATTAGACATCTCTGCAGGTGTTTCAAAAAGGACCAACTTTGCTTTGATTGTCTAAATTGGAAGCCCCCCCCTTACCCCCCCGCCCCCCCCCCCCCCCCCCCCCCTTCCAATTGGGGTGTGGTAACGTAATATCCATGGTATATTATAAACAAGAAGAAAATTTCAATAGAGCCAAGTGTATAACCAATGTTTCTATTTATAGTTTTTTTTGGTACTGCAGGAACATGGGTTTAGAGTGCAGGGAAAAAATTTTGGAAACACTGAGCTAATACTTTGTTATGTATAATCATTATTGTTGTTAGTTAAGCCTGTGCATGTTAATTAATACCCTTTTATTGTATAGGAAATGAGTACTTCACTGTAACCCCTCCTCTTAAAATACATTTAGTTTCTCAGACTTGGGAAATTTATCCATTCACAGAGATTTTAATGTTTATAAGGTTGCTTGTATTTTACCAGTGAATGGATGTATCTTGTACATATTGTTACACTGCTTTTTATCATTAACAAGCACAAAGTAATCATGGGGTGTAGAGGAGTGCAGAGCTTGGGGCAATGGCAGGGCAGAGCTGGAAATTAATCAACTGATAAATGATCATGTTGGGGGATGATGATGTTATTGTGTACACTGATGGGCCTGTAATCAGTGGTGAGAAATCAGAGTGGGGCTTCTCTGCTAGAGTAAAGGGCAGAATCATCGCTGAATAAGAGGGGCTTACATGATAACAACCTCCAGCATGAGAATAGATACTGCAGCCTTAAGGTCAATTTAACTTCATTAAAAAGGCAGTTATTATATCAGGCTGTCTGTCCATGTTTCAGAAGGTTCAAAATGGATGGCTATGACATAAATGGAAAACAGTCATAGAAGCTTCGAATCTGCAGAAACTTGTATGGATCTACTGTCCTGGTCATGCAGGGGTACACGGTAATGAGAGGGCTGACGGACTATCATTAAGAGCACCCATAGTGGGGACACTGGATATGGATAAGAGAGAGATACTGAGAACAATTAATGATTACCTGCTACTGAATGACATTGCAATAGATGAATCAACCAGGTTAAGATTGTTGAAATTTAGCATCAAATGTAAAGATAGCAGGAATGGATGAATGAGAGGATGCATCCATCATGTATACAACCAGCGCACCATAGGAACAGTTAGCATTCATACCCTTCAACATTTGCTGAGGGAGACAGGATACATTCTCTTAAATCATGTTATTTTTTGCCACATGGTTGAAGAATCGTTATTTCAGGAAGTATTTGATGATTTTGTCCATGACATACAGAGGCTGACAATATTTGGTCCATTGATGATATTTTTTTATATCTGAGTTAATCAGACTTACTGGAATGACACAATAATTTGATATCAGAGAAGCTATGGAAAATGGATGACTTGATGTCCATATATGTAATTGTCTGTGGAATTTAGTCGAATTGTCATTTTATAAGATGGATTGATTACAGCAACTTCATTACGTTTGTAATGTTCTGTTAATGTCACTTATGAGCTATTGTTTCACACAGTTATACCCTGCATAGCAGAGCTGCTTCACTCACACTATCAAGACTCAGGACTTATATGACTTACTGATCATTTAAACAGACATAACATGTGGTGCTTTCACTTCTGTCTTATTATTCTCATGTTAGAATCTAAGAGGAAATTGGTCATTAACTATTTCAGGAATCTGGACAAATGAAGATAGACAACTTCATAAACCTTTAGCCTCCCAAAATTTGCAACTCCAGGATCTAAGTATGTCTCCTTAACCCTTTGCGTTTGGAATAAAAATGTATTATTGTAGTTTTCTGTAATCAAATATATCAGAACATCTTCTGAACTGCCTTTACAAAATTGTGGACAAATGGTCCAGATTGACAAATAATAGTTCAGTCAATACCTAATTTTCGAGACCATAAGACACACTGGACCATAATACTGTCAAGATTTTGGATAGAAAATTTAAGGATTATTGCTGTTGTTTAACTAGGGCTACTGTGCCCATTGCTCATGTGCAGCCAATACCAATTTGAAAAATTTGCATGTAGTCTGTAACTATTTTAACAAGTGTTTGTGATTGTAGGGCAGCTCAGCACTAGCTTTCTTCTTTCTGTTGAGTACTGGGCAATTGAGCTGCACATGCTCAATATGTCTTATATGGATGGGTACAGTTTTGGCATTTAGGCTCATATGTGGGGTTAAATTTGTTTAAGTGATTGTTGAGTCTGGTGGGTTCTGTTCTCAGCTGAAAGGTTATGCTCTGCTCCAAGGGTCACTTTTGTTTTAGTAGATAATTTATTTATGCATCAAATGTCCAACAGACCCTTTTATCTATCAGTTCAGTTATTCCTCCTTGAAGTTGATTTGGAGTATAAGTTTAGCTGTCTGCATGTTGTCTGGCATATTTGTTTGACCTTGCTTGCTCCTAGTTTTGCTAGTTTGTCTGATTTTTCATTGCCTGGTGTGTCTGTGTGTCCTAGTATCCACTGGAGAGTGACTTCAATATCGTGTGTTAGAATCGTCTATCATTTCAGTCTGATGTATTATTTCTTTATTTTCAGTTTGTAGATATTCTTCCAATGCCTGAAGTGTTGATTTAGAATCAGTGAAGGTTACAATGTATGAGGGCGACCAGAGCACAGTATTTTAGCTCTGCATATTTATAGTGCCCCCTTGGATTGTGGGGAATGCACAGTATGTCATGCACTTCTTCCTCTTAGCTTGGTAGCAGATGTGATGATCCTTTGAGTGTCAGCCAAGCTGGAGAAACTGGAGCTCATGACTTCAATTCCACATGTTTTGGAGTGGCAGAAAAGCCACAGAAAAAGCCTGGATCTACATGGTAGATAATACTAAGGAGTCTTCAGTGTAGTATTGGCTGCAAAAGAGTGAGAAACTCAGCAGTCCTAGTTAAGCAGCAAAAGCATCACTTTCATGTTTCATTTCTTTTTAGACTGTTTCTTATCAGGACCAGTGTCAATGATTAATTCCCACCAATGATTGGATCACTTCAGCCTGCAACAACAACTAGTTTTTTTTCTCAAATATTTATTAATTATAATTTATTTATTTTTAAAGGTTTGGGACTTCAATGGGCACTGCTACCACAGCCTTGAGTGTTCAGGTGGTCAGCCAGCTGATGTTGGTCAAGTGCTGGTGTTGAAGAGAATTGTGGTAGTTGTCGGATGGACTAAGTAAGCAGAAGAATAGAAAGAGCAATAGAGATAATGAGAAAAGACAGTTTTAGGAAATATTTTGCCAAAAGAAGATAAGGAAAATATATAGAAAATTAATAAGTCATTATTATTACTTCTATAATTCTCTTATTTTGGGCTAAAAATTGACAGTTTCATGGAGCATATTATGTCCATTTCTTTACACTGTCTCTATACTTTGGTTTATGTTTATATTCAGCACTGCAGCTTGTGTCATATTACTTTTTGATTTAAAAGTTCTTTAGACACTTGAACATGTTTATTATTCAAGAATACCTACAAATAAAGCATTCTTCTGCCTTGTCTTGCTGCTCAAAAGAAAGTAGGATAGTTCTGATTTGTGCTGTTTGCTATATATTCTGAAAGATTGGCGACTCATTTTAAGGTGATAGTGACAACAAAACTTAAAAGGGCGAACAACATTTTTTTTGAGTTAATGTAACTAATGGTGGATTAGTCTAGAACAGGGTGGTCCAACTTATTCTACCGTGAGGGCAACAGAAACCAAAAATTTAAAGTCCGTGGGCCATTTATGATTTTAAAAAAAGTATTTAAAATAAAAGCTCAGTGAAAAATGGATGAAAATCGAAGAGTGCGAAATTCAAAATAAAATACAATAAAAATTACAGTGAGCATTGAATTTCTATTGAAATAATTTTAGTTTTATTCTTACTTCCTAATGGGGGGGGGGGGGGGGGGTTGGATTGTCCTGTAACCATAGTCTCGATATCAATGTCAATCGAAAGCTTTCATATGCTGACTGTAGTCAGTAAAACATTGCTTTGCACCAAACAGTTTGAGTCTAATCTCAATAGTATTAATTATACCATACAATTAAAGAAATTTTTTTTCTGTGACAGAGGGCCACAAAACAATTTTACGTGGACCACATTTGGCCTGCGAGAATGCAGTTGGACCACACTGGTCTAGAATTAGTGGAGATAAAAACAGATCAGGTTGATGCATACATGCCACTCCTTGGAAGTGAAAAACCTGTACAAACAATTAAAAAAAAACCGTACAAAAAATAAAAAAAACCTGTGTAAAGACACACAAAACCTGTGCAAAGACTGCAAAAATGTATCAAACGAGTTAATTTGTATCAAAATATTTTCAATTACAGTGGGCTGTGTTATAATTGAGGCAATGTCATTCAGTAGCAGGTAATCATTAATTGTTCTCAGTATCTCTCTCTTATCCATATCCTATGTCCCCACTATGGGTGCTCTTAATGATAGTCTGTCAGCTCTCTCATTACCGTGTACCTCTGCATGACCAGGACAGTAGACCCATACAAGTTTCTGCAGATTCGAAGCTTCTATGAATGTTTTCCATTTATGTCATAGCCATCCATTTTGAACCTTCTGAAACATGGACAGACAGTCTGATACAATAACTGCCTTTTTAATGAAGTTTCAGACAATCACCTTAAGGCTGCAGTATCTATTCTCATGCTGGAGGTTGTTATCATGTAAGCCCCTCTTATTTGAAGCAGCCATGCTCTTACTACTTTTTCCTCTATCCAGCTTTCCCCAGACTGTACCTACCGTTTATTTCTGTTAGATGTTTGCTCGCTTTACACTTCCATTCCTCACTCTGATGGTCTCCGTGCTCTCCGGTTTTTCCTGGACCAGCGCACGCACCCCTCTATTGCTACAGAAACTCTCCTGCGCCTTGCAGAACTTGTTCTTCAACTCAATTCCTTTGAGTTCAATGGACAATTCTTTGACCAAATTAGTGGAGTCGCCATGGGCACCAAGATGGGTCCCAGTTATGCCTGCCTTTTTATGGGCTACCTGGAGTATCAGGTGTGGCAGCAGTATCCTGGACCTTTTCCGTTGATGTATCTTAGATACATAGATGATGGCATAGGTCTCACTGATATGCCAGAGGTTGACCTATCTAGGTTCATTAACTTCATTAACAACTTCCACCCTGCGATCCAATTCACCTCTCACATCTCCACTGTCTCTGTTAATTTCCTCGACATCGTTGTCACCATCACTCCCCCCCACCTCACCACTTCAGTGTACTACAAACCCACCGATGCACACAGTTACCTCCTTTATACTTCTTCTCATCCTCCGGCTTGTCGTGACTCTTTGCCTTTCTCACAACTTCTCCGTCTCCGTCGGTTATGCCAAGATGATGACAACTTTCTATGCCGAGCACAAGAAATGTTGGACTTCTTTTGTAACAGACAGTATCCAGAGGATGTTCTTACCTCTGCCTTAGAGCTTGTTCTCCCTATCTCACGTCTAGAGGCCCTCAAACCCCGCCATAACACCTCCTCTGATAGAGTCAAGTTAATAATGACCTATCACCCTCACAACACTGCTGTCAAAAGGATCCTGTATCGTCACCTTCCTCTCCTCCAAGCTGACCCAAAGGTGCGGGAAGTGTTTAGTGAGCCACCCTTGCTGGCATATAGACGGGATAAAAATTTGAGGGACCTCCTAGTCCACAGCCGTTTGAAAACCGTCAACGATGGCCACTTTGGGACCAAGCCATGTAACCGAACACGATGTAAGACATGTCAGTATGTTATCGAAACACGTTCAGTCTCGTTCCCTAATGCCAAGTTCACCATCACCCATGGCTTCACATGTGAGTCACGCAACGTCATCTATGCTATTATATGCAAACGTTGCACCATTACTTACATCGGCCAAACAGGCACACGACTGGGCGACTGATTCTGCAGACACCTCTACGACATCTCTCAGTTTAAATCCACACCTGTGGCCATCCACTTCAATGGCCCGTACCACCACGGTGCCACTGACATCCAGGTGACAGCCATCAGATCCGGTTCCTCGGACGCCAACAGTCGGTTTCACCAGGAACAACGCCTCATCCATCTTATGGGTTGCCTTAAACCACACGGCTTGAATACCCAACATTCTTTTGTCTGAGACGCCTTTCTCTATCTAGTCCCTATTGTATTATGACTGTCTACTTTGATGTGATCACCCATTTTTTTTTTTTAATTTGTTTTATTTTTTAAAAATTTTTTATTATATATATATATATATATATATATATATATATATATATATATATATATATATATATATATATATATATATATATATATATATATATATATATATATATATATATATATATATATATATATATATATATATATATATATATATATATCTATCTATATATATCGATATATCTATATATATATATATATATATATATATATATATATATATATATATATATATATATATATCTATATATATATATATATATATATATATATAAATGTTTTATTTATTTATATTTTTTTGTTTTTTTTCTTTTTATAAATTTTTTTATTTTATTTTTTTTAATTTTATTTATTTATTTTTGTTATTTTTTATTTATGTCTATTTATTTATTTTTTTTTTTTTTAGTTATTTATTTATTTAATTTTTTTATTTTTATTTTCTAAATCGCTTTTCCCTCACTTTATATTATTATTATTAAATTTTTTTTTTTTTTAATTTTTTTTTTTAATTTAAATAAAAAAATTTTTTTTCCTTACTCTTGTCCGGTCCTTATTTTCATTATTTCTTATTTCTTGTTTTTAATGTACTATCGACTTCCGTTTTCCGGTTTAGTGGCAGCCATCTTGCTTCTGTGACTGGACATGTGACTGGACAGAAGGGAGTTGTTTTTCTCTTATTTTTATAGTTTCATGTTCTCTACTTAATTCTAATTTTCTTTCTTTCCCTCCTGTCTTGTTTGTCTGTCCCTGATGAAGGCCTTGTGGCCGCAACGTAGGTTTTTCCTGTCCTTCCTCCTTGTAAGACGTATTACTATTTGTGTTTTTTTTTTCCCCCATTCTATTATTTGAAGCAGGCCATCACTTGTTTTAAAACCCAAACAACAAATGTCTGAGTTTATTTGACACTGTAAACATGACGTGATCGTGTCATCATTTAGTCTATTTCTGTGCTTAACTATGACTAAAAGAGTGGGAAATCTTGTGTTCGATAGGACTTTGTAAAAGTGTAAAAGAATTCTGAGACACAGTAATGCGGAGTAGGGGTTAGAAATCCTAAACCTAACCCTGAACTCAAACCTTAATCGTAACCCTAAAAATGCTCACGACTTACAAGGATGACATCAAAGAAGAAGTCCCACTGTTCTCACAACTAATTTTACTTCATTATTATTATTATTGTTGCAAAGAGAAAAATTGAACTAAAATATATAATCCTGTTATATGATATGGAATGGGGAGGTTTCCAGGGCAGTTTTGAATTATTTCAATGAATATCGTACATGGCTGGATACAAGTTCCCAAACTAGTGAGGATGCGGAATTGCAGGGGATTGCTCTGAATACAGGCGGTCAGGAGTGGCGAGTCTACAATTTATATGCTCATGTCGACCATCTTACAGCAGAGAGTGATTGGAGTTTTCTGGCGGAATTGTCTGAAGATTCTAACATAAGGTGTTTAATTGCTGGCGATTTCAATGCTAGATCCAAGGAGTGGGGGAACATCATGGAAAATAGGCAGGGTATAGCTTTGAGCCAGGCATTACTTAACATGAGTTTCATTTTACTTTGGCTATCAGAAGGTGGTGATCTAATGCCACATCTGCTCCTCTATATACCTTTACATCCTTTAAACACAAGCAAAACCAGAAGTTCCAAAGCCAAGGCTCAAGAAGTGTACACAGAAGCAAACAAAGAAGTATCAAAAGAGACAAGAGGAAGTATATTGAGGAGTTGGCAAGAGAGGCAGAAGATGCTGCAGCCAAAGGAAATATGAGAGAACTGTATAGCAGCACAAAGAAGCTAACAGGGAAATACAAGCAAACAAGTTGCCTCATAAAAGACAAGAATGGAAAACTGCTCAGCAATATCCAAGAGCAAATGAAGAGGTGGACAGAATATTTTGAGGACCTTCTCAATAGACCAGCTCCACAAAACTCCCTGGATATCCAGCCAGCAGAAGAAGAGCTACAAATTAACGGTGAAAGACCAACGAAGGAAGAAATAAAGAAAGCCATAAAGCTTCTAAGAGATGGAAAAGCGTCTGGACTGGATGGCATTCCAGCAGAGGCCATCAAAGCAGATATCGACACGGCTACAGAGATGTTATATAAATTAATTGGTAAAGTTTGGGAAAAGGAAGAGATACCAGCTGAATGGAAGGAAGGATATCTGGTTAAGTTGCATAAGAAGGGAAATTTACAAGAGTGCACAAATTATAGAGGAATAATGTTACTATCAGTGCCAGGAAAAGTATTAAACAGGATTATCCTTGAGAGATTAAAAGAGTCCATAGACAAGAAACTGAGAGATGAACAAGCAGGTTTTCGACAAAACAGATCATGTACAGACCAGATAGCCACTTTGAGAATAATAGTTGAACAAAGTCTGGAATGGAATTCACCACTATACATCGGATTTGTGGACTACGAAAAGGCATTTGACAGTGTAGACAGAGAATCACTTTGGAAATTGATGAGGCATTATGGAGTTCCCCTGAAGATCATTAATTTAATAAAGAAAACATATGAAGACATGACATGCAGAGTTCTTCATGAAGGACAGCTTACAGAACCATTTGGGATAAGAACAGGAGTGCGACAGGGATGCCTCTTGTCTCCATTTCTTTTCTTACTAGCAATAGACTGAGTTATGAGATCATCGACAACACACAACAGAAATGGAATCCAGTGGACTCTGACTAAGCAGTTGGATGATCTGGATTTTGCTGATGACTTGGCTCTTCTGTCCCATAACCGTAATCAGATGCAGGACTAATTGAAAACACTCAGTGAGAGGTCACAGCAATCGGGTCTGAAAATACACAGGGAAAAGACAAAAATAATGAGAATAAATGCAAGTAATGATAACAGGGTTGAACTTGAAGAAACACCAATACAAGATGTAGAATCGTGCACATATCTTGGCAGCAATATAGACAAAGTTGAAGGGACAAACAGTGATATCAAAATAAGAATACAAAAGTCAAGAGGAGCTTTCATTGCATTGGGAAATATTTGGAGATCAAGAGAAATCGGATCCAACACGAAAATAAGAATCTTCAACTCAAATGTGAAGTCAGTCCTATTGTATGGCTCTGAGACATGGAAAACAACAAAGACAACAACCAAAAAGCTACAAACTTTCATAAATGGGTGCTTGCGTAGAATAGAGGGATTAAAATGGTATGACAAGGTTACCAACGTGGAACTGATGACAAGAACTAGACAAGTGCCAGTAGAACAAGAGATGAGAAGAAGACGATGGCGATGGATAGGACACACACTGAGGAAACCTGTAGATAGCATTACAAGGCAGTCCTTGTTCTGGAACCCCCCAGGGCAAGAGAGACAGAGGTAGACCAAGAAGCACACGGAGAAGAGAGCTGGAAACAGAGGTGAAAATGATGAGGAGAACGTGGAAAGAACTTGAGATGATGGCACGTGACAGGAAGACTTGGCATGTGTTTGTTGAAAGCCTATGCTCCTTTGGGAGTGAAGGGTTATGATGATGATTACTTAACATGAACCTTGCCATCCTGAATGATGGATGCCCAACCAGACTGGTAACTAAACCTGGGGATATAAATGGTGTCATAGATCTAGCATTCATTCCTAGTGCTGCCACCGCCATGGCACATTGGGATGTATTAGGTGCACAGGAAAGTGATCACTAACCTTGCGTCATACTCATTGCAAAGGGTAGGACCACTAGACACAGGAAACCGAAACAGACCTTCAAGTATCCTACAGGCCCACTCGACTGTAATAACCCTTTACACACATTGCATCAAAATGCCAAATAAAAGACAGCGAAAACACCTTTCACCCAACCTCCCTGGTGGAATAAGACAGTGGAGGAAGCATGGATAGAAAAGGAAAGAGGAACAAAGGAATGGCGTAAAGCATGAAACAGAAGAATGATGAATGAGGGAGAGGTTGAAGAGATGAAGGAGAAAAAGCAAAGAGCTGTTAATAGATTCAAGAGCTTGGCAAGGGAGGCCAAGGATAAAGTGTGGGAGGACTTTCTGACACAGGTGGGCACGAAAAAAAACTCGACAGAAATTCTGGTCCTTACATCGAAGAATGAATAGGGAAAGTACAAGTCAACCGATCCGTAATATCAAAAGCTCTACAGGACTAAGCCTGAAGACGGACAAAGAGAAGGGAAGAGCATTATTCAATCAATATGTGGAGCAAACAGATAAAGGTGACAAAAAAGTGCCCACCTGAAAATAAAGGACAGTGTTCTGGAAAATGCCCTAAGGGGTTAGATATACTTTGATCTCATTTCTGAAGAGGATGTGGTGTACACATTGAAAACCAGCAGAAACACTGCCCCATGTCCTGATGGTGTACAATACCATCACATTAAACAGTTTGTGTTTGTTGAAGGCCTATGCTCCTCTGGGAGCTAAAGGATATTGATTGATTGAAACAGCTCGACGACAGCCATTATTAATATGGTGAGCGATTTCAATACCAGCATACAGAATGCTGAGGTTCCAGAAGACTGGCTACACAGTTACCTTCGGCCACTTCCCAAACCTGGCAAAGACCCCACACTGCTCAACAGCTATCGAATTATCACACTACAGAATGTCTATGGTAAATTACTTGAAGAGAAAGTAAAGACAAGTAATGAGCCACCTCGAAAATGCACACATCCTTCCTGATACCCTGGGTAGCTATAGGCCTATGAAAACAACATGGGGTAAAGCTGGAACGTTTGCGTATGATGTGTACGAGGGATTCCAGGGTAAAAAAGAAACCGTGGCTGTCGCAATTGACCTAGAGGATGCTTATAACAGTGTGGAATTTGCAACCCTAATAGACTGTTTAATGGCATGTGGTGTAAACCCTTGGATAACAAGGTGGATAGCAGCTGCCTGAATGGAGAGATCAGTTGTATTTCGCTTGGGAACTTGGACATCAGAACCAATGTGCATTTGCCCGGGACTACCCCAGGGTTCTCCACTGTCACCAGTGCTGTTTAACATCTACACAGCAAAAGTAGCAACCTTTCAACCAACAGGACTGTAACAAACATTAACTTTCGCAGATGACATACTCTAGTACAGAACTGGCTCAGACAGACACGATATGGGCCAAAGCATATAAGAGACACTACAGGCGGTTTCTAAATGGTGTGAGGAAAGCGGATCAAGGGTGGTGCGGGTAAATTCTAGAATGTTTATTCTTTTAGGAACCGTCCTCCCGACGTCCTGTGGTAAGAGTGCATTAGACTTCAGGCTTGACACTCTTTAATACAATGGCCTGCTGAGTACCTTCCAGGGTTGTCCTTGGATATTCCATTTCAGGAATTATAATATTTATATATTGGTTTGGCCAGTTACACACAATCTCCCTGGCCCGCACCTCAGGTACTCAATAACAAGGCCCAACTTCTTGGCACAATTCACATCCATTTAATATACATATTACTCCATTTGAGTATAATACGACATCTTAGCTTTTACTAGCACATGTCTCTACTGTCCTTGATTTCGCTCCTCTCAGTTTTAATCGAACAGTCAACTTACGTGCACAAGAATTCCATATACACTGCTAAGACTAATCTGACATTATACTTTTAGTGAAAGCATAAAGCAGTGATGGTAATCGATCTTGCAGGTGACATATAAAAATGCCCAAAGGCAATTAACACATTTTACAAGCAGGTCCTACTGGACACATTCCTTGCTCACTGGTCAAACGACACAAGCAGAATGCCGGTTCGAGACGCTAGCTTGTCCCAGATCAGAAATGCCGTCTGCTGTTAATTCAGAGCAGCAGACACGACGTCACTTCCTGCAACCACGGGATACCGTGTGTAAACAATATATATCAGGAAGTGATCGACATGATATGATATTTACTCATATCATTTACTCCCCCCCTGGATTAAAATAATGAAAAGGAACTTTTCATTATTTTCATAGTACAATCTTACAAGGTCACTGGAGAAACCATATGACAATATCCAAATACTCAACTGTCATCATTATGATAGCACCTAGAGGCGTGCTGCATAATCGACAATTTAACACACAAGGTGTGGTATTTAGTAATAAGATAACTAAACCCATTATCGTTAGCAGATGCTCTTTTGACACAAATGTGAGGTAACTATATTCATTAGAAGACAGATAAGAAAGGTCAATATGTCAGTCATGGCACTCACACAGCATACCATGTCAACAAACGCCCTAAGTCGTGTCGGTATGTAAGTCTACCTATCTATCAAATGAAATGCGTAATAAGCAATCAAAGATAGAATAGAACATATGAGGCAGACAAGTTAAAATATAAGTGGTGACTGTGACAATATGTCAAAATAGTTATTAACATTTGTATGTATGCAATGTCATGTGGTGAATGACAATGTTAATGAGATGTCATATGAAAATATATTACTTAATATCTACACATATGAGGGATATAAATTATAATAAGTGGAAGCACCACTGTAATTCACTTCATATAATGATAGACCAATGAAGCAATGCAATGTCACACGTGATAATAAAACTGGTCATGTTAGACCATACACAGTTCTTCCTGTAGGAGTATTTAAAAGAATAAAAGTTTCAGTGAGTCATTAGTTTGCACATTAGTGATATGTTATGCTGGAAAGACATAGTTTATTGAAGGAAAAATCCAATTTCCATCTATGTTGGTTGTCGATGTTTGTTTTCCATGCAATATTATATGCAGCACAGAAACTATAGTTCATTCTGTACCTGAGAATTTCATATTTATGTGATGAAATGTCATTTGTTGGTTATGTCCCTTTTGAATTCTGTAGTCAATAATTTTAGTTACTTCCCTTTCTACACAATGTTTGAGATAGTTAATTAGTGGAAAAAGTTTCTTGGAAATGTAGCAGATTATCTGAATTGCACTGACTTGTATTGTTATACCGCCAAAAAGTTATTGTACAATGTGCATGAAGTAACCAAGTATTGTTCTTGAGCAATTGCATTCGACATCATGTGACGAACGCTTGAATATATATCTTGATTTTGGATGGACAGAAATTCATCATCATCATGTTGCTTGGCATAGTGTCTCTAGTTTTTCAAACTGTTTAGGTGCATGATGAAGCAATGTGGCTGTACTCTTTGAAGAATGCACTATATGAGTCAAAAGAAGTTATGTTCTTTAGTTCATGATGCTTTACTCATATCAAAGGGTCAATCCCAACAAGGCCTGCGTGATGTGGTGCTCTTTGAACAACTCCATAGTGAAAGCAGACCGTACAGACATCACTTTCAATGGGCAGAACATTGAAAGACAAGACAGGCTGAAGTATCTGGGAGTAACGTTTGATTGTGGCCTATAATTTAAATATCATGTCGAACTGATCATACAGAAGTGCAAGCGAGGACAGGCAGCCTTAAAAACAATGGCTGCTGCGTGCTTGAAACAGAGACTATTGTTTCTCCTGTATCATCAGCTCGTGATTTCAGTAATCGAGTATAGGCTAGGAATACTGACGCTAGTTTTTGGCTGTACTTGTGATACCCCATTGTGAAAATGAGATACTTTCTCAGATTGCTGTCGATTAGATTCAGATATGCGATGGCCCAGGCAAAAGCATATATGCGGGTAACCACTAACAAAAGACACCCCCTACATGAGAATGTAGCTGACATCAAAAGAGCAAGAATCAAGAGGGAGATGTCATGGATGGCACAGGCAGAGGAGATGATTGGTCGGGTGACCAGGGTTGAAAATTTATCCAAAGGGGAAGAATGGAGTAAGTCAGGTGAGAACTGGATAAACTACCAGCAGGTCATCATTAGCCTGGCAGAGAGCTGGAGATTAATCAGCTAAGTGATCATGCTGGGGATGATGATGCCATTGTGTACACTGATGGGTCTGTAGTGCGTGGTGAGAAATCAGGATGGGGCTTCTCTGTGAGAATAAAGGGCAGGGTTGTCGCTGAACAGAGTGGAGCCTACATGACAACAACCTCCAGCATGAAAATGGAGGTAGAGGCAGTTACTGCATCACTGAGGTGGCTGTCTGAAACTCCATTAACCAGTGCAGTTATATTGTCAGACTCTCAAGCCATGCTTCATAAAGTTCAGAACGGATGGTTGCAGCAGGAAGGGAAAACATCAATAGAATCCTCAAGTCTTGAAAAACTGGTGTAGATCGACTGTCCTGGTCATGCAGGGGTACATGGCAATGAGAGAGCTGACAGACTGGCCTCGAGAGCACCCATAGTGGGGACACTGGACATGGATGAGGGAGAGGTACTAAGGGCTATTAATTATCGCCTGCTAGATAATGACACTGCAATGGATGAATCAACAAAGCTGAGGCTGTTGGAGTTTGGCATCAAACGTGGAACTAGCAGAAATGGACGTGAGAGAGGATGCATCTGTCGTATGTACAACCAGCATGCTACAGGTACAATTAGCATTCATACTCTTCGACATTTGCTGATTGAGACTGAACACCTATGGGTTTTCCCAGAGTGCAGTGAGGTCGATTCTGATTAACAATAACAATCAATGAATATCTTCTGTAATTTTAAAAAACAATTAAATCAGGTGATCATATTAATTTTTTTTAAAACAAAAAACAAGCTCATTATTTGCAATGAAAATATGAACTGGCACTAACGTAATTTATACTCTACTGAGCTTCAAAAAAGAAAATAGCCATTTAAGCCTAATTGGCAATTTTAAATACCCATGTGATTTTCAGTATCAGTTGTCAATACGATAAACATTGATAATAATTAATTATTTAATAAAAATAACTCACTGGATGATTGTAATAATGACATATCTACCAAAGAAAAATCACAAACGATGTTTTAAAGAAAGGAAATTAAAACTTAGAAGAGAATTAACTCCAAATAAACATTTCCTGTCTCAGATCGGGTTAAGATGCAAATTTGCCTTGCTTTCATGATTTGTTATTTCAGTTTCATAATTCTTATTATATTATTATTCAAATGTACATTTCTTACACAGAGTCTACAAATTTGAGTGAAATCAAGTAATATGTAGTGGTATCTGCTTTTTTTTTTTTGTTGTTGCTTATAAGCAGCTGCAAATAATAAATTATGCTCAGTGCGACGTAGTTGTTAAAATAATCAGTAACCTGCCATCAGCATTAGCGCCGAATGCTGAATGAATGACACGCCACGTGGACTCTCACAAATCCTGCATAAATAGAAAAATAGGTAGCTTGATTTAAGTTGGTGATTTTGTTATTCACATGGCCTATCATCTCGCCAAATCTAACAACGCAAATACTGGCTAAGGTGAGGCCCAAGATGATCGATTTATATATAGGGCCTATATTTAATAATTAGGTGAAAAACATGTACAGAAATTATGTACGGGCCAAACAAATCTGAAAACGAGAATTACTTGTACTGGTTATGGGCAACCCCTATTATTTGGCATGTTTGTTGATGTAATTGATAGATGAGGTATTCTTCTAAGAAAAAACATTATGAATCGATCACATAAAAGATAAATGTTCTGTGTTGTAGTATTTGGGTCATGTAGTCTTTCAAAGGAAGGGCAATTGGTAGCGATGATAAGATGAGATAAGGTAGTCAAAGTTGCATGTACTGATAAAGCAGATGTAGACAGAAAGCTTAACATTATTTTGTACTGTAGATCGGGGAAATGTTTGCATTTTTAGATTGAGGAAAAGCTTGTTTAATGAACTGAAATATCAAGAATTCAAAATGGAGACGGGTTTGTATAAGATGAAGCAGTTTATTGCATAGTAACTCTCATGTGCCAGAAATATTGCACAGAACCAAACCAACAGCATGATTTTTTAAATATTAATGAAAACATGGGGATAGATGGTTATTTTTAGTAACAGTTTAAAGGATACATACTTAGAAGTTTTATTTTGTTTTCTTACAGACACATAACAGTATTCAGGGGCAATGCATTTAAAGAGTTTCATGTCAAGCCTTCTGAATGGAAAGGTGGACAGGTTTGTTTATTGACATCTTCAAATGTATGAATGAGAGAGAGTTTGACACAACATAATCATGATTATACTAGTGCTGCAAGTTGGTTTTCAAAATGAGATTTTACAGATAAATACTGTACATGGACAAGTCAAATACAGAATATAAATCAACTCAGCCGCCCAAGACAGAAGAAGGTCCTCTGGAAAAGAAGCGCATGAAGCAACCCAGAGAAAGCCGAAAGGAGTCTGGGTTGCCGACTAACCTTTTTTTGTCTAGGAAAATCTCCAGGATTGGCACCTGAAATGTTTGCACTCTATGTGAACAAGGGAAAACTGCACAGGTAGCAGCAGAAATGACAAATTACAGGATTGATATCCTTGGTCTCTGTGAGACACGGTGGAAGGGCATAAAGGGGAGGAGATTGATCACAGGAGAAATGGTGTTGTCCTGAGGACATGAGGAGGAAAGAGCCCACCACAGTGACTATAATGCTGTCTAGGGAAGCACAGAAGGCACTTATAGAATGGGAAGCAATGGGACCCCGAATTATAACAGCAAGGTTTAAATCAGTCAAAAAGAAAGTAAATATAAACATCATCCAGTGTTATGCACCAATAAATGATAAAGAAGAATCTGAGAAAGAAGACGTTTACACCAGACTACAAAATATCTTGGACAAAAAAAAAAGAACAGACATCACAATTTTGATGAGGGACCTAAACGCGAAAATAGGAACAGACAAAACCCTCTTTGAAGAAATCATGGGAAAGCATGGATTAGGTATGATGAACGAGAATGGGGAACTATTAGCTAACTTCTATGCTTCAAATCAACTAGCTATAGGAGGAAGCATATTTCCACATAAAAGAATACATAAAACAACATGGATATCACCATACCACAGAACTGAGAATCAGATTGATCACATATGCATAGGTAAGAAGTTTAGGTCATCATTACATGATGTAAAAGTATGTAGAGGAGCAGATGTAGTATCAGACCACCATCTTCTGTTGGCTAAAACAAAATTAAAACTCAAGAAATTTACAACAGTATATAGCTATAGACAACAGTATAATGTGGGATATCTAAGAAACCAGGAAATAAAAGAAAAATTTTCAATCACTGTATCCAACAAATACCAAGTACTCCAACAGCTGGAAGATGAAGCAGATACGGAAGACTACTGGCAACAAGTACAAAATATATGGAACGAGACATGTGAAGAAGTACTGAGAAAAAGAGAACATCAGCACAAAGCATGGATAACAACAGAAACCATTAGCAAGATAGAAGACAGGAAAAACAAGAAAGCAGATTTAAACAGAAGCTCCAAAGCCAAGGCTCATAAAATGTACATAAAAGCAAACAAAGAAGTAAGAAGAAACATCAAAAGAGACAAGAGGAAGTATATTGAAGAGTTTGCAAGGGAAGGCTACAGCCAAAGGAAATACGAGGGACCTGTACAACAACACAAAGAAGCTAATAGGGAAATATAAACAAGCTAATGGCCTCATAAAAGATAAGAATGGAAAATTGCTTAGTAATATACAAGAACAAAGGAAGAGATGGACAGAACATTTTGAGGAACTTCTCAATAGACCAGCTCTAACTAATCCTCCAGACATCCAGCCAGCAGAAGAGGAGCTATTAATCAGCTGTGAACGACCAAGTAGAGAAGAAATAAAGAAAGCCATAAAGCTTCTGAAATATGGAAAAGCAGCTGGTCCAGATGGAATTCCAGCAGAGGCCATCAAAACAGATAATGGTTCCTCTACAGGGATATTATACAAACTACTTGGCAAAGTCTGGGAGAGAGAGGAAATACCAGCAGAATGGAAAGAAGGTTATCTGGTCAAGTTGCCTAAGAAGGGAAATTTACAAGAGTGCACAAATTATAGAGGAATAATATTACTATCAGTGCCAGGAAAAGTATTAAACAGAATCATCCTTGAGAGATTAAAAGAGTCCATAGACAAGTAACTGAGAGATGAACAAGCAGGTTTTTGACAAAACAGATCCTGTACAGACCAGATAGCTACATTGAGAATAATAGTTGAACAAGGTCTGGAATGGAATTCATCGCTTTACATTGGATTCGTGGACTATGGAAAAGGCATTTGACAGTGTAGACAGAGAATGACTTTGGAAATTGATGAGGCATTATGGAGTTCCCATGAGGATCATTAACTTAATAAGGAAGACCTATGAAGACATGACATGGAGAGTTCTTCATGAAGGACAACTTACAGAACCATTTAGGATTAAAACGGGAGTGAGACAGGGATGCCTCTTGTCTCTATTTCTTTTCTTACTAGCAATAGATTGGGTTATGAAAACATCGACATCACACAACAGAAATGGAATCCAGTAGAATCTGACTAAACAGCTTGATGATCTGGATTTTGCAGATGACTTGGCTTTTCTGTTCCATAACCATAATCAGATGCAAGAGAAAATGAAAATTCTCGATGAGAGGTCACACAACAAGTGGGCCTGAAAATACACAGGGCAAAGACAAATATATGTGTTGATATTTACCGTCGTGTGTAGTAAATATTGTAAGATATAATGAGACGGGGCTGGCTGTCATACATACTCACGTTACGAAGCATAATCACGAAGCTTGAACACAAGATACAAAGATCGACATGTTTAATTTGCCATCTTAGAAAACAGGAAGTAGGAAGTAAAAGTAAGCAGAAGAGTTCCCATAAAGGGCAAGTAACTCTAGTCGGGAAAACAAAGTATCAGCATGGAAATGTATATACATCAACATCCCCCCTTCTTTATGAGTGAACAAAGTCATTCATCCAAGAGGGTTTCTTGCGATCTCTTTGAGGTCTCTTAGAGCAAGATGGTAGGAGAGAATGTTCCTGTTCTTTGCCAGCTTTCCCAGGACTAGAAGTAGTTGGAGTTGAAGGATCAACTTCTGGAGGATTGGAAATGTTCACTTCACTAGTGTTCTCCATGTCTGGGAAAACAATCTGTTGCTCGGGTAGAACTGGAGAGGAGACATCAATTTCCAGGTCCTCGGGATCAGGTGTGAAAGGTGTTGTTTTAGGTCTTAGATGAATTCTGTTTCTGACATATTGACCTCCATTCTCCCCTTCAACGAGATAAGATCTTTCAAAAAGCCTCTTATCAATCCTTCCAGGTTGCCAGTTTGGTTGTTCAGGGTCTTGATAGTAGACTGGCTGGTGAGACAACTTGGGCAGATCATGAGCAGTTTTATCATAATACTTCTTCACTGATCTGTCTCTCTTGCCTCTACTTTCAATAACTCTACTGTGAGATGCAACGGGTTTCACTGCAGAAGGTATCAGTGTACGCAGTTTCCTGTTGAACAGTATTTCTGCTGGACTTTGATCAAACCCTTGTCTTGGCGTATTACGAAGTTCAAGTAGTGCCTCATATGCATCTGTATTGTCCTGAACAGTCTTTCTCATCATACCCTTGATGAGTTTCACAGCAGATTCAGCTAATCCATTGGCTTTATGGTGACCTGGTGCTGATTTAACATGAACTATTCCCCATCTAGCAGTAAATGATCTGAACTGTGCAGACGTAAACTGAGTACCTTGGTCAGATACAATAACTTTAGGGACACCATAACGAGCAAAATGAGACTTCAATTTCCTGATGACTAACTGTGCTGTCATTGTAGGTAGAAAGTCTACTTCAATGAAGTTGGAAAAGTAGTCAATCAGGACTAAATAATATCGGCCTTCTATAATAAAGATGTCAGTGCCAACTTTCTCCCAGGGTGATAAACCTCTTGAGTGTTGGTTTAAAGGTTCTTTAGTATTCCTTGCCTTCGTTTCTTGACATTCTGGACAACTGTCAGCTATCTGTCGAATCTCAGCTGTCATGCCAATCCAAAACAGACAACTTCTGGCCCGGCGCATCATGCTGTCAAATGCAAGATGAGCAGCGTGTAGCTTCTGCTTGATTTCAGGCCTCAGTGCTTTTGGGATAAGAATACGCTCTCCTTTAAGTATTATGCCTTGTTCTGTTGTCAGAGTGTCGCGAATGTCAAAATAAGGCATAAGCTCAGCTGGTACATCAGACTTTCTTTTAGGCCACCCGTCCAAAATGGTCGACTTCAACCTCTGGAGCACACTGTCTTTGAGAGTTTCAGCTTTAATCTTTTCCATCATCACATCTGGTATTTCAGGTAATCTTACAGGTGCATCAGCTCCTGCGTTGCTCTCTCTATCAGCTAAGGAATCCAATGTGACATTATGAATACAAACTCTGGACAGTGTGTCGGCTATAAGAAGATCGGAACCTTGTACCCATTGGAATTCAAAGTCATATCGATGGCTGCGCATCAGTAAATTCTGCAGTCTTCGAGGAATTTGACTCAGAGGTTTCTTGACGATGGCTGCCAAAAGTTTATGGTCGTTGATGACTGTAACTTTCCTTCCATAAGTGTACTGGTCAAAGCGTTCCAAACCATATACAACAGCTAAGAGCTCCTTCTCAATTTGAGCCCAGCGTTGTTCTGTTTCAGTTAGAGCTCTAGAAGCAAACTCTATTGGCTGACCATTTTGTAGGAGGACAGCCCCAAGTCCATAGCTGCTACTATCAACTTGAATACACAAAGATTCATCAGGATCATAGTATGCGAGTACTGGAGTAGAAGTAATCAGTTTCTTGACACTCTTGAAAGCTTGTTCACATTCAGCAGACCAGATAAAGGGAGTATCCTTACGTGTAAGTTCTCTTATTGGATGAAGAACTTCTGAAAGATTGTTGAGAAACTTTGCTAGATACTGTATCATGCCGCAAAATCTGCGAACCTCATGACAGTCCTTAGGAACAGGCATGTTTAGTATTGTCTCAACCTTTTTCTTGTCTGGTTCAACACCTCGAGCGGTAATAAGGTGACCCATGAAGGTAATTTCTTCTTTCTTCTCTTGAGCTTTAGTTTCATTCAGTTTAATGCCTTTCTCTTTACACCTATGTTTCAGTGCTTTAAGCTTCAGATCATGGTCCTTAATTGCTTGCTGTCTGTTTGATCCACAACCTGCAATAACTATGTCATCAGCAACATTGATGCAACCATGAAGACCTTCAAGAGCTTGTGCTAGATGCCTCTGGAAAATTTCACTGCTTACATTCAACCCAAATGGTAATCTAGACCATCTGAACCTACCATAAGGTGTAATCATCATTGTAAGTTTACTAGACTTCTCATCAAGTTTGATATGCCAGAATGCTTCCTTGATATCCAGCTTTGTGAAAATCTTGGCATTATTGAGTTCAGGCAATACATCATCCAAAGTTGGTAATCTGTAATGCTCCCTCTGCAAAGCCTCATTCAGGGGTCTAGGATCAATGCATATTCTTAAAGAACCATCAGACTTTTCAACAACAGCCATTTGGTTAACCCATTCAGTCGGTTCCTCTACTGGTATTAATATGCCTCTGTTCATTAGATTTTGAAGCTCTGATTTTACCTTGCTCTTAAGTGAAAATGGTATTTTTCTGCACGGCAGTGCCTTTGGACAAATATTAGGTTTAATATGCAACACAGCTTCACCCAGGACACCTAGATGGTTATCAGAGTTATGATCATTATCTGAACTGTCAGTAGCTACCTTAGCAATAAATTTGTTTGTGTTGACTGTCACAAACTGTAGATCCTGCAGTGTGTTGTTGCCCAGCAAACATGTGAATCTATTTTTCACAACAGTAAACCTTATATTGTGTTTTGTCCCAGTCTTAGGATTCTCAGCAGTTAATAGAACTTCTCCCAGTGGAGTCATCTTAGTACCATTCCACATAACAAGCCTCTGTTTAGTGGGTAACAGTTGTTATTGCATCACAAAGCGTTGACAGATTGTATTCACATCAGCTGCTGTGTCTAACTGAAATTTTTCCATTGACAACGAGTTGTGCAGATGTACAAGCTTTCCTAGACTTCACACAATTAAGAAAAACTTCAGAATCTTCCACTGACTCTGTGTGAACAGTATGAACTTTCTTGCATTTAACTTTGAAATGGTTTCTTCCCCCACAATTTGAACAAAACTTCCCCCATGCAGGACACTTTTTCTTAATTAATAGATGTTTCTGTCCGCAGTAATGACACTCCTTTCTAGGTTCAAAGTACCCACTGTCAGTGTTACTTTGACAGGCTTTACCAGCAGCATGCCCAGTGTCTCTCTTGGGAGGTTTATGGTTGAGTGATTTTTTTCTGTACCTTTTCAACCCTTGCTTCAGAAGGTTGTACTGTATTACTCATCTCTCTTATGTCGTTTCCAGTTTGCTCGAAGACTCTGCATATGTGAATGGCTTTCTTTAGATCGAGGTCAGCTTCTCTCAAGAGCTTCTCTTGTAACCTTTTGTTGACAGTAAAGACAATTTTGTCTTTTATCATACGATCCTTGTCGTTAAAGTTGCACAAATCTGCCTTAGTTCTCAGCTCAGTCAAAAAAGAAGTAAAAGGATCTTGAAGAGGTGTGTTCCAGAATCTGAACGTATGTAATACTTCATTGCTTCGTGAGCTACAATGGTTCTGGAGCAAATCGAGAATTTTAGTGGTCTCCTTCCTCTGCCAGTTGATCAAAAACTTCAACAGCTTGAGGTCCAGCACAGTGTAGAATAATGGCCGCCCGAACATGATCAGGTTTAGAGGCCACCTCTGTTGCATGCATGTATAGTTCTGTTGTCTCCATTTACGAAATGTGTCTGGTTCGACGTTATTTATGTCTAGGCAGGGTGGTAACCGAAATAAGGGCCGTTCTGCCATGACGAAATGTCTAATAATGGTATGCAAGCAATAACCTACCAGTCTATGAGTCAGCACACGTGTTACAAGATCTTCAGCAGAATAGTTCAAATTCTGTAGAAATAAACACTGCTGCCACCATGTTGATATTTATTGTCGTGTGTAGTAAATATTGTAAGATATAATGAGACGTGGCTGGCTGTCATACATACTCACGTTACGAAGCATAATCACGAAGCTTGAACACAAAATACAAGGATCGACATGTTTAATTCGCCATCTTAGAAAACAGGAAGTAGGAAGTAAAGCTAAGCAGAAGAGTTCCCATAAAGGGCAAGTAACTCTAGTCGGGAAAACAAAGTATCAGCATGGAAACGTATATACATCAACAATATGCAAGAGAATAAATGCAAGAAATGATAACAAGGTTGAACTTGAAGAAACACCACTAAAGGATGTAGAATTGTACACATATCTTGGCAGTAATATAGACAGAGTTGGAGGGATTCAAAATAAGAATACAAAAAGCAAGAGGAGCTTTCATTGCATTGGGAAACATGGAGAACAAGAGAAATCAAGTCCAACACGAAAATAAGAATCTTCAACTCAAATGTCAATTCAGTCCTATTGCATGGCTCTGAGACGTGGAGAGCAACAAAAACAACAACCAAAAAGCTACAGACTTATATAAACGGGTGCTTGCATAGAATAGAAGGACTGAAATGGTATGACAAAGTCACAAATGTGGAATTGATGACAAGAACCAGACAAGTGCCAGTGGAACAAGAGTTGAGAAGAAGATGCTGGCGATGGATAGGACACACATTGAGGGGACCTGTTGATAGCATTACGAGGCAGTCCTTGTTCTAGAATCCACAGGGAAAGAGTGGCAGAGGTAAACCAAAAAACACATGGAGAAGAAAACTGGATACAGAAGTGAAAATGATGAGGAAAACATGGAAAGAACTTGAGCTGATGGCACAGGACAAGAAGACTTGGCATGTGTTTGTTGAAGGTCTATGCTCCTTGTGGAGCTAAAGGGTATTGATTGACTGTTCTTGTTTCTTTGTTCTTGTGTTTTTCTGTTCTTTTGTTCTTTTACATGACCTCAAGAATACCAATCCGTAAAAGGGGGAAGGAGTGAGAAACTCAACTCAGGGCTGTTCTTAAATACCCTTTCTTCCAAACATTTCTTGATCATTACTCATATTCAAAACTAAAAGTTCACTCCAACGGAAGTGCCTGTTTTATCTCATGACCTCTAATGGAAAAATACTAGCACTTACAGTAATTACTACTGCAATATTAATTTCATTTGTTCTTTACATTGTTTTACTCGTTCTTGGCTTTGATTATCTGACCAGTTTCATCTGCATGTAGCCTTAGTTGTCAAAGTCTGCAATATTCACAGATTCACACTTTAGACAGCAAACAAATACTTTTCCTGTGCTAAGTGTCTTATAACCACAATGATCATTGGTTGCCAGTCCCTATAAGTACTTTTCATGCCATTAATGAAAACAGTTCATTGGACACACACTTTAATCTTAACAAACTGCTCAAAAGCAACTGATAATGATGAATGCTTCACATGCTGTCATCTTTATGAATAACCACTTTATTTTCAAAATGTTCATTCACATTTCAATAAATTTTCTTAATCTCTGCTATTCTTTCATTGCATCTTCTAACCTATTCACTAATGCATCTGCCACAATCTAATGATTTAACCTATATGAAAATAGCAGGAATAAAGATATAAGTGAATTCTACTTATTTATGGTTTATATGTTTCCTTTTACATTCATCCTGGTGGTGTACTAAATTTATGATGAAATTACATGGTACCCACCTACTGCTTGTGTCCTGCAAGTAGAACATTTATATTTTTAGCTGTCAATTTCAAAATTGTAAAGCATAGAATGAACAAATGTGGATTTTCTTTACTTGCATGCCTGGAGTTATGAAATATGTGAAAATGAAAATAAAATTTAGATGTCAGTAGAAAATGGGCTAAAGACATCTAGAAAAATTTTATATTTAAAAAGTAAGTTAAACATTATTCAAAAAAGTGAAAATGGTGAGCATACAGCTAGTATAGTTAAATGTCTGAGGAAGAAATAGAAGGGTTTGGTGAAGCCATTTTGTCAGAATCAGAGGACATTCTCAAGCATGAGTGAAAATGGATACCATAAAACATTAGAAAGGTCATTACAATAGCAAAGCAGCTAGAGACAATATTAGGAGAAATAGCTTTATTTCAAAATAGGGTTTTTTAATTCCGCCACTTTTATGAATGTTGCATTGAGGCCTTTCCTAATTATTTTGCATGAACATAGAACCAGAGCAGACCAAGATTAATTCCTGTTTCAAGATGACCACCACTTCAGCCAAAGAAGTTCAACAATTTCAGTCTTCTGAATTAAAATGTTCTAAATTATTATTTTATAAATATAAATAAATACATTTAAACCACTTTTATTTTAATTAAAAAAGCATGCTTACTTTTTAATGTCTGAGTTTCCATATCCCTCATTGGGTATTAACGACCCCCGATTACTTGATTTGCTAGAGCAGTGTTTCTCAACCTTTTTGTGTTCACGGCACACTTTTCAATTTTCTAAAAATTTTAGGCACACCTATCTGACCGTGCACCGGAATAAAAAATTACAATGATATATACTAAATTAAATACACTAGTTTGTGGGTACTTTAGAATAATGAAAACTCTCAATGTGATTTTCTTTCAATTGTTTAAAACAATTTTGAAGTATATCTAATTTTGTTCAAAGCAGTCAATAGCTCCAACTCTCATTGAATTAATTCAAGCTGTAAGATCAGTTTTATTTTACATGATCACTAAAAATATACTTCATGTAGTAAAGTTATAAAATTTTTGCAGCACACTTTGATAGGCTCTGCAGCACACTAGTGTGCCGCGGCGCACCGCTTGAGAAACACTGTGCTATAGTTTCAACGTGGTAGATGTTTTTGTTAATCTAATTAATCTTGGTAGGTTGAGGCACCAGTGTAATGGCATGTGTACAAATAATATTTTATCACAGATTTCAGCAACTGTGATCAAAATTTATGTCTTGTTAATGTGTGTGTCGGCGTCTGTGGCCTAATGGATATGAATGCAGTTTCATAATCCAGATATACCAGGTTCGAAACCTGCTGCAGGCGGTTTGGTAGCAGATCGCTTTGTGTGGATTTTTAACAATGGTATAAGCGCCGTACCATTCAGAAAGCAATGGAAAACTACTGAATGAAAAAATTGCCTAGAAAAATCTCAAACAGCCAATAAAAGCTGGGGTTGATTGCCACGTCCAGTAAAGGATAAGCAACTAACTGTTTTTTAATGTGTGTATTACTGTGAAATAAATGTTGACACAACTACATGTAAAAGTGTTCAGGTATTCCTGCTAACTTCATGGTTTTCTCTCTTTAAAGGAGCATGCAGAAGACATTTTGTCATGTGCTTTTATGAGTCCTAATACCTTAGCTACAGGTTCATATGATGGTGAAATTGTCATATGGAACACAAACTCAGAACATGCATCCCATCACTGTGCACAGAGATCTCATCAAAATTTGAAATCAAGGAGTAGGACCCCAACAGTCTCTTTTAGGAAAGAGGTATCTGATTAAAATTTGTTTTTAACTAATATTTTTGTTTTTAATTTTTGCTGTGCTCTACTGATTAACATGTTAATTTTGATGGCTTCTTAAACTGGTAAGCATGTTGTTCTTAACTCTTCGTATACTCGCTCAAAAAGGATGTTTTTATGAACTTGTTTTAGGGAGTAAATTGTGAGACATGACTGCTATTACTGAATTTTTTTTGCTGCCAAACATTTTACTCTTGATTGTACATAAATGAGGCCTGCTCAATCCAAATATCACATTTACTTGTCTGTAGCAGCTCTAGTTTTTGAGATACAGACATTTTTGTATTTCATTAATACAGGGTGACCCAAAAAAAACGGGCCCGCGCGCACATAAAGTGCGCGCGGGCCCGTTTTTTTTGGGTCACCCTGTATTATTACAATATTTTTTATATAAGGCTATGTAAAAAAACTATTGCTGTCTCATCATCATCTCAACCCATAACCCGTCATGGGTCGTAGGGGTGCCATGGTGGAAGCATCAGCAGACAGGGTCCTCCACTGCTCTCTATTCTCAGCAATGCGTACAAGTGTGGAGAAACCGTGTCCTGCCCATTCTTTGATGTTATCAGCCCAGGATTTTCTTTGCCTTCCTCTTCTCCGTTTACCTTCGACTGTTCCCTGGAGGATCGTTTTCGAAAGGGAGTCATGACGAGTTACATGCCCAAACCAGGCAAGCTTTCGACATTTCACTATTGACAAAAGTGGTTCTGTCTAGTCCTTTACAAAAGAAAACTGCATGTTTACTCTCAGTTTCATTTTCCAAGAATCTTCCCAGAATTGCCTTTTTTAGATTTTAAGCCACTGCATGCATGTTAGTATGCTACTTATTTTATTACACTTCTAACAGAGAATGGCATCATCTTCAAGAAGAGCATGTTTTCTTTCACCGCATTTATTTTGTTATATTTGTGGAGAGTACACTTTCAAAGAAGAACATAGAAAGCATATTACTGTTTTTGTGAAAAAGGCATACTTTGCTTACTTTAAAGTAAAACTAGGTGACCAGGACAAGTCTTGGGCTCCTCATATTGTTTGCAAAACATGTGTTGAACACCTGCGACAGTGGACTTGTGGGAAAAGAAAATGTTTAAAATTTGGAATTCCAATGGTTTGGAGAGAGCCCAAGAACCACTATGATGACTGTTATTTCTGTGTTGTGAATATTAAGGGAATTAATGGAAAAAATCACAAAAAGTGGAAATATCCAGATTTAGATTCTGCTAGGCGACCTGTTCCACATGGAGATAACATACCAATTCCAACTTTCAGTCAGATTTCGGATTCCCTGCTAGAAGATGAGACAGCAGTGGCATGTGGAACGACAAGTGACAGTGATAGTGATTTTGAAGATGATTTTTCAGATGCTCAACACTTCGACCAGCTTGAACTAAATGATCTAATCCGAGATCTATATCTCTCCAAGGAATCTTCAGAACTTTTGGCTTCAAGATTGAAAGAAAAAAAATTACTGACTGCTGAAACAAAGGTTACATTTTATCGCAGCAGAGAGCTAGGTTTTATTCCATTCTTTTGTAAAGAAAACAGCCTTGTGTTTTGTACTAATGTAGGAGGTCTTGTTAACAAAATGGGTGTAAGTTATACACCAGATGAGTGGCGACTTTTCATTGACAGCTCTAAAAGAAGTTTGAGGGTGTTCTCTTACACAATGGTAACAAATATGGCTCAATTCCAATTGCTCATTCTACTACAATGAAAGAGGAGTATGCTACAATAAGCACAGTTCTGGAAAAATTGAAGTATTTAGAACATAACTGGATGGTTTGTGTAGATCTTAAAATGATGAACTTCTTGCTTGGCCAGCAAATGGGATTCACCAAATATCCATGCTTTATATGTTTGTGGGATAGCAGGGCAAAAGACATGCACTGGACAAAGAAACAGTGGCCGTTGAGGGATGAATTTAAAGTTGGAGAATAAAATATTGTCAATAAGCCTCTCATTGATCGTAAAAGAGTTCTACTGCCACCATTACATATAAAGCTTGGCTTGATGAAGCAGTTTGTTAAGGCACTGAACAAAGATGGTACCTGTTTTAATTATGTTGATATGCTCTTTGTGTATATATTGTCTCGATGTTTATCTTGTTTCCTACTAGTCGATGTTTATCTTGTTTCCTACTAGAGTAACTTGCCTTTATGGGAACTCTTCTGCTTCCTCTTTCTTCCGACTTCCTGTTTCCAACATGTCCGATTAAATATGTGTCCTATGTATTCAGTGTGTTCGCCTTAGTGATTAAACTTCATAATGTGAGAATGTATGACAGCCAGCCACGTCTCATTTAACTTAACAATATTTACTACACACGACGGTAAAGATCAACATGGTGGCAGCGGTGTTTATTTCTACAGAATTCGAACTATTCTGCTGAATATCTTGTAACATGTGTGCTGAATGTCATTAGACTTGAGGTGAGATTACTGGTTATTGCTTGCATACCATTATTAGACATTTCGTCATGGCAGAACGGCCATTATTTCGGTTACCACCCTTCTTCTTCTTTCTTTGATCCATAACTGCCAACCGTCAAAGCAGTCAGCGGCCATCACGCCTGGTGGCGTCTTGTAGGGCAGCAACAAATTGATTCCATTTTGCTCAGTCGGCGGCCATCCTTCGTACAGTGCCCCAACTCTGGTTCATTCTTTGCATCTCAGTCCTCCGCCAGGTTGTTTTTGGTCGGCCTCTCTTTCGTTTTCCTTCAGGGGTCCAAAGCATAGCTGTTCTTGTGATGACATCGGGGTCTCTTCTGAGGACATGACCAACCCAGCTCCAGTGTCTGCCAGCTATGATGATGTGCATGTCCTCTTGCTTGCTACGAGTAAGCAGATCTTGGTTAGTGATGGTATTTGGCCAAAAGATTCAGTGAATTTTTCTTAGGCATGTTATGTGAAAAGAGGACAATTTCGACATTTCCTTCTCTGTAACTCTCCAGCATTCCGCACCATAGAGAAGCACAGAAAGCACACAGCTCTGATATAATCTTAATTTTGTGCTTGTGCTGTATTGGGAGGACTTCCAGATGTTGTTTAGGCTAAAGAAGGCTGTTCTTGCCTTATTCATTCTGATGTTGATATCTTTGCCTGCCCCGCCGTCTGGTGTTACTATGCTTCCTAGGTATGTGAAGGTATCTGTCTGTACCAATTGATGATTCCTTACTGATATGGGCTCAGGGTTGCTCACATTGAGCGTCATGACTTGAGACTTCTTTAAATTGATATTCAAGCCCACCTGCTGGCTAAACTTATTAAGTCTATCCGTTTTTTCCTGGATGTGTTGATGTGAATGTGCTAGTAGTGCAATGTCATCTGCATATTCCAGATCTTCCAAAGTAGAAAATGTAGTCCATCTTATTCCTCTTGGACTGCCCTCTGTTGTCTGGCGCATCACCCAGTCTATGACTGTTAAAAATAGAGTGGTTGATAAGGGGCATCCCTGTCGTACTCCTGTCTTCACCTCAAAGGTTAGGTTGCTCTGCCCAACACTACACGTAAAGTTGGCATAGAGGCTTTTTATGATTGACACTATGCAGCTTGGAATTCCATAAGCCCTCAGTATTTTCCATAAACTGTCCCTATGTATGCTGTCGAAAGCCTTTTCAAAATCAACAAAATTAATGTAAAGCTGTCTTTGCCATTCTGAGCACTGCTCTATAATGTTCCTGAGAGTGAATATATGATCTACACATCTCCTGTTCTTTCTAAATCCTGCTTGTTCTTTCCTCAGTTTGTGGTCTACTGCCTTTGAAATTCTCTGTATAATTATCCTGCCTAGTATTTTGCTGGGAACTGAGAGAAGAGTGATTCCTCTCCAATTATTGCAGTCTGCAAGATCTCCCTCTTGGGCAATTTGACAATTATTCCTTTGTTCCACTCTGATGGTGTTGTCCCCGTTTTCCAGACTTGTGCAAATAGTGGTTCTAATAGTTCTGCTGCTAGCTCAGGGTCTGTCTTAAATAGCTCTGCATTTAAGTTATCATGGCCTGGAGCTTTGCCGTTCTTTAACCCTTTGATTGCTGTGATGATTTCTTCTTTGCGTGGAATGTCTGTATTCACATCTAGATCGGGAGCCGCGCTAGCGTAGTGGTTACCACACCGCTCTGGCGACCGGGTGATCCAGGATCAAACCCGGGTGACGGCATTTGAGGATTTTTCGTCGACCGGGATTTGGACTGGATTAACTCGAGACCTGGCGAGAACATTTGAAGGAGTGTCGTCGACCAGGGATTGGCGGCTCCTGAGCCGACCCAGCTGTAATGGGTACCTCCGAAATCGGAGAGTATTTGCCTGAATGGCGAGGGACACCTGTCTCTGTACAAGAAAAAAGGGATACTCACGTAAAATCAATGTCAGGTTAGACATAAATAATAACCTGAGATTTCGCCTCGAGTATTAGCGGGCGTACGAAAAAAAAAAAAAAAAAAAAAAAAAAAAAAAAAAAACATCTAGATCGTTTTCAGCTTCAGGAACATTCAATTGTGTCTCTGGTGGTTCCTTGTTCAGAGTTTCTCTGAAGTGCTCTGCCCATCTTGTTTCCTGTCCCTCTGCTGTCGTGATGAGATTAACTTGCTTATCTCTTACTAATGTAATATTGTTTGCACCTCGTTTCCGCTGATGAATTTAGTTATTTTGTATACTGTGCTTTTTTCATTTCTCAGTGCTGCCTCCTCTGCCTGTCTTGCAAGATCGTCTAGGAAATTCCTTTTGTTGGCTCGGGTTTGGCGTTTAACTTCCTTGTCCAGCTGACTGTACTGTTCGCTATATAGCTGCTTTAACCTGGGGGACTTCGCTTCTGTTTTCTTTCTTTTCATTTCCTTTCTCATCGTTATGGTGTTTAATGTTTCTGGTGTTATCCAGTCTTGCTTCTTCCTTTCCTGGAATCCCAAGCATGATTTGCTGCTTTCTTTGTATATTGTTGAAATGGTGTTGAAATTCTGGTCTATATCATCAGTCAATGTCTTTTCCTGACTTTTGGCAAATTGATATCGTTTCTTTATGTCGGCCGCAAAAGCTTTTCTGGTAAGGGAGTCCTTCAATTTGCTGATGTCAAACCTTTTCTGTGTAGTTACAGTTGGTGCAACCGTTCTTAGTTTCACTTTCAGTTTTGCTACTACTAAATGGTGATCACTTCCCACATCTGCACCTCTTCTTACCTTCACATCTTGTAATGCATGTCTCCATCTACCGTTAACCATGATGTGGTCTATCTGGTTTCTGTCCCGACCATTTGGTGATTCCCATGTTAATTTGTGAATTTCTTTATGTGGGAAGAGTGTTCCTCCAATGACCAGGTTGTTAATACTACAGAAACTTATTAGTTTATCCCCATTTTCGTTTGCTGTTCCGCTGCCGCATTTCCCCATTGTTCTTTCATTATATGTATTGTGTGTACCAACTTTCGCATTGAGGTCTCCCATTACTATAACAAGATCATATCTAGGTGTGTCTTCCATTTCTTTCTGCAGTTGTTGATAGAATTCATCCTTGACCTCCTCATTGCTATCATTCGTTGGTGCGTAGCATTGTATTATTGTAGTGTTGGTGAATCTCCCTCTCAATCTTAATCTTATCAGTCTGTTGTTGATGGGTTTCCATTCCAGTAATGTCCTTTCTATTCCTTTCTGTAGAATAATGGCTACGCCTTCATTGTGCTGTCCATCCTCTCTTCCAGAGTAAAGTACTGTTTCTCCTGTTGCTGTTTTAACTTTTCCTGCCCCTGTCCGTCTGCTCTCGCTTATCCCTAGAATGTGTAACCTATAGTTTCTCATTTCTGCAGTGACCTGTCTTAGTTTACCTGTCTCGTACATTGTCCTGACATTCCAAAAACCTATTCTTGTATCCTGTTTTGCGGTCAGGACATCCGTTTTCATGTCAGTGGCTTCCTTTCGGCTTTCACCACTGACAGTCATACGAGCCACAGACTCCGAATGTCCATCCCGCAGCAAAGTTTGTTCATTTATTGTTGTTTCCGTAACTTCATTGTTTTTTTTTTACACAGACAGGGGTGTCAGCCCTATGCTAAAACCCCCAACCTGGAGGACCAGGGTACCAGCTTTTGTCTGACCCCTACCCACACAGACCAGTCCAGCTTGGTTGAACCTACCAGGAGTAAAACTCCCACTGGCATAGCTCTGGGGATTGTCAGGGTACGCAAGCTGCCATACCGCTACAAGGTATAGGTACCATTGATGGCAGATATGCACAGTAATTACATATAATATGAATGCAGACTAAAGTCAAAATGCCACTGATAGCACCTAACTCTAGGATTGTACATAACAATTGCCCTACTAATATGGTCATTCTTAGTTATCTCAAAAACTAGAGCTGATAGAAAAAATCTGATTACATTTTTGGAATCAGCAACCCAAAATTACCCAAGAACAGCTATACAATTTAAGGCACCAAAATGTGTGTATACCAGTGTAATTTATTAATAAAGATAAAGTTTTATATATCAAAATGTACAGAAATGAAAGTTCTATTACATAAACATGGTTAAACAGTTCAATAGTCTTAAAAAAATGCATTCAGTATATACAATAATTTTCCTTCTTCTTCTTTGTCGTTTGCTAAATACATGCAATTTATTTTTGAGCGCAAAATACATTGAGTGTAGTTTACAGTTGGGCTGTGATATATGGGCCATTTGGCCCGGTACATCCAATTTCAGCAAGCAGTTTTATTCAGGTTTTGTTTTGCTTATTCTTTGGCTGTACCAGCCTACATGCAAGGCAGCAGGTGGTTTGAAATGAGAGTTTACCTTCTCTTAGATGATTTGCAATCCGTAGCTTACGGGCATCATCTGTTCAGAGCTTTCAGGTTTTAGGGCACCAGAAACTCACACCTCGCCCCTTCTCCTGTTAGTATTAACAGGTCTCATCACAAGAAGGCCAGGAGTCTGACTTTTTTTCTGTCAGAAGCAATGTATTGCACATGCCTTAGGAGTATTTATATGGAAATTGATGGCTCATTCTCAACTCCATTCGCAGCTATGACAGATTTTGAATATTTCAAGCATAGTGCAAAGTTGGAACTCTTCAAACCATTTCATTTGTGGTTATATTCATTTTCGCATAATACAAGAAAGTTTCAATTGTTTTTTATCATAAATAATTATTTTGTGACAATTTGAAATTTATCACATGCAACTTGCATTCAGAATTGAACCCTGATCAGTTTCACTTGATCCAGCACCCTCTTCAATAATTTAAACCTATTTCTCAAAATTAGCAACTGTGGTTGTTCTTGATATAAATTGTGATCTGGATCTATCTTCTATTTGTTTTATTGGGCCTTTTGCTTATTATGTTATCACTTCACTTACACTTTTACAACTAGATCTAGCTTTTGGAGACGTGTCCCCCACCTGCAATCCTTGGATTTATCACCGCTAAATTCACCTGAAATAAAACTATCAATAACTCATCATCATTTACATTTTCAATTCATGACTGAATCATATGCCATGTATGTTCAACTGATAATCTTTGCTTATGACAGTTCTTATGACATGATGCCAATTCAGACAGAAAAAGTGTGTTTACAATAAGCAGCTGTTCTTTAATTCATCAAAACACTAATGTCTTGTCACAGATTTTTTTTAAATCGAACACCTGTAAACACAAGGGTTACTGGATAAGACATTAGAGCTCTTTTATTGGAAAAAAATGGGTAAATTTTGTTTAAACTTCAATTATTGAGACTAACTATGATACGCCACTTAAAGGGGCTTGCCGTTATTTCAGGCCGAATTGAACACCATCTGAACTGATCTGCCATTTACTAAGAGTTAAACACTGCCTGATAATTATTGTACATTAAATAAGCTTTATAACATAACTGATAAAAACATTTTTGCTAAGTATTAAGGAGTACAAAGAGCACTGCAGTAAAACTACATAAAACAATGAGGTGATAAAAACAATAGGTAATGAGGAAGGTCATACTAAGATACAGGAAAAGAGAGCCCACATTACAACCACAAGCACTTCATCAGGGACAAGACATATGAAAAGGAATATGTGAGCTAATCTAAACACATACAGTTAAAATAAGGATATGAATCAGTGTTTTAAATTGTTGAAATAAATCCTGGTCTGAGTAAAATACACTTCTTATGATTACAGAGTAGTTGTTACAAGGTTACTGTCTTTACATTTGGTTTTTTATAGTCGCACTCAACTTTTTGTAAACACAGTTTTTAACTGTTTTTATGGTGCTCTTTATGCATGGATGCATATCTGGAGTCATCCTTATATGACCACCAGCTATGCAGAGTGCTACAATATATGTTTGTGGAAGTGAACCTATGTCTGTGAGGCTAATTACATCCTCATTGACTCTTGAAATTATCCACACATTTCCAGGGATTCCCCCTGTGGTGAAACTTGTGGAGAACCCACCCAGCATTGCACACTAAGCTTGGAAAAGTCACTTGAGCCCCAGGCATAATTCTTTGGCTTTGACTTGGTTGACTGCATGCAGAAGGATCTTACTATGGACCCAGTGATAGGCAGGGGAAGCTGAGAAGTGGCTCTGTGCAGGGTGTGACAATTCCTTGGGAGAGCCCAGAATGAGAGTACAGTATTTTAGCTCTGCATAGTTGGAAAGTCCCCTTGGATGGTGGGGAATGCATAGCATGCCACACATGTCTTACTCCTAGCTTGGGACCAGATGTGACAATCCTTTAAATGCAAGCTAAGCTAGAGGAACTGGAGCTCATGACTTCAACTCAACAAGTTTCGAATGGCAGAAAAGCCACAGGAAAAGCCTAGATCTACAGTGTAGATAATACCAAGAAGTCTTCAACTTGGTATTGGCTGCTAAAGAGCGAGAAGCTCAGCAGCCCTAGTTAAACAACAACAACAAATAGGGCTCTTTTTTGCTTTAAAATGTTGAAGATAAAATTAGTACATTCTAAACAGTTTATTTATTATGCCAATGACTAAAGAACTTGTTCATATAGAAAAAAGCATGTGAATGATTATTTGATTTTATGTTTTTAAGAAACTCATGATCTTATTATGTTTCTTTGTAGTCTAGTCACTCTTCAAGAAACAAATCTGTTCCTGGTGGTCAAATGACTAAGCTGTCAGGGCTTTCCAGAAAGGTTACAGATGGATCAGCCAAAGCTAAGTCAGGAGCAAGAACCATTTCAAAACAAGAAACTGTAGAAGATCAGGTCTGTTCTTGCAAAATCAGAAACCTGATAAACTTGGATGATATTTTACTGTGTTTCTTATAAGTACTGAATTGTTTGCTATTTGTTAGTATTTAGAAAAGCTAGGAGTAGAGACAAAAGAATATCACAAAGAAACAATGGCCCAACTGGGAATCAGACCTAGGTTTTTCTCATTCTTTTTTTCCTATGAGCTATTCAAAAGTCCCAGAACTGTAGCAATAAAAAATTGTAGGCTTACTGGAGTTTTAATTGCTGCCTTCATCTTCAAAGTAGTTCCCTTTGGAGCTGATACAACAATCACAGAACCTTTCCCACTGCTAGAAGCATGTCAAACATTTTGTTTTTGGGATGTCATTCAGCATGATCTATGATTCCAATTGAATCTCCTCATTCTACATTATAGACCTAACAAAACTAGGAGCAAGCATAGTTCAGACAAACACTACAGCAAACATGTAGACAGCTAAACTGATACTCCAAAACAACTTCAAAGAGGAATGGCTGACCGATGGCCAAAGGGTCTATTGGGCGTGCCATGTATAAAGAAATGATGATTCCCAGCGTAAAATGATATTATTAACAACATGGTGATGCATGGAGCAAAGCACAATCTTCCAACTTAGAACAGAACACGACAGAGTCTGAAAGCGCTTCAACAAATTAAACCCCTAGCATGAACCTTATTGCCACAGCTATAGCCATCCATATGAGAACCAGGACTCTTCGTAGAAAAAAGAAATCTACAATTGAGCTCCCCAACAATCACACCACTATTTACAGCACTTCAGCAGCTACAGAACACATGCAAATTCTTCACCTTGGCATTGGCTACAGAAGGGCGACAAGCTCAGCATCCCTAGTTAAACAATAACAACAAAAACAATCTCCTCATTCTCAATACTTTGTCCTTTCAATTAAATCTTCATTTTTTGGTTTAGGAAGAAGTTGCAAGTGGTTATATCAGGAGAATTGGGGTAGGGGCAGGTAAGGAACACTGACATGTTGCTTTCAACCAAAAATTGCTACATAGACAGAGCAGTGTGTGCCTGCACATTTTTTTAATGCATGAGCCGGTCAGGGTGGGTCACTTGTACAAAGCATAAAAACCACTCAAACATATGGTTTCAGCCCATAGCATTGTCATTAAATGCTTGTTTAAGTATTTTGTAGATCTCTGGTGCAGTTTCCCCTAGCTTGAAGCAAAACTTGATGCAGACACTTGGTTCCTTTAATTTGCCTTTTCACTTAACTGATTCCGTACGCAAGATCTAATAATAGATGCAAAGGCCGAACGCTGTAGACGTAAGATCTTTTAAAAGACGCTGATTTATTTCATTGTTTCTTTCTATTCTGATATTTTATACTGCCCGGAATTTATCTCGAACGGAAGTAAACACAAAACTGGGCAAATTTCAACAAGCTTCAACGTCTTTTATTTGCGTTTGAACGGATTTTTTCACATTTATCTTCATCTTTAATCGTGTTTTGTCGTATCGCCATAATGGCCGAAAAACGCACAGAATATGTTACTAATATGTGAACAGTGAACAAACTGTGTGATCAACCATAACTTTCTTACTTTTTCTGTGTTTCTAAATGGATTACCTGCACAAAGAGAGCAGTTAAACTGTATTATTGTGATAATTTATGTTACAAGCCTTACGTAAGTCGAAAATTTTTGTTCAAAATTTCAAGTTATCTTTTTCCGTGTACATGTTATCTGTTATAACATAAACATAACATAAAATTAGCTAGAAAGGCATATGGATTTATATTGTTCATCCAATGTACTTTAATTTGATATATAATATGTTATACTTAACTCTTAACCCTGTCTGCTGATGCTTCCACCATGGCACCCCTACGACCCATGACGGGTTACGGGCTGAGATGAGATGATGATACTTAACTCATTTACGGCGCCACCTCAGATTGGGCGAAGAGAGGCTCACACAAGAAGCAGAGGTGAGGAGAAAACGTCGAAAGGAGCACCAGGAAAATAAGCAGCTGAGGGCTGTCACCTCAGGGGCGCATTCCCATAGTCAGTTATGACTGAAGGGGCTATTATTATTATTATTATTATACTTAACTCATGATTAGACACACATTGTCAGTAAAGTAAATTATGTATGTGTAAATTTTTGGGGCTTAAAAATAATTCCGTCCAGAGCTGAAAATAATTACGTACGGAATCAGTTAAGAATTGCAGAATGCAAAAATGTTTGTGAAAAAGAAATTAATGCATGCACCAACATGAAACTGCACAATACTTCAGAAAGAAGTCTTTAGGACTTTTTAACAGTGCAGTATGTACTACATCTGGTTGTCACTCAGTGTGGCCAGTCTGGGGACTGTACAATAGCACCTCGTAAGACATTACCCCATGGGGTTCCCAGTGGTCTTGAGACAAGAAAGAAGGACCAGATTGTCTCTTAGGTTTGTTTTAAGAGATGACTAACGTAAAGCTGTGAATGTGACAATCAACCTCATCATGTAAAAAAATACTTCAGAAACTGCCACTACAGGAGCACATATGTGCTTTGGCACAAGGTAAGAGACCAACTGCAATAGTAGCCACTGGCTCCTTAAGGAGATGAAAAAAAAGAGAAATGAGAGAGATATATTAAGACATTATTAAGCTACAAGGGTTCCTTGGTAACAGAATGGTTAACATTCCAACACTTTAACATGGGAGTAAACTGTAGATACTCATGAGTATTGCAGATTTAACAACTCTGGCCAGTTGGCAGCGTAATATGTCTCAGATGAGATGAATTATATCTCCCTAGTATGCTTAATGGCAAAACATGGAAGATACTCTACTCTACTTTTTATTAAGCCAAAAGACTAATGAGCCTAGCGATACTAGTGAACTATAATTTGCTTGGTATAAAACACATCTGAAACATCTAACCATACCGCCATATAGAACAATAACTTTGCCTCGCATATGCTTGCAAGGCATAAAACTTCATTCTGTGGACAAAGAACTAAAATTAAAACAAAACTGGACCTTAGAACAGCCATATTACCAGCATCATTGCAGCATATTTTTAACGACTGATCTGATGAGAATACTCCAAAGGCCCATCCTAATATTGAAGAATCCATCACAGATATAAATAATTATGCATGCAGGTAGATAGATGACAGCTAATATAACTCAGCAGGATGGCTTGATCACTGTTTTTTTTTTTTACATTTTTAATTCACGTATTTTGATTATCAGTAACACAGTAATGGAGTTAAAATAAAATTACTATTTCATGTCATAAAATATTTATTTATGATTTTAAAAAAATTGAAACTTTCCTATATTATGTGAAAATAGATATAACCTAAAATGAAACTGGTTTTAGGAGTTTCAGTTTTTGCCTTATGCTTGAAATATTATGGTAAGCACAAAAATGTTTATCATTTGTTTTAATTTTTCTGCATTTATTATTGTATAATAAATGTCGTAAATGTTGTTATAGCTGGGAGTTTTAATATAATGATAAGCACTGAATTTTCAGTACTTTTTTTTATAATAGTGCACTGTCTATGCTGATCACATGTAGTTACAATATATAGTTTAAAGATTAATCTGCATTTGAATTAATTCTCATATGGAAGAAGAAAAAAAATATGTTTACCTCTTTTCTTTGCTCTTTAAGGAGCATGTGGACACCAGTAGCTTTTCATCCTTGCAAAGACCTTCTTTAAAGCACTTCATGTGTTTTGGTAGTTTCTGTAGCAGTCTGTTTTATATGAGAAGGTTGCTATCGCTATGCACAAGCCTCCACAGTCACTTTTTATAAAATATGTGGCAGAATGCAATGGTCTTGTGTTTTTTGTTTTCCTTAACTGGGCTGCATCTTCTTCTAACCAATATTTTAGATCATCTGTTGGTTTGTCCCCAATAGAAACAGGGAATGCAACAATGTTTTTGGTAATGAAAGTAAGACATTGTATTTTTTCTATTAATATTAATATTGGGTCACTATATCATTAAAATATATATTGATGGGTGACATGAATGCAAAGATAGGTACAGTCAACACCAGATTTGAAGAAGTCATGGGAAAACATGGGCTGGGAATAATGAATAAAAATGGGGAACTATTCTCAAACTTCTGTGCTTCAAATCAACTGGCTATAGGAGGAAGCATGTTTCCACATAAGAGAATACACAAGGCAACATGGGAGCCGCGCTAGCGTAGTGGTTACCACACCGCTCTGGCGACCGGGTGATCCAGGATCAAACCCGGGCGACGGCATTTGAGAATTTTTCGTCGACCGGGATTCGGACTGGATTAACTCGAGACCTGGCGAGGACATTTGAAGGAGTGTCGTCGACCAGGGATTGGCGGCTCCAGAGCCGACCCAGCTCTAATGGGTACCTCCGAAATCGGCGAGTATCTGCCTGAATGGCGAGGGACACCTGTCTCTGTACAAGAAAAAAGGGATACTCACGTAAAATCAATGTCAGGTTAGACATTAATAATAGCCTGAGATTTCGCCTCGAGTATTAGCGGGCGTACGAAAAAAAAAAAAAAAAAAACAAGGCAACATGGATATCACCAGACCATAGAACAGAAAATCAGATTGATCATATATGCATAAACAAGAAGTTTAGATCATCATTGCAGGATGTAAAGGTATATAGAGGAGCAGATGTGGCATCATATCACCACCTTCTGATAGCCAAAGTAAAAATGAAACTCAAGAGATATGCAACAATGCAAAATTATAGACAACAATTTAATGTAGGACATCTAAGAAATCAAGAAACAATAGACAAATTTGCGGTCACAATATCCAACAAATCCCAAGTGCTCCAACAGCTGAAAGATGTAGAGAATACAGAAGACTATTGGCAGCAAATCAAAACTGTATGGAATGAGACGTGAAGAAATACTGGGGAAAAGGGAACGACAACAAAAAGCATGGATAACAACAGAAACCATCAATAAGATAAAAGACAGAAAAAACAAGAAAGCAGATTTAAACACAAGCAAAACCAGAAGTTCCAAAGCCAAGGCTCAAGAAGTGTACACAGAAGCAAACAAAGAAGTAAAAAGAAGTATCAAAAGAGACAAGAGGAAGTATATTGAAGAGTTGGCAAGAGAGGCAGAAGATGCTGCAGCCAAAGGAAATATGAGAGAACTGTATAGCAGCACAAAGAAGCTAACAGGGAAATACAAGCAAACAAGTTGCCTCATAAAAGACAAGAATGGAAAACTGCTCAGCAATATACAAGAGCAAATGAAGAGGTGGACAGAATATTTTGGTGACCTTCTCAATAGACCAGCTCCACAAAACCCCCCGGACATCCAGCCAGCAGAAGAAGAGCTACAAATTAACGGTGAAAGACCAACGAAGGAAGAAATAAAGAAAGCCATAAAGCTTCTAAGAGATGGAAAAACGTCTGGACCTGATGGCATTCCAGCAGAGGCCATCAAAGCAGATATCGACACAACTACAGAGATGTTATATAAATTACTTGGTAAAGTCTGGGAAAAGGAAGAGATACCAGCAGAATGGAAGGAAGGATATCTGGTTAAGTTGCCTAAGAAGGGAAATTTACAAGAGTGCACAAATTATAGAGGAATAATGTTACTATCAGTGCCAGGAAAAGTATTAAACAGGATTATCCTTGAGAAATTAAAAGAGTCCATAGACAAGAAACTGAGAGATGAACAAGCAGGTTTTCGACAAAACCGATCATGTACAGACCAGATAGCCACTTTGAGAATAATAGTTGAACAAAGTCTGGAATGGAATTCACCACTATACATCGGATTTGTGGACTACGAAAAGGCATTTGACAGTGTAGATAGAGAATCACTTTGAAAATTGATGAGGCATTATGGATTTCCCCTGAAGATCATTAATTTAATAAAGAAAACATATGAAGACATGACATGCAGAGTTCTTCACGAAGGACAGCTTACAGAACCATTTGGGATAAGAACAGGAGTGTGACAGCGATGCCTCTTGTCTCCATTTCTTTTCTTACTAGCAATAGACTGGGTTATGAGATCATCGACAACACACAACAGAAATGGAATCCAGTGGACTCTGACTAAGCAGTTGGATGATCTGGATTTTGCTGATGACTTGGCTCTTCTGTCCCATAACCATAATCAGATGCAGGACAAATTGAAAACATTTGATGAGAGGTCACAGCTATTGGGTCTGAAAATACACAATACACAGGGAAAAGACAAAAATAATGAGAATAAATGCAGGTAATGATAACAGGGTTGAACTTGAAGAAACACCAATACAAGATGTAGAATCGTACACATATCTTGGCAGCAATGTAGAAAAAGTTGGAGGGACAGACAGTGATATCAAACTAAGAATACAAAAAGCAAGAGGAGCTTTCATTGCATTGGGAAATATATGGAGATCAAGAGAAATCGGATCCAACACGAAAATAAGAATCTTCAACTCAAATGTGAAGTCAGTCCTATTGTATGGCTCTGAGACATGGAGAACAACAAAGACAACAACCAAAAAGCTACAGACTTTCATAAATGGGTGCTTGCGTAGAATAGAGGGATTAAAATGGTATGACAAGGTTACCAACGTGGAATTGAGGACAAGAACTAGACAAGTGCCAGTGGAACAAGAGATGAGAAGAAGACGATGGCGATGGATAGGACACACACTGAGGAAACCTGTAGATAGCATTACAAGGCAGTCCTTGTTCTGGAACCCCCCAGGGCAAGAGAGGCAGAGGTAGACCAAGAAGCACATGGAGAAGAGAGCTGGAAACAGAGGTGAAAATGATGAGGAGAACGTATAAAGAACTTGAGATGATGGCACGTGACAGGAGGACTTGGCATGTGTTTGTTGAAGGCCTACGTTCCTTTGGGAGTGGAGGGTTATGAATGAAATGAATATCATAAAAAAACAAAAGAATTCAACAAGATCAGGTATCATAATTTTGTTATTTAACCACCACCACCACCACCACCCCCCCCCCCTCCCCCCCCTCTCCCCAAACAAAAAGAAAGAAAGAGGACATGACTAGAGTATATGTGCTGGAGGTGAGATGTATAGTTGTACAGAGGTAGAATAGAGGACATGACTAGAGTAGATGTGCTGGAGGTAAGAGGGACAATGGGGGACATTATTGGAGTGGATGTGCTAGGAGTGAGAGGTATGGTGGAGGGCATGACTGGAGTAGATGTGCTGATGTTGAGAGGTATGGTGGAAGACATGATTAGAGTAGATGTGGTGGAGGTGAGAGGTATGGTAGAGGACATGACTGGAGTAGATTTGCTGGAGGTGAGAGGTATAGTGGAGGACATGATTGAATTAGATGTGGTCGTGAGAGGTACAATGGAGAATATGATTGGAGTAGATATGCTGGAGGTGAGATGTATAGTTGTCATTGGGTTAATCCGAGAATTAAACGTGGAGGGTTGGTCCTGGTTGCTCAGATATTAATAGTGGCTCAGATGTACCGCAACCAGGTGAAATATTAAAAGTTCATTTATTTTTTATTAAACTCGGGCAATGCTGGGTATATCTTTCTTACTTACTTAGTCGTTCCCCTTCTAACGTGAGGTGTAGAGGTTTGGAAGAGAGAGCGCCAGACTATCCTATCAGCTGTCTTCCTCCTGGCCTGGTTCCATTCTAGTCCTCGGTCCTTCAAAGATTGTCTAATGTTGTCTTCCCAGTGGACTCTGGGTCGTCCAGGGGGTGTAGATCCCTGGCTCTTTGTTTCCCATGCTTGTCGTGGTAGCCGATCTTCTCCCATTCTGCAGATATGGCCAAACCATCTTAGTTGGGACTGGAGGTGAGAGGTATAGTGGAGGACATGATTGAATTAGATGTGGTCGTGAGAGGTACAATGGAGACTTGGGTCTGCAGGTGGTGGGATTTTAGGCCTTGACGTATCGTCTGGTTGCGTACCATGTCTCTTCTTGTTACTTCAACCACCTTCCTCAGATACCTCATTTCTGAGGTTTGGATCTGGCTTTTGTGGGTTGTAGTCATTGCCCAAGACTTGCATCCATATGTCAAGACTGGAACATAGGTGGAGTGGTATACTGCCATCTTCATTTTCTTACCAACCTCTCTCTTGCTGAGGAATCCTCGATTTATGGCCTGAAAAAGTCTCCCAGCTGCTGCTTTTCGAGTGGCCAACTCTTCTTTGATGCCTCCCTTTCGATATATAATAGCTCCGAGGTATTTAAAGTGGTCGACCTGCTCCAGGACCTGTTCTCCCAGCTTAATCTGATGTCTTCTTTCTTCTCGTGATATCACCATGGATTTTGTTTTAGAGCTGCTTATGACCATCCCTCTCTTCTCCAGCTCTTCCTTCCAGACTTGCAGGTTGGATTGGAGATGTACCTCTGATTTAGCAATCAGGGCAACATCGTCAGCAAATGCCAGCTCTGAAATACAGACCTGTCTCATCTTCCAGTACCCCACTGAATACTTTTTTGTTCTCTCCTTACATGCCTTGATGACATCATCCATGAGGAGTATGAAAAGATAAGGTGACAGGATATCACCTTGTCTTACACCAGTGGTGGTCCTGAACTCTTCTGACTTATGGTTTGCTGTCCTAACATAATTTCTGCAAGACTTGTAGAAGCTCTGTATAGCATGAATCAGAGGTGCTGGAATGTTCTTCCTTGCCAAATAGTCCCAAAGTTTGCTCCAGGGGACCCTGTCAAACGCCTTTTCCAGATCTATGAAACAAAGATGGATCTCACTCTTATACTCAAGGGCCTTTTCACTCAGCTGTCTGAGTGTGAAGATTAGATCTTGAGTACTTCGGTTAGCTCGGAATCCGCACTGGACCTCATACAATTGTGGCTCAGCTAGGCGTCGGAGTCTCTGCTTTAGGATTCTAGAGTAGATTTTACCAGGGACACTGAGAAGGGATATGCCTCTATGGTTTCCACATTGTCGATTGTCACCCTTTTTGAAAATTGGTGTTATGATGGCAATCTCCCAATCCTTTGGTATGATCTTGTTGCACCACGCTGCAGGTAGGACCCTCGAGAGTAATAGGTCACCTGATGCTCCCATGTACTTAACCATTTCTGGTGTTATACCATAATGCCCTGCTGCTTTGCCCATCTTGATTTTCTCCAGTGCTGCCTTCAGTTCTTCCATCTTTATGTCATCTTCATCATCATTGGTTATCTCTTCTGTAGCTGACATGCACTGGATGAGAAACCTGTCCCACCTGTGAGCTTCATGGCTATAAAAGTAGACAAATGAAAAACAACAAGAAACAACACAGCAAAATACAACATGTATTGTAGCACAGCATTTTACATAATGTGTGTTACATGTATTTTATTTCATGTTACTTTAAATTTCTGTTTGTATTTCCTAAGAATTTTATGCTGTTTTTGTTCTGACTTTTTCCTGTATCGAGTATTCATTAATAAAAAAGAAAAACTTTTTTTTCACAGAATGAGTTTAGTTGCGCAGTGGTGCGATTAATATTTCTGGAAAATCGCAGAAGCAGTGGAGCAACAGGTGGTGCCAACTTGGTGTCTTGTAGTGGTAGTGGGTGGGTGCATTTTTGGAATGCATCACAGTCCACTCTTGTAGCTGAATTTGTGGCACATGAGAATGGTAAGGATACTGACAACGTATTATTCTTCAACTTTCTGTAGTCATATTTTCAGTTTTAGTCCGTAACATTTAGTTGTCAGAACATAATCTTAGGACAGTAAGCTAATAGGCACCTACAGTATCAAGTTTTGGATGGATTCTGTGACATACAAGTAAAATAATTTCTTCTATGTTTTGACAGTATTATGAACTTACCCTAATATGAGATATTTCTATAAACACAATGGTCATTACATTTTTAAAGGACAAAATTAGCTAAAGATAAATCACAATTGCCTCTCTCAAGGTAGAAATCATATATTTTATTTTTACCAAGGTAAATTTAAGAAATGTTCAACTGTACTTCACTATCATGGATACTCCATGTGGTCATTCCTTATATTTGATTAATTATCATGTTATTATTTTCAGATTATATTGCCATAGTTTCTTTCTTCTTCTTCTTCTTCCATCCTTAGCCATCAACCGGCAAAGCAGTATATGGCCAGTACGCCTAGTGGCGTCTTAGGGCAACAACAAATTGATCAATCTATCGCTGTTTCCACCACGCCTAGTGGCGTCTTTGTGGAACAAAAACAGACCAAACAATCTATCATTGTTTCCGTAATCAGATTGGTTGGCAAGCAGGTGATCAGCCCACTGTGCGAAGTTTTTACGGGATGGGGTAAACAGCCCCATGCCCATACCCTCCTTAGTCGCTTTTTACGACATGCGTGGTAGGGTGCAGTGTTACTATTCTTTGCTCCCCTTTCGGGCCCCGGTAACACACGGGTGAATAGTTTCTTTGAATAGATATTATTATTACAAAAGTAAAACCTTTTTTTCACTTTTATGTGTTTATCTTTCCATAGAATCTCGCAGAAGCAAACAATTTATTACTATTTAACTTGTTCATATTGCTTGTTTGAATGCAAAATGTATTCAGTAGTAGTAAATATTTAATACCATTCAACTTTAAGAAATTTAAGAAATGTTCAACTGTACTTCACTATCATGGATACTCCATGTGGTCATTCCTTATTTTTGATTAATTATCATGTTATTATTTTCAGATTATATTGCCATAGTTTCTTTGAATAGATATTATTATTACAAATGTAAAACCTTTTTTTCACTTTTATGTGTTTATCTTTCCATAGAATCTCGCAGAAGCAAACAAATTATTACTATTTAACTTGTTCATATTGCTTGTTTGAATGCAAAATGTATTCAGTAGTAGTAAATATTTAATACCATTCAGCTCCCTGTGGAGCATAGCCCTTTAACAAATTCACACCATGTCTTCCTGTCCTGTTGCAACTGTTCAAGAATATGATGAGATATGTTTAACGACTTTCCATGTCTTCTATATTCCTTTCCTGTCTGCCGTCAATTCCCTTCTTTAAATTCTTTTTAGGTCTCTCTGTTTCTTTTTCTTTTACCATTAGGATTTCGGACCAAGACCTAATTTATAATGCTATAAACTATTATTACATCCTAGTTATCATCCTTGTTATATTCTACTTAACAGAAATTACATAAACAGAAAATAAAGGACAGTGTTCTGGAAAATGCCCTAAGGGACCAGATATACTTCGGTCTCATTTCTGAATAGGACATGGTGTACACATTAAAAACCAGCAGAAACACTGCTCCAGGTCCTGATAGGGTACAATGCCATCACTTAAAACAGCTTGATGACACAGCCATTATAAATATGGTGAGCGATTTCAATACCAGCATACAGAATGCTGAGGTGCCGGAAGACTGGCTACACAGTTACCTTTGGCCATTTCCTAAACCTGGCAAAGACCCCACACTGCTCAGCAGCTATCAAATTATCACACTACAGAATAGTACAGGCTGAAGTATCTGGGAGTAACGTTTGATCGTGGGCTATCATTTAAATATCATGTCGAATTGATCATACAGAAGTGCAAGTGAGGACTTGCAGCCTTAAAAACAATGAATGCTGAACGCTTAGAACAGAGACTATTGTTTCTCCAGTATCATCAGCTTGTGATTTCAGTAAATGAGTATAGGCTAGGAATACTCATGCTGTCAGTGTCACAATGTGAACGACTGGAACACATTCAAAATGAAGGGTTGCAACTAGTTTTGGGCTGTGCACATGATACTCCCATTGTGACGATGAAATACATGCTTGGATTTCTGTCGATTAGATCCAGATATGCGATGGCCCAGGCAAAAGCCTATATGCGGGTAACCAGCGACAAAAGACACCCCCTACATGAGAACGTAGCTGACATCAAAGTAGTAAGAATAAAGAGGGGGATGTCATGGATGGCACCGTCACAGGCTACGATTGGTCAGGTGACCAGGGTTGAAAATACAGTGCAGACCTGATAAGGAGAACTCACCAGGGACCCAAGAAATAGTTCTTCTTATCAGAAATTCCTCTTATCAGATAAGAGTTCAAGCATATGGTAATGCATTTGCAACGTACAATGCAATAATGAATTAGCGTTGAATACGACAGATGTATGACACAGAAAATATGTAAATCACCAAAAGTGTTAATGTACAACGTTGGCACAGATATCTAGATAATAACAGCATTTTTTACACTTTGAAAAGAAAAAGCTGCAATTTTCCTCTGTATCTTAGTACCCGTACTTGAATGAATAAAAATGTCTTTCCATGACATCCTTAAATTCAAAGAAATTATAAATTAAATCATCTTGGCATCCAGCCTGCATTATATACATGTTAGTTTTATCCATGCAATTTGAAACTTCCAACTGTGAAATAGTTTGTACCATTAACCCACAGTCATCATTATCTCTAGAATTTGTAAACTCTTAAATGATAAAGCTAGAAAAAGATGCACAAGAAAACCAGAAATTGTTCTATAAGACCCTAAAGAACATGAGGAAAGAAAAACAATGCCCTCTCAAATTTATAAAGGACAAGCAAGGCAAATTGCTTACTGCCCCGAAGGAAGTAATGGAAAGATGGAAAGAATATTTCTCAGAACTCCTGGATGGTGAGCATGATGAAGCATCAGAAATGATAACCACTAGCACAGAAGAGAAAACCAATGATGGTGAAGATGACATAAAGATGGAAGAACTGAGGGCAGCACTAGAGAAAATCAAGATGGGCAAAGCAGCAGGGCATGATGGTATAACACCAGAAATGGTTAAGTACATGGGAGCATCAGGCGACCTATTACTCTTAAAGGTCCTACAGGCAGCATGGTGCAACAAGACCATACCAAAGGATTGGGAGATTGCCATCATAACACCAATTTTCAAAAAGGGTGACAATCGACAATGTGGAAACCATAGAGGCATATCCCTTCTCAGTGTCCCTGGTAAAATCTACTCTAGAATCCTAGAGCAGAGACTCCGACGCCTAGCTGAGCCACAATTGGATGAGGTCCAGTGCGGATTCCGAGCAAACCGAAGTACTCAAGACCTAATCTTCACACTCAGACAGCTGAGTGAAAAGGCCCTTGAGTATAAGAGTGAGATCCATCTTTGTTTCATAGATCTGGAAAAGGCGTTTGACAGGGTCCCCTGGAGCAAACTTTGGGACTGTTTGGCAAGGAAGAATATTCCAGCACCTCTGATTCATGCTATACAGAGCTTCTACAAGTCTTGCAGAAATTATGTGAGGACAGCAAACCATAAGTCAGAAGAGTTCAGGACCACCACTGGTGTAAGACAAGGTGATATCCTATCACCTTACCTCTTCATACTCCTTATGGACGATGTCATCAAGGCATGTAAGGAGAGAACAAGAAAGTATTCAGTGGGGTACTGGAAGATGAGACAGGTCTATATTTCGGAGCTGGCATTTGCTGATGATGTTGCCCTGATTGCTAAATCAGAGGCACATCTCCAATCCAACCTGCAAGTCTGGAAGGAAGAGCTGGAGAAGAGAGGGATGGTCATAAGCAGCTCTAAAACAAAATCCATGGTGATATCACGAGAAGAAAGAAAACATCAGATTAAGTTGGGAGAACAGGTCCTGGAGCAGGTCGACCACTTTAAATATCTCGGAGCTATTATAGACCGAAAGGGAGGCATCAAAGAAGAGTTGGCCACTCGAAAAGCAGCGGCTGGGAGACTTTTTCAGGCCATAAATCGTGGATTCCTCAGCAAGAAAGAGGTTGGTAAGAAAACGAAGATGGCTGTATACCGCTCCACCTATGTCCCAGTCTTGACATATGGATGCGAGTCGTGGGCAATGACTACAACCCACAAAAGCCAGATCCAAACCTCAGAAATGAGGTATCTGAGGAAAGTGGTTGAAGTAACAAGAAGAGACATGGTCCGCAACCAGACGATCCGTCAAGGCCTAAAATCCCATCCGCTGCAGACCCAAATAGAACAGTCCCAACTAAGATGGTTTGGCCATGTCTGCAGAATGGGAGAAGATCGGCTACCACGACAAGCATGGGAAACAAAGAGCCAGGGATCCAGACCTCCAGGACGACCCAGAGTCCGCTGGGAGGACAACATTAGACAATCTTTGAAGGACCGAGGACTAGAATGGAACCAGGCCAGGAAGAAGACAGCTGATAGAATGGTCTGGCGCTCTCTCTTCCAAACCTCTACACCTCACGGTAGAAGGGGAACGACTAAGTAAGTAAGTTAAATGATAAAGCACTCTTAAATGAAAAAGTCTGTAATTTTCCTCTGTGCCTTGGTACCTGAGTTAATAAAATGTCTTTCCATGGCCTCTTTAAATCCAAAGAAATGAGAAATTAAATCATCTTGGCATCCAGCCTGCATTATATGCATGTTAATTTTATCCATGCAATTTGAAACTTCCATTTATGAAACAGTTTGCACTGGCAACCCACAGTCATCATCATCATCTCCATCTAGGTCAGGACTGGAAAGGACAGAAGATGAAACTGTTGGCATACACATCCCTAGAATATCTGCACTGGCAAGTCTAGCACTACATGTAGTAACAATATCATTGTCAATGTTGACAAAATCTTCTGCTGAAATGTTCAGTTCCTGATATAGTCGATGAAGCAAAGGTTCCACAGAAGTTTCAATTATAATACTGCCATTACAAGTATTTGATACAACCGTGTTTTCATCATCTGTATCATCTCCAACTTTAAAGCCTGCTTTTCGAAAACAGTTTGCAATAGTCACAGGCAACACTTTACCCCATGCAGATTTCAACATAACAATAGCGTCCAGAAGGGTTATCTTGAAGTCTTCAGCAACCAAGTCTGCATCAATGTGACCTACAAGTTTGGACAACATTGCTGACCTATAATGAACCTTCAGATTTTGAATAATACCTTGGTCACAAGGCTGAAGTTTGGATGTCGCATTTGGTGGTAAAATAAAAGTTCTGTTGCTTTTAGATTTTGAACATTTAGGTGGGCTGAACAGTTGTCAAGCACCAAAAGAACTTTGCGATGTTGACGTTCCATAGAATGATCAAATGCATGTAGCCACTTGGTGAAAATGTCTGATGTCATCCAGGCTTTTGAATTAGCTGCATAATCAACACACAATTTTTTCAAACCTTTAAAACAGCGTGGATTTTTGAATTTACCGATTACAAGCAATGGCAATTTTTCTGAACCATCCATATTTGTACACACAACAGCTGTGATTTTTCTTTCCCATTCCCCCCCCCCCCCCCCCCCCCATGACACTTTTCATTTCTGAAGGAAAAAGTCTTGTCAGGCAGCAATCTCCAAAACAATCCAGTTTCATCAGCATTAAACACATCAGCGGAATTATACCTACTCATGGCTGGTTTTAGCACCTCCTCCGTCCATGACTCGGTAGTCGTTTCATTAACAGAATGCCTTTCCCCACAGAAAGCTTTGTAAGTAATGTTGTGCCGTTTTTTAAAACGACCCAACCAGCCAGGACTACATTTCCAGCCAGTCCGACCTTCCAGAAGGGCTAACTCTTCTGCCTTTGCAGTTAATATAGGTCCATTTACAGGAACATTTGCTGATCTCGCCATGGTGAACCATTTTAGGAGTGCCGTGTCAACAACATCACACGCCGCTTTTCGGTTCTTCATTCTGTGACAATGAACTTGTCCACCATAAAACATTTTTCTGTACCGATCCTTATTTTTTATGATTCCTGAAAGCGTTGATTTTGGAATGTCGAATTCCTTTGCTATTTCCATTTTCTTTTTGCCACTAGGCCCTATTTTCCACTTTTTGTAATAGCTCAATCTTTCTTTTCAAAGATATGGATTTTAACTTTCCAGCCATTTTTAGAGGGGAAATAACTCAAATTCTAACATCGACGAAGCGCGCAATTTCCGAAAATAGCCGAAAAGTTGTATAAATGTCCAGGTACTGTATTTGAAAAAAGTTCGTCTTAAGCAGATCAAATTATATAGTCGGGACACGTTTAATCGTTCGGCATATCCGAAAATTCGTGATAAACGGATTCCGCTTAACCGGACATTTTTTACAAAGACAAAGAAGAAAAATTGCCGGGGATAAACAAATTGTTCTTCACAACAGAAATTCGCCACATCCGAGATCACCTTAAGCGGTCTGCACTGTATATCCTAAGGGGAAGAGTGGAGTAAGTCAGGGAAGAACTGAATAAACTACCAGCAGGTCATCATTAGCCTTGGCTGGAAGATGATGATGCCATTGTGTACACTGATGGATCTGTAGTGTGTGGTGAGAAATCAGGATAGGGCTTCTCTGCGAGAATAAAGGGCAGGGTCGTCACTGAACAGAGTGGAGCCTACATGACAACAACCTCCAGCATGAGAATGGAGGTAGAGGCAGTTACTGCAGCACTGAGGTGGCTGTCTGAAACTCCATCAACCAGGGCAGTTATATTGTCAGACTCTCAAGCCATGCTTTGGAAAGTTCAGAATGGATGGCTGTGGCAGGAATGGAAAACACCAATAGAATCCTTAAGTCTTCAAGAACGGTGTGGATCTACTGTCCTGGTCATGCAGGGGTACATGACATTGAGAGAGCTATCAGACTGGCCTCGAGAGCACCCATATTGGGGACACTGGACTTTGATAAGGGAGAGTTACTAAGGGCAATTAATGATCGCCTGCTGGATATTGACACTGCAATGGATGAATCAACAAGGCTGAGACTGTTGGAGTTTGGCATCAAATGTGGGACTAGCAGAAATGGACGTGAGAGAGGATGCATCCGTCATATGTACAACCAGCGTGATACAGGTACAATTAGCATTCATACTCTTTGACAATTGCTGAGGGAGACTGAGCACCTATGGGTTTGCCCGTAGTGCAGTGAGGTCGATTCTGATTAACAATAACAATATCATATAAGCACCATGTTGATCACATCAAACAGAAGTGCAAGAGAAGTCTGGCAGCCCTAAAAACAATGGCTGTGTGCTTGAAACAGAGACTACTGTTTCATCCTGTATCATCAGCTGGTCTTGTCTGTAATCGAGTATGGCCTGGGAATACTTACACAGTCAGTATCACAATGTGAATGACTGGAACACATTCGAAATGAAGGGATGCGTATAGTCTTGGACTGTACTTGAGATACACCCATTGTGATGATGTGGCACATGCTTGGATTACTGTCAATTAGATCCAGATATACGATGGCCCAGGTAAAAGCATATATGCGAGTAACCACAGATAGAAGGCATCCAACACATGAGAACATAGCTGACATCAAAGGAGCAAGAATAAAGAGGGAGATGTCATGGATGGCACAGGCAGAGGCTATGATTGGTCAGGTGACCAGGGTTGAAAATATATCTAAAGGGGAAGAGTGGAGTAAGTCGGGAGAACTGGATAAACTACCAGCAGGTCATCATTAGCCTTGGCAGAGAGTGCAGATCTTGGGGCAATGGAAAAGCAGAGCTGGAGATTAATCAGCAGATAAATGATAATGCTGGGGATGATGATGCCATTGTGTACATTGATGGGTCTGTAATCTGTGGTAATAAATCAGGGTGGAGCTTCTCTGCTAGAGTAAAGGGCAAAACCGTCACTGAACATAATGGGGCTTACATGATAACAACCTCCAGCGTGAGAATGGAAGTAGAAGCAGTTATTGCTGCCTTAAGATGGCTGTCTGAGACTTTATTAACAGTTATTGTATCAGTCTCACAATCCATGCTTCAAAAGGTCCAAAATGGATGGCCCCGACATGAATGGAAAACCTCCATTGAAGCTTCAAATCTTCAAGAACTGATATGGATCTACTGTGCTGGTCATGCAGGGGTACGAGGCAATGAAAGAGCTGACAGACTAGCTTCAAGAGCACCCACAAAAGGTGCATTGGACATGGATAAGAGAGAAATACTGAAGGCAATTCATGATCGCCTATTAGAGAATGACACTGCAATCGATGAATCATCAAGGCTAAGACTGCTGGAATTTGGCATCAAACGTTAGACCAGCATGGATGGACGTATGAGAGGACGCATCCGGCATGGATACAACCAGTGCGCAAAAGGAACAATTAGCATCATACCCTTCGGCATTTGCTGAGGGAGACTGAGTACCTATGGGTTTGCCCAGAGTGCAATGACGTCGACTCTGATTAACATTAACATTAACAGAGTTTTTTAACAAAGGCAAAGAAGATAATTGGCTCAACAGAATAGCTTCGAGTTAAGTGGACTTTACTTTACTTTCAATAAAAATGGAAGTGGTATCACATAAATATAACACAGTAGTCGAATATGAATAGTTAATCTTTAAAATGATTCATGAAAAGGGTTGTTAGACAGGGATGTGTGATGTCACTAGATCTATTCAATCTGTACAGTGAAAAATATAATAAGATCCATAGAAGACTTATCAGGTGTACCAGTTGATGGACATAATATAAACAACTTGAGATATTCTGATGATAGAGTCCTAATAGCAAAAAGTGAAATATATATTTTATAGGCTGAGATTTTAAAATTAAGGTTGCATGCATATCCGTGACAAGCGATAAACCCATAATAGTAGTCAAATGAAAGAGTTAAATCAAAGAGTTAATCAACAGGGAAATAGCTGAAGTATTATTTTCAACTAGGATGCAATTTTTGTTTGACTAGTGAGCCTTCATGGCATGTTTAAGCTTGTATTATCTTTAGCATTTATTGTTTTCATGGCTTGAAATAAAACATATATGTTATCATTATTTCTACAGAGCTTGAATAATGATTTCATCATTCCTTTTACTTTGTAGTTGGAAGCATCATTCTGGCCACCGACCAGAACAACAGCTTTATTGCGACAGCAGATGTAGAAGGGTTTGTGAAGGTGTGGGAAATCCAGGAGTATGCTGTTAGCCTAGTTTATCAGCCCATTACTAATCCTCCTAGTAAGAATGTGATACATTTGATATCTTTTAGGAAATTGCAACATACTTTTATCTTTACTGCAGTGGTTTGATTACCTGTCAGCACATTTTCTTGGTAATGATCATTTGTTCCAGAAATTAAAAGTTCACAACACTATAAATTTAGCTTAATTTTGGATACAGTTTTCTTCTTTTTTTTTGTTTTTAAGAATGAAGTAACTCATGACAAAATATTAATTGCATGATCTCTTCTGCTGTGTGTTTCTGCAGCACTGAAGTCATATTTTCAACCTCATCAAGACCAGATTAATTCTTTGGAGATTTGTGAGAGAAATGAGAGGTTACTTATCATCTCAGCCTCTTCTGATTGCACTGTAGCATTGTGCGACCTTAATGGAAATAGAATTGGCATTTTTGGGCAGGTACTTCTTATAATGTTTATCTTCAATCAGTAATCGAAATCTGATATTAACTCTTTCAGTACCAAACAAAAAGTAGGTTTGGCCCAAACAAAAATGGCCACCCTGTGTGTTTACTGTAGTCGTTTGGAATTTATTTTTAAAAATGTTCAAATGCATAAATACCTTTGTTGTATATGAAAATAAAGTTAAATGGATGTATATTACTCTTGTGCATCAAGTATAAAAGCTTTCATTGAAAAAATATTAGTTATCCAAGGTAAAATGGAGGCTGAAAGAAAAAGGCGATGAAAAATTAGACCAAAAGTATTCACTAAAATTCATCTAGAATTGTTCCCCAGGAGAATATCTAAAGGTACACTTTCAAAATATCACAAACAGATGTATTCTAACAAAGCACAATCAGTTTTTAGTCAATAAACACTCAGGAAATTTTTTTTTTTTTTTTTCGTACGCCCGCTAATACTCGAGGCGAAATCTCAGGTTATTTTTTATGTCTAACCTGACATTGATTTTTACGTGAGTATCCTATTTTCTTGTACAGAGACAAGTGTCCCTCGCCATTCAGGCAGATACTTGCCATTTTCGGAGGTACCCATTAGAGCTGGGTCGGCTCAGGAGCCGCCAGTCCCTGGTCGACGACACTCCTTCAAATGTTCTCACCAGGTCTCGAGTTAATCCAGTCCAAATCCCGGTCGACGAAAAATCCTCAAATGCCGTCGCCCGGGTTTGATCCTGAATCACCCGGTCGCCAGAGCGGTGTTGTAACCACTACGCTAGCGCGGCTCCATAGGAAATTATTAATTTCACAGATTACAACAACAGGTCACATGCTTGTAAAAACAAGATTTCAGTTTATACGAGGGGAAGTCAGTAAGTAGGTTACAAACTGATATGGGGAAGCTGAAAATGGTATTTGGTAGTTTCTACAGGTGTCATTAGGCGACAGTATCATCCAGCTTTATGATTAGCTTAGGTAGCAGACTGATAGGTGTCGCATGCGCATAGGAAATAAAAATGGCGACCGTGCTCGTGGAGTGTACAAACGAAGAACAGCTCGCTGTTGTGCGGTTTTTTTTTGGGCAAAAGGACTTCCTGCAAAGGATATTCATAAGGAAATGTTTCCTGTTTACAGTGTGAAGTGTTTGTCGCGACAAACGGTACATAACTGGGTTGATAAATTCTCTCAAGGACGCTCAAAAATTGTTGATGAAGACAGACCTGGTCGTCCAGTTGAGATTGCGACAGAAGAATGTGTGCGGCGGGTGGAGGAGATGATTCGAGCTGACAGGCGAATAATGATAGACTTAGCCCCCGAGTGATTTTCACCTGTTTGGTCCACTAAAAGCTCACCTTGGCGGTAAACATTTCGCTGGTGATGCAGAGGTTGAACATGAGGTGCGAATATGGCTGAGACAGCAGAGCACGCACTTCTATGCTGCAGGTTTCAAAGCACTAATACAGGGATGGGATAAGTGTATCAATGTTGGTGGTGATTATGTTGAGAAATAAAGGGGAAATATAAGTGCAATAATACATGGTGTTCAAGTTCGTATCTCATTTTTTTTTTTTTTTCATAACCATTAGTAACTTACTGACTTCTCCTCGTACATCAGGAAGAGGGGATTGAAAATATTATTTACACATGAATGCTGTGTTTGTTATATATGACAATGATTGTTAGTAAATGCATCTTGTGCATAAGATAAAATTATGTCAATGTTAAAGAAGATTATAATGTATTTTACATGTTGACCACGCTTAGTTTTGTTAGCAGTTTAATCTTCGCGGTAACAATTCTATCTGGGGCCAACATATGTATTTTGCATCATTTTAATTGTAAGTGAACGCGATATAAGGTTTACGTCACTAGGTGATTATGACGTAATAAGTTCTGCACTAATTTATGCAGACCGTTAGCTCGAAGCCTTCTGTTAGAATTATTTGTCCTAGTCAGACGTGTTTTATGAGCTCCCGTTTTCGGTAGAGGATTCAAGTACTTTGTCAAGTGGCATGTATATTTTGGAGGCCGCCACTTTATTTATGATGACTCGGACTTATGGAGAAGTTCCGTGAATTGTAGAAAGTAAGTCTACTACCAACTTTTAGCATCGTCACCTCTAGCCCACATTACTTAGATGTTAACCTCTTTAGGCATCTCTAGTACAGCGGCTAGATTTGTACAGATGAATTGAACTGACTGAGACGTTCTATGCCTTGCTGATGATTATTAATGCATGTACTACTATGAAATGAATATCTTGTCGTCTGAATAAACATGTCATGTTATGTGGACCCATCCACGAAGATCTTATCAAGTTTATATAAAATTGAATGCACTGCCTTGACACCCATGTCATTCACCTCCATATCAGCACGATTATACCAACATATCTTACACACAAAACCCCAACGTAACAGTGAGGAAATGGTGTTCCAGTGATGGGGATTCGTATTGTCAAGGATTTTATCATTTGAAGTTGAAGGAACATTGACTGAGAAATTTTTCCAAGATATTGTATGAACTTTACCGTTGGCCAAAATTTGCATAAATTCCTGCTATACTGCGCATGCGTACTGGATATCATGCCAACGCACATTTTTCTGCAAGATGTCAGCTGCTCAAGTCTTGCATGAAACCTAGTATCAGATGTCGGCTTTCAATTTTGCCATGGCCTTCTATCAATTGCTCTGGACTGCCATTTACTGTACCTGAAGGGTCTACAAGTTTCAAGCCACCAGTCTGCCTCCTAGCAAAGCCTTCCATGGTGTATACTGGCGTCAGCGAGGATTGTTCAGCTGTTTAAGCTAAGTAACCTGTCTGTGCATAAATATTTTACCAGGTTACTGTTGGCAGACCCCTACGTAATTTTATGAATTCTATGTCTTTCTGTATACATATTCATGTCTGTTTTCTTTTTGTGGGCGGTTGGGAGGTCGATCTGACAAACGAGGTTCATCTCGAAGCTAATTCGGGCTCATGTCAGATGTTTCTGTAGGGACATTTTGGACATTTCAAACTGTGGTAATTCTGGCTTGAGCAAAACTCACCGAAGTACTGACCACCGTTTGTCTTATCTGATAATTCATATTAGTTGTGACGTTTTGTCCATCTATCTTGTATATGCATTCAGTTCTAGTTTCCTTTTTCTTAGTTATGTCATCGTTTGTTTGTAATTTGTAGGTCTAACCTTGCTCTCGCTTAGTTTTACAAATCAGCTGGTTCTATTTCCGTCGGGTCCTGTCTACGTCTATTTTTAGATTTTTTGTGGTAGATTGACCTAATTTGCTGGTTTCGTCTTTGTTTCACTATTAGAATTTTATTTGTTTACTGCTAATGTTTCTCTGTGTGTCATTTGATCTTGTGGTGTGATATTGTTTTGTATATTACTTTCTTTACTTTCACTATTTCTTTTTCTTTCATTCTAATGTGTTAAATAATAAATTTGCATTGTAAATTATTGCTATAATAATAATAGCCACAATTTGAGTGCTTACAAAGAATTGTAAAGCAATTTGCCATTTATATAATTAACTAGGTGAGTCACAGGTAATTAACATAGCTACCTTGGAATCTTGTATGAGGATTGGAAAGGAGTTTGGTTATAAAGATGAAGCGTTGAAGGAATTTGCCATGACTGAGTTAGCTAAAGCAAAACAAGAATTAGCAGAACAGGAAGTTAAAGAGGAGAAGAGAAAAGAATTAGGAGAGAAGAAAAGAGAATTATAGGAGCAAAAAGCTGAGAAAAAACGTCTCCAGGAGATAGAGGAGAGAAATTTAGAGGAGCAAAATGCTGAGAAAAGACATCTCCAGGAGATAGAGGAGAGAAATATTAAAATGCAATATGATAGAGAGATGAAAGAGAAGAAAGCTTCCACATTAGCGCATGAAAAGGAATTGATGCTTCTTCATTTAGAGGAATTAAAATTAAGGGGTCAAAATGGTAATAATGGTAATTCAAATACTGCTACTTCTTCAGTTAACAATAAGGGTAATGATAGATTTAAATTACCAATATTTAACCCAGCTTTTGATGACGTTTCATGCTTCCTTTCACGCTATGAAAGTGTATGTGTAGCACATAAACTAGAGAAGTCACTATGGGTTGCTAAACTTATGGAATTTTTATGTGGAGAGCCAATGACTGCCATAAACACAGTGGATGAGTCTATTAAAAACGACTATGATGCTGCTAGAGTAGTACTATTAAAACGTTGTCAACTTGATGAAAAAGGATATTGGATGAAATTTAAAACTATGATTCCTGAAACTGGGAAGGACTTCTCAGAATTTGTCGCTGCCATACGACTTACTTTTAATAGATGGGTTCAACTCTCAGGAATTGAGAAATCATATGATAAATATATGGATCTATTGCTAAGGGATAATGTGTTATCCTCAGTGAGCAGGCCATTTGGTTTTTCTTGCAGGAATGCAAGCCATCAAATCTATCTTCTATGGAAGAAATTGCAAAACAATATTATTCCGCACACCCGGGTGCATGTTTTAGCAATAGCCAAATAAAAGATTCTCTCCCAGTGGCCTCAGCTACCACTTGGAACAATAATGTAAGAGCCAGATCTCATAGCCTAGATAGAAATTTCATGCCTAGGAGATATAATGAAAACTATTATAATAGAAATGGTAACTTTAACAAAAATGATAACTTTAATAGAGGTAGGCAACAATTTCGTAATCAGTCACCTCAACACAGAAATAACAACAATTTCCAACAAGGTTCCAATTGGAGAGAACAAAATAATTTTTTTCCCTCAACAGAATAATTGGAGTAATATTAATTCCAATAATTAACATTACCAAAATAGGAATAATAGTCAAAACTTTAGAAGTCAAGGTAATTCTGTTGATCGCCAGAGGCATTTACCCCACGGCTATTGTTGATGTTCATACCCCATTTTTTTCAGGAAAGGTCAAGGTATGCTTATTGAAGAATCCAATAGCTGATTTAACGGTTGGTCGTATCCATGGGAGCAGAGATTGCTCATCAGAGCAGGTTGAACTGTGGGAACGACAACACAAGTTCTCTGCATACACTGGCATTGATATGGCTCAGTCACCTGCCAGCAATTACCATACAGGTGGCACAGTATTTTCCAGTTTTGGTCTCTATACCATTTTGGAGGATGATGAGGTTGCACCTTATGATAATCATAACAGTGCTATCATATTTGATATTTCTGTAAGTAAGGACCTTAACTCTATAGGTACGACAGTTGTCACTCAGTTTGACCATGTTGTGTCTACATCTTATGATGTTCCTATACATAAGTACACGTCTATTGCAACTACAACCTTGCACACTAATTTTTTCTCATCTTTGTGGCCTTTGTTCACTGGAATGATACTATCATCTCTCCTGACATGCTATCATGTCATTGGGAGCTTATCTTTTTATAATCACACACATTTTCTTCGCAGAATGTTGTTGGTTATTTTTTCCTTTTTGCTTTTAATACGATGTCTTGTGCTAATGACACTGGTCATTTGGCAGTGATGGAACATTCCACCAATGACATGCCTATGCATTTCATGTCACATCCCGTGATGACTCAGGAAGTTCAGTCATCATTTGTTCTCTTACCTAGTCATTTGCTCGTACGTGATGTGTTTATTTTCGGCTTTTCTTGTGTGAAATACTTCTTATGTCATTTCCACTTTGGCAATATGTCTCTATGTCCTTATATTATTTCGGTGATAGACATTACTTTTGTTGATTATTATCCTCATGCTCAGTCCATACAGCATGAGTCATTTGACCTGTCTTTCACTAGATACTATGGGTGTCGGGAAGAATTTCAGCGGCAAGCGCGCAGTGTCAAGTCTCGTCCGCTTCGCGCTGGTGACTCAGTGTGTGTCCGTAGTTGTGATGTGCTACGAAGCGAATGGAATAATTTGTCTTCTCTTTGTTACTTTCACAATTGCCTCCACAGCTGGCGGAGTTGTGGATTAAAGTTGCTACCATAAGTGAAATGGGTTCATTTTCGATACAAGACAACAGGAGGCTGAGACGCTTGGGAGTCATGACCCAAGTGGGCCCGCCCCCCCTTAGAGTGTAAAGGAGTATGTAGGGCCGAAACACTTGTTGGACGGGGGGACACCTTCTGATGATCAGATTGCTTCCTGTTGTATCGCTCTGTAAAGAGTTTCCTATCATAGTTACATGGTCAAACCAGTGACGATCGGGAAAAGACCGATTGACTTCTGGAAAGACAGATGACACTGGGAAAGACTAGAAACCGGCTGACCGGGTTAGCACCCCGTAAGCTGTATTCAATTGCTACAGGACCCAAAAATGATAGATGCCCCCAGGATTCACCGAAAGGGGGGGAGAATGATGAATCCACAGGCGCCTCATTGGAATTGACCAGACCCATTACACGGACTTCGAGCTCTGAACAACGGCTGGAATTTCCATGTGCCTGTGGTAGGGAATTCTCTACTCAGAGAGGAATGAAAATCCACCGAATGAAAAAGGGGTGTGGGAGGTCAGCTGGGGGAGATCAACAGCGCTCTGTCTCGACGGATAAGACGTTAGAAGAACGCAGCTAGGAGTCAATCCACAGTGCTGAGTACATTCAAGTTGATCTGCCTGATGATGATCTCACACACCTCTTGGATGGGAAGAGAGATGCAATCAAGTTTCCACCTGCCAGTGCAAAAGGGCTTTGGGAACAGCTGGACAAAAGAGTTGGATAACAACCTGAAGCAGATAACTTTGGAGAAGAAGCTGGAAATCTTCGGCGACATAATATATCTGCACTGTCGCAAAGTGTTCGGAGTGAGGGAGGCAAGGGAAAGTAACCCACCACAAAAAAGTAGAAAACAAATTAAAATAGAAGAAATCAGGAAACAGAAGAAGCATGCCCGAAAACTTTTCAAGAATGCAGTTGCCACAGAGAAGGAAGGGTTACAACAGGTTTGGGAGCACCTGAAAGGCCAACATAATGCCCTTTGTAGAGCAGAAAGGTTGTGCAGGAAGAGAAGGAAGACTCGAAGGGATAGGGAAAGATTCTTCAGGGAGCCCTTCAAGTTTGCCAAAGAACTGTTTGAGCAGTCACGGTTGGGTACGCTAAACATCAAGAAAGAAGACCTGGAAGAACACCTTAGAATAACATATTCAGATGGTCGCAGAGATGAGCCGCTCAACAGCATGGCAGGCCTTAAATGGCCGAGTAAGCCAGGAGCTGAATTTAACACCAAGCCCCCAACGGTGCAAGAGGTAGAAAGCATTGTCCAGAAAGCTCGGTGCAAGTCAGCTCCAGGTCCCAATGGTGTTCGATATGTGGTGTATAAGAGATGCCCTGAAGTGCTCAAACGACTGCTTCATTTACTGAAGAATGCGTGGAAAACCCAGCTTGTAAGCAAGGAATGGAGAAAGGCGAACGGAGTCTACATCCCAAAGGAGCAAAATTCCACAGACATCAGTCAGTTCAGGCCAATCTCACTACTCAATGTGGAAGGGAAGATATTTATCTTAGTGATGACGAAAAGACTCACTACATACCTCCTGGCAAATGGGTACATTGACACTACCATTCAGAAAGGAGGTATCCCAGATACACCAGGATGTCTAGAGCATGCCACAATGATCTGGGAAGCAATCCAAAAGGCAAAGTCTGACAGAACAAACCTCCATGTAATCTGGTTGGACCTAGCGAATGCTTATGGATCCGTTCCACACCAGATGTTGTGGCAGGCCCTAGAAATGTATCATGTTCCACAAGAGATTGCAGCAATGCTGTATTTCGCAGGGTTTGCTGTCAGATTTTCAACCAGAGAGTACACAATGAAGTGGATTGGCCTTGAAGTTGGAATTGCGATGGGGTGTACCATCTCTCCGATACTATTCGTGATGGCTATGCAGGTAATCCTCAATGCGGCTGAAGGAATGGCTATAGGTCCAAAGCTCGGTGGAATGTGTCACATGCCACTGCTCAAAGCATTCATGGATGACACAACAATTCTGACATCAGATGAACATCAGGCCCGGAGGATGTTAGAACGCCTGGATGAACTAGTCAGCTGGTGCAGAATGAGCTTCAAACCCAAGAAGTCGAGAAGCCTATTAGTCAGGAAAGGGAAGATAGCAGAGGACATATTCATGGTTTCCAACCAAAGAATCCCTACTGTCATTGAGGAACCTGTTAAAAGTCTTGGCAGGGTGTACGATGCCTCATTAAAAGACTCAAAGGCAGTGCAACAGACAATAGAAATGGCAGACAGAGGGCTACAGATCATAGACCAAAGCAGACTCCTGGGAAAGTTCAAACTGTGGTGCCTCCAGTTCATGTTGATACCGAAGTTGCTGTGGCCACTGCTTATATATGAAATAAGCACAAGTACAGTGGAAGCTATAGAGCAGAAGGTCAACAAGTTCATGAGAAAGTGGCTAGGGGTACCACCAGGTCTGTCAGATGTAGCACTGTACTGCAAAAAGTCAAAACTTCTGCTTCCTTTCAAGTCAGTTGTTGAAGAGTACAAAGTTGGAAAGGCAAGGCTTGCAATGATGCTACGCGAGTCAGCTGATGACGTGGTTAAGTCCATTCAGCCCACACTGAAAACGGGAAGGAAGTGGAGAGTGGAAGAAGCTGTTGATGCTGCCCAAGAGTCGCTCAAACTGAGGGAGGTAATCGGATACACACAAACGAATAGACGGAGATTTGGTCATGGAGACATCCACTGGTGGTCCAAGGCATCAAGCAGGGAGCACAGAGACATGGTAGTTCAGGAGATACGAGGAGCTGAGAATGATAAGAGGTTGCAAAAAGCAGTGCAGCAGGTCCAACAAGTGTTGCATGACGGTTTGCTCTGAACAATGTTCCATGTGATATGAATAAAACACTTATAAATTTCTGGCCATTGTTTCTTTCTTGATATGTTTGTTTTTTTTATTCAGTGATCATGCATCGTGCCTTCGATGGAAGATTAAGCGAATGCGGGGGTGGAAGATTCCGAACAATACTTGAACCTTGGAATACGATTGATTTGATAAGTCATTTCATTGAGTCCATACATTTAATTCACAGTTATACACACAGGATGATCATTTCAAATAGGAGTAGAACAGAAGTCCTTATCAGTCATGCATAAATTAATCAATAACGTAGACTGCTGGTTTACGTGTCAATGTCCGTTATGAGGATACAATGCAGTATTGTCGTCAGAACATCACAGCTATATGCACGCGCAGCTAGACATGGCTACCTGCCGACAGTGAGACTGCGAGTCCGAATATTTCATATGAATTTGACGATTATTCTTCTCCTTCTGAGAATTCTAGTTAAATACTAACCTCCATCAATTTCCCTCTCATATAGAGTTCTAGGACTGACCCTGGTCCATCAAAAAATACACATATAAATGGCTATATCATGCCATTGAATTGGAAGGTTAGAAAAACGCAGCTATTCAGCTTGGCGGTCAAGTAACAAGGGGTAGCGTTTCTTAGTTACCGACTGTGTCCTAAACAACGCTATACACGTCATGATCGATCGTGTATGGAGCGTTCAAAAATTGAAACATCTATCGCAATATATTAAATGCCTTAACCTTTACAATTGCACGTCTGATAACCTTTAGCAGACGGCGTTAATATCATATACCGTAACAATTCCCTGTACACCGGGGAAAAAAAAAATCGATAGATTTTTTTTTCAAGATCTATCCGACTTAACAATTTTTTCAAAAAAAAAAAAAAATTTAACACAATTGTGACATATGGCCGACGATGTTCTGAGTAGAACCGTGTTGCGGTCATGTCAACTAACTATTTGTCATAGTCATCTAACATTAATCACATGATATATCAATTATACATATTATTATATCAACTAAATAAAATGTCCAATGTTAATAGTGAATGATAGAATTAAATTAAAGTAAGGTCTGTCGTATTAGTATGTCATATAGGAATTAATTTGACTAATTAAAATTAAATTAATGAATTAAACTAAGAGTTAAATTATTAAGATTCTAATGTAACGCGATGTTATGAGAGAAGAAAAAAACAAAATAAGTGAGAAGAAATAGAAAGAAATTCGAATATAAGTTTAACTTAATTGTGTGTGTTAACTGATTCCGTACGTAATTATTTTCAGCTCTGGACGGAATTATTTTTAAGCCCCAAAAATTTACACATACATAATTTACGTTTACTGACAATGTGTGTCTAATCATGAGTTAAGTATAACATATTATATATCAAATTAAAGTACTTTGGATGAACAATATAAATCCATATGCCTTTCTAGCTAATTTTATATTATGTTTATGTTATAACAGATAACATGTACACGGAAAAAAAGATAACTTGAAATTTTGAACAAAAATTTTCGACTTACGTAAGGCTTGTAACATAAATTGTTATCACAATACAGTTTCACTGCTCTCTTTGTGCAGGTAATCCATTTAGAAACACAGAAAAAGTAAGAAAGTTATGGTTGATCACACAGTTTGTTCACTGTTCACATATTAGTAACATATCCTGTGTGTTTTTCGGCCATTATGGCGATACGACAAAACACGATTAAAGATGAAGATAAATGTGAAAAAATCCATTCAAACGCAAATAAAAGACGTTGAAGCTTGTTGAAATTTGCCCAGTTTTGTGTTTACTTCCGTTCGAGATAAATTCCGGGCAATATAAAATATCAGAATAGAAAGAAACAATGAAATAAATCAGCGTCTTTTAAAAGATCTTACGTCTACAGCGTTCGGCCATTGCATCTATTATTAGATCTTGCGTACGGAATCAGTTAAGTGTTAGTGAATAATAACTATCTAATTTAACTAACTAAATAATGTATAGGTACATTAAAAAAAATATTAATCTAATACTTGTGTGAGATTTATTTTCTCTTTTCATAATTTCTTCTTTTTATATTTCGTTCTCTTTTTTTGTTCTTTCATTTCATTTTTTTCTCACATTTCATTTTATTGATAATAATTCAATTAAGAAGTTAAGTTAACTAATTAATTAGTATAGGATATGATGATCCATCCGTAGTCTTGATCCTGATGAATTCTTTTAGGCAAAAATGTTCAAACGTTTACGTTGGAAAGAAATGTCATTTATCACTGCATCCAAGAATTAAGTGCACATAGGATAATAAGTTCGACTTGTCGTCAGATATTGTTCCATGATTGTTCAACGAATATTCATATATCGTGTATGGACGTTAGACGAAGTTCCAATGTCAAATTGTGTACCCCGAATGTCTTTTAGTTCAATTCTGTGATGCATACAGTGTTTATAAAGTTTAAATTGAAGGCAAGGTTAGTTCCTTTATAGTTGATATGTTTTAGGAATGTTAATGTTGATTATTCGTCGTCAATAGGATTACGTGACAACGCATCCGCAACAATATTTTCAGTGCCAGGAATATGTTCAATGGAAAACTCAAATGGCTGTAGGATGATTGAATATCTGGCGAGTTTCTGGCTTTTATGATTACATCGACGCAAGGATGCTACAGCACGTTGGTCCGTCTGTATGGTGAAGGGAGCACCAAGCAGGAACTTTTCGAGTTTAGTTATTGCCCATATCACAGATAAAAGTTCCTTGTCGACTGTTGAATACTTTGTTTCTGCAGGCTTTAGCTTTCTTGAAATGTATAAGGTAGGATGTAGAATGCCGTCATGGTTCTGGAGCAGGCATGCACCAATGCCGTAGTTACTAGCATCTGTTCGTAAGAAAAATCTTTTGGAAGCATCGGAAAGTCTTAAAATTGGTTCATGCGAGAACAAATTTATAATTTTGTTGAAAGTTTCATTGCATGTACCAGTCCATGTCACCTTCACCGGCATGTCTTTCTTTAACAATGAAGACAATACAGCCGTGATGGATGACAAGTTTGGTATGAATCTACTGTAATATTGAACAAGTCCTAACAAACTCCTGACCTGTTTCTTCGTCTGAGGAACTGCTATGTTTAGAATTTTGGAGACTGTACTAGGTAACGTTTGGATATATCCCGATCCAATGATATGTCCCAAAAAGGTTATCTCATTACACGCGATTTGCACCTTTGTAGGTTTAGCAGTTAGATGATAATTCCTTAGAGTGTCGAAAACATATCTAAGTCCCGAAACATGTTCCTCAAACGACGAACTAAACAAGCATATGTCGTCAATATATGTAATAACGTCTGGTCTACCTGATAAAATTTGTCGCATCAGGCGAATGAAGGTAGCTGGCGCATTAACAAGCCCAAAAGGCATCACATTCCACTGGTATAGACCTTGTGGAGTGGAAAATGCGGTGTAGTACTTAGCCTTTTCGGTCAGTGGTATCTGCCAATAACCTTTAGTTAAGTCTATCTTACTAAATATAGTTGCGTTGGATAGACGTGGCAGTAAGTCGTCGATAAGTGGATGTGGTTCGCTGTCAACTATAGTCTTAGCATTTAATTTTCTATAATCAACACATAGTCTGATGTTATTGTCCTTCTTCCGGACAATCACTAATGGAGAAGAGAATGGCGAATTACTAGTCTCAATGATTCCCAGAGACAACATCTGTTCAAGTTCCTTAGTAGTTTTAGCAAGGAAATGTAAAGGAACAGAATAAGGATGTACACGAATAGGTGTATCATCATTGAGAGTAATGTCATGACTGATAGCCGATGTGCGACCCGGGACGTCGGTCAATACATCTGGATAAGATTGTAATAGATTAGCAATCTGTAGACGCTGTTGCGGTGTAACCGTTGAAGAGATGGTTACATCCCGCCAAGATTCAGTAGGTTGAACTACTGGTACCGGTAACGGTAACTGTACCTCAGGAAAAGAAGATTCTTCTTCCTGGATGACAGATAAGTTAGAATAATAACAAGTAGATACTGTGTTGTCATCTAGTTCATGAAAAATTGACTGTAAGTGTTCAGGACGTGTATGAAATTGCTTGAGCATGTTAATATGAAATATCTTTTTGTGTCCCTTGATATCTAAGACGTAATCAACGTCGGAAATTTTATCAATGACTTTGTAAGGACCATTCCAAGATATCAATAATTTATTGTTATTGTGAGGAAGTAACACATAAGCCTCGTCGCCTGGGAATAATTGGCGTAATCGTCGGGACCTATTTTGTAGAGATCGAGCCTTAGCTTTTGCAGCCTCAGAAGAAGCTGTTGCCAACAGGCAAGACTCAATAATGTTCTTCCGAAGATTAATCACGTACTCGTAAGATGACTGAGTGTCCTGAGTCATCTCCGCGTCAATTAATAAGTCTTTTATTAGTCCCATAGGACCTCTTGGGGGAGCACCAAAAACTAATTCAAAGGGAGAGAAGCCAGTTTGTTCATGCGGTACCTCCCGATAAGCAAATAGAACAGCTGGGAGTGCTTTGTCCCAGTCATGAGGGTGCTTAGCAGTAACCTTATGTAGTAGTTGTTTAAGTGTACGGTTAAGTCTTTCAACCGCACCATTACTCATCGGATGATAAATACTACTTAAATTCCTATCAATGTTCCAAGTTTTCATAACTTCCTTCATGGTGTCAGATATTCTTCTTCTTCTTCTTGCGATCGCATCTTTGATGATTACACCGTCAGACGAGTTCTCATGATGAATTCGACTGTTGTTTGAAGTTCCTCTTTAACTCCATATAGCTTTGAGTTTAGTGTTGAGTCATTGGGCCAGTATATCTTTCTTAACTGGTCATACAGAGGACAGTCCTGTAGAACATGCTCAGCAGTTTGTTCGTTTAATCCACATGTGCACAGTGGTGAAGCAGACAATCGTAGCTTGTGCATGTGTTTATTCAGTTTGTTATGCCCTGTCCTGAGTCGAAAAATAGTTGTCTGTCCCTGCCGGTCGAGAGTGTGATAGTCGTCTTTGGGTTGGTTCTGTTCTCTTCTGATAGTCTGGATAGCTCTCTTTTTCTCAAAGTATGTGACTTCATTATCTTCTTGTTCACATTCTCCTCCCTTTTTTGCAAGTTTATCTGCCTTTTCATTTCCGGGTACACCACAATGAGATGGTACCCACTGAAGTATGGTTCTCTTTTTGGCAGCTACCTTGTTTAGTTCATTTCTCAGATGCGGGAGTTTACCACCCTTGAGAGCTTGCAGGACAGACAGTGCATCTGTGAGGATGACTACCTGGTGGCAGTCAGAGTTGGTGTTATAAATCATATTTGCAGCTTGCTCTAGAGCTTGAACCTCAGCTGTATAGTTGGAACAGAATTTACCAGTGGGAATGTGCCTAGTCTCATAGTGGTTGTCAGGATATGAGATAAAGATACCGGCACCTCCATTCCTAACAGCATTAGTTGCTGATCCATCTGTATAGGCATGTATCCATGATTGATCGGGATAGCTTTCTTGGATCATACTCAATGTAGCAGTTCGTTTTTGCAGATCATTATACTCACATCCACTTGTGAGACCACTGACTGATGTATTAATTTGGAGGGCACTGCTGGCCTGCTCCCATGGTACAGGGTATAGGGTGGGCTTCAGTGGTGTTGTCTTCATGGATAGGTCTTCTTGATGCTGTCTTATAAGTCTTTTCCCCCGATGCACAAAGCTGCTACGCTTTAGACGTCCCAATGCCAGATCATCTAGTCTTGCCTTCATTGGGTGCATTGGCATACTGTTGTACTTTTCCATCTGGATCATGGTTTTTGTGTCTCTTCTATGGGACAATGTCTGTAATCCAGCAACCTTCTGCATCTCTGTTATTGGTGTAGTTTTCATGGCTCCTGTAATGAGCCTGAGAGCTTGATTTTGCACCTTGTCCAAAGACTGCAGATGTGAGTTAGCAGCTGATGACCATGCTGCTGAGCTAAACTCTAAGTGTGGTCTTATTACTCCATTATAAATCTTCTTTAGATTTCGTTCATTTGCTCCCCAGTTGGTACCTGCTAATTTTCTGAGTATGCCTAGTCGTCTTCGGGCCTTTCCTTCTGCATTTTCAATATGCTTATTCCATGTAAGCCTTTGGTCAAATGTCACCCCAAGATAGGTGGGGTAGCTTTCTTCCTTGATCACGGTTGTCCCTAGGTGTATGTTAGCTGATTTGTCCTTGGGGGCGAGGGAGAACAGTGTTGTGGAGGTTTTGTCTGTGTTTATTGTGATAAGCCATTTCTCTGCCCATGACACTAGCATGTCTGCTGCCCGCTGCATTCTATAATTTGCTGTGGTGACATTTTCATCAGCGCACCAGAGTACTAGGTCATCTGCATATAAGGCAGCTTTAACTCCTGCAGGGAGATCTTTCACCAGGTCATTGATGTAAACAAGGAAGAGTGTTGGGGAAATTACTCCTCCTTGAGGTACCCCCTGATGGAGCAACACTTTTCTGCTCTGCAGACCGTCAAGAGTGACTCTAGTTCTCCTGTTATGCAAGTATGACTGGATCCATTTCATCATGTTGCCTTGGATTCCACTTCTCCTAAGTTTTGCAATGAGGCCATCTTTCCACACCTTGTCAAAGGCCTGCTTGAAGTCGACCCAGATCGTTAGGACCTTTTTCTTCTCCTGGAAGGCATCTTCTATTGCTTGAGACAAGTAAGTAACTTGGTCTTCTATACTGTAGCATTCTCTAAATCCAGCTTGTTCCGGCACCAGGATCTGCTCAGACTCTAAATACCATTTCAATCTGTGGTTGACTATTCGCTCCATAGTCTTCCCAACACAGCTTGTGAGACTGATTGGCCGGTAACTTGCAGCCTCGGTCTTACATTTCCCTTTCTTTAGTATGGGTATTGTGATGGCTTCTCTCCATACTTGGGGTACCGTTCCTTTCAACCAGCTGTGGTTGAATATCTCAAGCAGTTTTGTCTTTGCTGCTGAGCTCAGATTTACTAGCATTTCGTTGCTGATTTTGTCTGGGCCGGGTGACTTTTGAAACTTAAGCTTGGAAATAGCCTTCTGTAGTTCTCCTAGTGTGATGGGTTCCCTCATTGGGGCAGGAGTATCTGTCTGTCCCATGGTTGCCAGTATTTCTTTTCTTATCTCTCTCTGATGGTCTATGTTAATGGGTAAGTTGCTTTCTGAACTGTATCTTCTAGCAAACAAGTCTGCAGCTTGTTTTCCTCTGAAAAGTTTGCCACCTTCATCCAATGTGATAGTCTGCCTTGGTGAGGAATGCTCTTCATTTAGAGACTTGACTAATCTCCAAAGTTTCCTGCCGTCTTTCTCAAGGTTCAGCGATGCCGTTTTAGTTCTCCAGCTTTTCCGCTTTTCTTCTAGCTTTGTTCTCTGAAACTCTGCTACAGCCTTTTTCCATTTGTTGTGAGTTTCAAGTGAAGGCTGAGACTCTGCGTCCTTTCTAGCCTTGTCCATAGCTTCCTGACGTTCTTGGAGTGTGCTGGACCAGTATGGTATGTAGTTACGCCGGCATCCTTTGGGAATGGTTTCTTTTGCAGCTTGTAGTATGCATCTGTTGAAGTCTTTTACCACTTCATTAATGTCTCTGTTCCGTACCTTGAGGGTAGACAGCAGCGTGTTCACCTGATGCCTGAATAAACCCCAGTTGGCTTTTTTGTAGTTCCATCTTGTAATGGCTGGGCCTGTACTGAGAGTTGCACTCTGGACAGTAAGAAAGATTGGGCGATGGTCGCTTCCCCCTAGTTGGTCTCCTACTTCTCTACTAATAGATCCAGCTATATCTGGTGTGGAGAAGGCAAGATCTGGTGTTGAAGTTGTGTGCCATCCTCTGGAGTAGAAGGTAGGAGTATCTGTGGCATTATTGACTAGGATTAGGGAGTGATCATCTTGCCAAGTTTCAACCTCTTCACCTCTGTGATCCAGATGGTTATAGCCCCAGCTCTGGGAGTGGCTATTAAAGTCTCCAACTGCTATAAAGTTGGTGGCTGGTACCTGTATAGAGCTGAGACTCAGGGGTTTGTTGTTCGGACAGTAATAGTTCAGGAGTTCTATTTCCATCTTGTCTACCTTTATCTGCAGCAGCTGATATTCTGCTCCATCCATGAAGGTTTTCCTTTCGTGTGCAGGAATGTTATTCCTTACAAGAGTAAGTACTCCTCCTTTTCGTCTATCTTGTCTGTCGGATCTGAAGCATTGATATCCCCTTATTTTAAAGGTTTGATCTGCTTTCAAGTGAGTCTCTTGGATACAGCAAACACTGACTTGCTTCTCATACAAGATGTTTTCCAGCTCTGTCTTTTTGCTGTATCCAGCCTGCTTGCTGTTCACTCCCTCTGCATTCCAGTGCATCATGACAAGTGGCACTCTGGGTTTCTCTTTTTCTGTTTTGTTTTGGTCAGTAGTTCTCCTCCGCCGTCTGCTGACTCCACAAGACGGTCTAGAGGGTCCTCCAGTAGCTGAGGGTGGGCTCTGTCGAGGCTCAGAGCCCGGCACTGCACCTGCCTGGTGGAGCTCCACAGGGCGAGCACCAGAACGAGATTTATTTGACGGTGTACTCTCCATAGAAAAAAAAAAGCGAGTTGCATGATACTGTGGTTTCCGGTGCGCCTTCTGGCCCAGTATCTACGACTTTAGCACCTGTTCAACGGGAGAGTGGGCTCATCCCTAATCTGTTTATGTTCCCAGTAGTAGACTATTCGCAAGCAGCCTGGGGGTGTCACTGCTCTGCGCGGACCTTGTTTACCGAGGCGGCGTCCGAGCTCGTATGGTGAAAATATGGTTGCGTTATCTTCAAAATAGCCCTGTCTTTCCCGTGGCTTTTCTGCCATCCTGCAACTTTGAGTTAGGGAGTTCTGAGCTCCAGTCTCTTTCCCAGGCATTTTATCCTGGCCTGGCACGCATACAGAGGACCCCACTTCTGGTTCTAAGTTAGCAGTTGGGGATAGGTGGGGTAGCACACTGTGCATTCCCCGTCATCCAGGGGGCTCTCCAACTATGCAGAGCTTGCACAATGCTGTGCTCTGGTTCTGGGCTCTCCCAAGGAATCCTCACGTCCTGCACAGAGCCACTTCCCGATACCCACCACCTGCCAACCCTCCATTGTAGAAATCTCCTGCATGCGGCCATCCAGTCAAGAGCCAGTATTAAGTCTGGTGCCCAAGTGATCCCCCCAAGCTCAGTGTGCAATGCTGGGTTCTCATCATGCTGCAACACAGGAGGGATTGTGATGCTCAGCCATCTCTCTCAATTCTGCACCGATAAGTGACATCGGGGACTTAACTTTGCCTCAGTACTGGGAGGCCCCGTTTCCGGGTACACCACACACAGCCAATTGAGGCAACGGTCGCCATGGGCGTGATAGACGACAAACAGTGAAGAATGAGGCAAGAAAGCATTTAACCCATGAAGTGGGGGTGGATTGGTGCAGACCAGAGCATGTACCACTCGCCGGTGGGTTCTGCATCTACACCTATAGGGTTCCACCCACTCCTCAGCCCATTTAGTCTGGCCCCTCACCCAGGACCTGTCCGGCTTGGGTGACCCTGCCAGGAGTAAAACTCCCGCCGGCATAGCTCCCGGGATCATTGAGGCGCTCAAGCTCTCCAACCACGGCAAGGTAGGCTTACATGTGGAGAGTGTGTCAGATATAAACTGTGACCCATGGTCTGATAAAAGTTTTCTAGGAAACCCTATTCTAGAAAAGATGAGATGTGGTGCATCAGCTACATCTGTGGTAGTGGTGGTCTTTAATGGGATAGCTTCTGGCCATCGTGTGCACAAATCAATGCACGTAAGGACGAATCTATGTCCTCTGGCCGATGGTAGCAATGGACCAATAATATCTATTGCCATCTTGTCAAACGGTCTTACTGAGATATCGCAAGCCTGAATAGGCGCCGTGTGAAAAGCTCCACGTGCTTTCACTTCTTGGCATGTAGTACAGGAACGTACATACTGCGAAATATCTCTTGACACTCCTGGCCAAAAGAATGAAGACAGTACTCGAGATCGTGTTCGAGTATATCCCATATGTCCAGCACAATGTGAGTCATGTGCATGTTGAAGAATGTACCGTCTAAAAGTATATGGGACCATAACTTGTTGTTTCATTTGTGATTTGTCATTAAAACATCTAATCAATATGTCATTTTTAATAACAAAACAATGTTTGTTATTATTACCTGAGGATAGATTGTCAACTTTATCAACCAACTTAAAAAATTTTTTTAAAGATTTATCCTCTTTTTGTTTGGTTGCAAATGTTTCCCTGTCAATAGGTGAATTGACTACAAATTCCTCTTGGTTGTCTGCATCCATTTTATTATCATCAACTTTCTCCATGAGTTGAGTCTGCGCTCTAGTCGTCACGGCGTTTCCAGTGCATAGGTTATGTTTCTCCCATTCTATAATCTCATCTGGAGTACAATCTTTACTGCCGTGTATACGACCAACCATCAGATCAGCTATAGGCTTTTTTAGCATACATACTTTTACGTTCCCTGTGAAAAAAGGTGTGTTAACATGAATAATAGCTGTGGGGTAAAACTCAATAGTTCCCCCAAAAGTCATGCAACGGACATATTCCCCCGTTGCACAGCTAGGATGTACCAGCGACTGTCGTACACCAATCGTTGTGGATCCTGAATCCCTCAGCACTGAGACGACGGATCCATTAACTAATCCCCTGTTAAAAATTAGTAGGCCTGTTCCATCGTTGACTGCAAGACCTACCTCTGGTGTAATATGTCCGCAGTTAAGCACTGTTTCTTTCGCCTTCTGAAAAATAAGATTGCATTGTTGGCAACTATTTGCCACATTATAATTAATAGCAAAACATGCAGCAGAAGACTGTGTTGTATTATTGTCAAGTGGGACCTGAGCTATAGGGGTAGTATTATTTGTAACTGCCGCCCCTGTATTCTGGTTGTAATGAGATGATCCCCGAGAATGAGATCGATTCCGAGTATAATTGTTAGAATTATCTCGTCGTCCTCTATAGTAACTATTATCTCGATGTCTCGAGCCATGATTATTACCATTCCAGTTATTATTATTATTGGGAGTATGTGATCGATTATAATGAGTGTTATGTTGACCATTGTGGTAGTTTGTTTGAGGTGAATAATTTCTATCTCGTGATCTACCTCTGTTGAACTCATTTTTATTGTTGAAATCATTATTATGTCCCTTCTGAAAGTTAACATTGTGATTTCTTTGGAACCTGCTTCTGTCTACACTGTGATGTCTTTGTTTGTTATTATGATTGTAGGCCATATTAGACGCCACAGGTAGAGGTTCTCTTAATGAGGAGTTAGAAATGGTTGCATTCGGATGTGCCGAACAGTAGTTTAAAGAAATTTTTTCTAACTCGTCCATAGTACCTGGTTTACGCTCCTGCAAATATGCAAAAAATGGCTGGCTAACCGAAGATAATACCTTATCCCGTAGTAGTAAATCAACTAATTTGTCGTATGATTTGTTGACTTCTGCCAGTTCAACCCATCTATTAAATGTATTGCGTATATTCGCAATGAATCCTGCAAAATCTTTTGGAGATTCAGGTAAAATTCCCTTAAATTTCAACCTACAGTGTTCCTCGTCCAGGTGAAACCTTCGTAAAAGCAAGGACTTAATAGCACCGTAGTTATTTGCTATTGATGGGTCAGCATTTTGAGAAGCCGTCAATGGTTCTCCAACCAAGAATTCATTTAACTTGAGTACCCATGACTCTTCAGGCAAATGGTTAGTTTTGCAAGTCTGTTCAAAACGTGACAGGAACGATGAAAGGTCGTCCACGTTCAAGTTGAGAGTGGGTAATTTAAAGTTGTAGAAATGTTTAGTTTGGCTGGATGATGATCCATTTTGTGCGTTATTCTGGTTTGCATCAGCACTTTGTGCTTGTAATCTTGCTGTCTCCAATTTAATACGCGCCAATTCCATTTCTTGTTGTAAAATAATTTCCTCTCGTTTCAATTTATTCTCTTCTTCCTGTCTGGCGATTGCTCTTTGTTCTTCTCTTTCACGTTGAGCAATCTCTCTCAATCTATTTTCCTTGTCAATTTGCTTCATCTCAAGTTCTGCTTCCTTTCTTTCACGTTCCTCCTCCTCTTTCTTTAATTCAGCTTTTTTCTCTGCTTCTTTTCTTTCATGTTTTTCCAGTTCTGACTCAGCAAACTGACGAAGTTCTTGAGATTTATAACCATATTCCCTACCAATTTTAACGAAATGGTCTATAGTAAGCATTTTGACTTTTATCTGTAAGTAATTATTGATAATTACTGATTAAATTAGTCAATAGTAGCTTCAGAGTAATTATTATACTTACTCAACTTAGAAATATTCAATATAAATAATCACAATAGTACTGAACTCTAATGTCTAAGTTCAACTAATAGACAATATTTTGTAACAATATTGTATCTAAATAATAACTATATCATAAATAGTTATGATATCTGTTAAATATAATGTAATTATATCACACAATTAATCTCAATATCCAATAATGTTGGGTATGATTCCTAGTAATTATATTGTTCAATGTACTAAGTCACTCTCTTAGTACCAGAAAAGTATATTAAATAATATACAATGGGTCTATTACCTCAAAGGTAGCTATAAGATTATTTTATTTTGTCAATATATATATTATATTATTATGCCCTAGGCATCTCTTATAAATTGTAGTGCTACTTTCTTGGACTATCACTGCATAATTATGCAATGTCCCATATTAACCTTAATTATCAGAAAAAATTAATTAAATTAAATTACAAGTGTATTATTGCATATAATATCATATTATTAATGTAGTATTTAATATATATTATGAGGACAAACAAAACAATGATGCAACTAAAGGGTACAAACAATGTCAAGACGCAAACAAGACATTTTCACAATTAAAAATGAATTTATGAACTAAATAAAACAAGCGGAAGTATCACAAGCCAAATGAAGGGCAAGGTCTGACCCGAGGTCAACTTAATATTCAAAGTACACAAAAAAAAATGACTGCAAAAAATGATGACATCACAGGACTCATAACGGACGAAAATTTAACAATCATAAAATAAATTGATAGTCAGAGTAGACTGGACGAAATAGTTAACGAACATGATACAGAACTGAATAAAATTGTTAACTGAGTACGAATAAAATACACCAGTTATCTACGGAACGGTACAGCTAACACAAATCGTCAAACGGTAGCAGATTTGGACAGGTCGTCCAATGGCAAACCTCAATGGGGCTTCCAAAAATGCAATCGTTTAAGTTCCCTAAGAACGACTGAAATCTAGGTGGTCAGCTGTTCGCGACATTCCCCAGAGATTTCAGTTCCCTCCAACCGGCCCACGAATTAACAACACATTAAGACAACCAAAATTTACATGAAACACATTCAGAACAGACATGCCTATGCAGGCAAAAGGCATGGACTCAGTAGCACTGTTTGCAATAACAACAGTTAAACACCTAGACTTATCTTTTCCGTTGCTTCACTTGATGCTAGTTGTCGTCGACGGCTAGGCCTGTGCCTTTGACTGTCTGCTCCTGATGGGCAGGCAACGGTAGTCCATCTTGTGCATCTTGATAAATTTGAAGCGAACTAGAGAGGCGTTGAAAAGATGTCTTCTTCACTGCGACAATGTAACAGTGACGTCATGTTGCCATTCATGATCACGTGCGTCACGTCAGCTTCGTAATGGTCATGTGATCGAAACTTGATCGTAAATATTTCATTCGAAAGTCATGAAGAAATTTTTTGTTTTTTTGTTGTTTTTCGTCCCCATACACCGGGCACCACTGTTGCATGACGGTTTGCTCTGAACAATGTTCCATGTGATATGAATAAAACACTTATAAATTTCTGGCCATTGTTTCTTTCTTGATATGTTTGTTTTTTTTATTCAGTGATCATGCATCGTGCCTTCGATGGAAGATTAAGCGAATGCGGGGGTGGAAGATTCCGAACAATACTTGAACCTTGGAATACGATTGATTTGATAAGTCATTTCATTGAGTCCATACATTTAATTCACAGTTATACACACAGGATGATCATTTCAAATAGGAGTAGAACAGAAGTCCTTATCAGTCATGCATAAATTAATCAATAACGTAGACTGCTGGTTTACGTGTCAATGTCCGTTATGAGGATACAATGCAGTATTGTCGTCAGAACATCACAGCTATATGCACGCGCAGCTAGACATGGCTACCTGCTGACAGTGAGACTGCGAGTCCGAATATTTCATATGAATTTGACGATTATTCTTCTCCTTCTGAGAATTCTAGTTAAATACTAACCTCCATCAATTTCCCTCTCATATAGAGTTCTAGGACTGACCCTGGTCCATCAAAAAATACACATATAAATGGCTATATCATGCCATTGAATTGGAAGGTTAGAAAAACGCAGCTATTCAGCTTGGCGGTCAAGTAACAAGGGGTAGCGTTTCTTAGTTACCGACTGTGTCCTAAACAACGCTATACATGTCATGATCGATCGTGTATGGAGCGTTCAAAAATTGAAACATCTATCGCAATATATTAAATGCCTTAACCTTTACAATTGCACGTCTGATAACCTTTAGCAGACGGCGTTAATATCATATACCGTAACAACAAGGCCAATGGACTACATGGGAAGGAGCCCTGCAGAGGTCCTTGACATGGAATGATATATGGCATATGGCACCTCTTAGGCTCAGCTTTGTTGTTAGATCAATGTATGACCTGCTGCCGTCGGCCACCAACCTTGTGAAATGGGGAAAGTCGGATGATGAGCAGTGCCCCCTGTGCCAGGGGAGGCAGACACTCGAACACGTGCTTTCAGTGTGTAAGGTGTCATTAGGGCAACTGCGATACACTTGGCACCATAACAAAGTGCTAAATGAGCTTGCTGCAACAATAGATCTGGCAAGGATGAAGGCGAATAGCAAACCCGGGCCGAGCACCACAAATACATACTTTCTGAGGACAGGAAAGTCAGCACACCCCAAACCGAGTAAACCTGGTAGCAGTTTACCATCTCTTCTTGACTGTGCAAATGACTGGGAGATGGCGGTAGACCTACCTGGACGAGGGGCATATCCAGAGAGTATCAGAAAATTGCGGAGATGGCCGGATATAGTTCTTCATTCTTCAGCAACGCTTCAGGTCATACTGATTGAACTGACCGTACCATTTGAATCCAGATTAAATGAGCAACATTCGTTCAAAGCGGCCAAGTATAGTGATCTGGCCGCAGATCTGAGACACGATGGGTTCACTGCAAGGGTCATGGCAGTTGAAGTGGGCGCAAGAGGGCTTGTGGCTGCATTAGTGTATGATCTATTGAAACTGTTGGGGCTGAAGGGACAGTCGAGAACAAGGGCACTGAAGAGGCTTAGTGAAACTGCCGAAAAGGCATCAGGCTGGCTGTGGAACAACTGCAATGGGCAACGGAAACCGTGACAATAAATGCTGCGGTACAGAAAACACCAGGAATTTTTCTAAGTCCACAATATGCTGAGTTTTTAGGCGTACTAGTGAAAGGGCTGTGGCTGAGAGGCGACAGGCGATGTATACTATAAGGGGTGTCGGGAAGAATTTCAGCGGCGAGCGCGCAGTGTCAAGTCTTGTCCGCTTCGCGCATGTGACTCAGTGTGTGTCCGTAGTTGTGATGTGCTACGGAGCGAACGGAATAATTTGTCTTCTCTTTGTTACTTTCACAATTGCCTCCACGGCTGGCGGAGTTGTGGATTAAAGTTGCTACCATAAGTGAAATGGGTTCATTTTTGATACAAGACAACAGGAGGCTGAGATGCTTGGGAGTCATGACCCAAGTGGGCCCACCGCCCTTAGAGTGTAAAGGAGTATGTAGGGCCGAAACACTTGTCGGACGGGGGGACACCTTCTGATGATCAGATTGCTTCCTGTTGTATCGCTCTGTAAAGAGTTTCCTATTATCATCATCTTCTTATGGGGACTATCATTGTCATGTTCTTTTATTCACTACTAGGTTGCTTTCGCCCTGCACACCATTTTGTGCTGATGACGCGAGTCGTGGGTTCGATCCCACATATATCACTCTCTGTACTATTACTTCTGACCTATCATCTTTATTACGAAAGGGCATGCCAATACAGGTAAACTGGTCAAATGATTGCCAGATTGCGTTTCATCAAATTTTACACATTTTTTCTGCACCTCCTATCTTGAGGTTACCTGATATTACAAAAGTATATATTCTTCATTCAGATGCCAGTAATCTCGGTTTGGGAGCCAGTCTACTTCAAGACTACGATGGAATTCTTCATCCTACTTTATACATCTCTCGCAAACTATCAGAGACAGAAAAGAAATACTCAGTGATTGAGAAGGAATTGCTTGCTGTTGTGTGGGCAATACAAAAACTAGAGCGATATGTACTTGGAGCGCCCTTCATAATACAGACCGATCAAAAGTCGGTTGCTGCTTTGAAGCGGGCTAATCACAGAAACCCTCAGCTTGCATGCTTCTCAATCTTGCTCCAGCCATTTAACTTTGAGATCCAGTCAGATTCGTTATCAAGAAATCCACCATCAATATCTGAAGACTGATTGCTACTCAAAGAAAGGAACATTCAGGTCATTCGTGACATTTGTTAACAGACATACATATTCTTAATGCATGAAAGTCACTCACGTTTGAAGCCTGAAATAGTACATGTTTCGTAAATTGATTGACATCAAATTATTTTATCTATGAAGTTCTTGCTGAACAATTCGTTGAGATCTACCTGCACTCGGTGATCGAATTTCCACTGAACTGAAATATAGCGAGAATGTGTACCTTCAATATATTCAAAATACTTGCCAGGATTTTTCGGAGCTGGATTGAAATGTTGTTCATTATAATATGCAGTGTCATTATTGACTTTGATGAGAAGAACATTGCTTATCCATTGCTCCTGACTTCGGATATGAACAGATTTTAGAGTGATTTTTCTCTTGGATTTGGAGAATACTAGACTATATTATCCCTTATGGAAATATCATGTGATATTAATAATTGTAATTAATGCATACGTTATTCTTTCACTCTTTAGTTAGTTAATTATACTTCCTATTGTCGTTGATATAGATATTTATTATTTTTCCTATAACATGTTATCTAAACTTCTTTGAAAATTTTTGCCCATTTGTCTGAAAAAGCTTTCGGATAGATAACTCATGATTTATTTTTTGTCCTTATATATTATTCGTACTTACTTCCCATATTCTGTCCACTCTTACTTAAAAAAATGTGTCCTTTCACTTTGTTTTGATGTTTCTGTTCCCATACTTAAATCACATTATTCACATACTAATTTTCTCAGTGTTGACATACCAATATATATTATTCTATTAGTTCACATCTCTACTTGGTTGACCTTACTTTACATTCTTCACACTAATTTAATTATTTAATATTATATATTAAGTAATTGTATTTTAACTGATGTTTAGGAAATGTTTTGTTCATGCTGTCTTCGTTATTGTAATAGACTCTGATCTATTCTTTACTGACCGATGACGACTTTCTCTACTCAGTAACTTTAATTATATTTTACATATGCTTTGCAGTTTTTTTTTACTTACGACTTCTTTGGACAACGACCATTGACATTGTTAATTGTAAACATATCTGGCCCTCTGTTCATTTTTTTCGCGATTTTTCCTTAAACTAATTGTGATTTTTCATGTAAATTTTTTGTGATATTATTATAAAAAAATAAAAATCATTTCTTGATTTTTTTTTTTACCCCACCGTGTGGAGAAATTGTTAAAGAAGATTATAATATATTTTACATGTTGACCACACTTAGTTTTGTTAGCAGTTTAATCTACGCGGTAACAATTCTATCTGGGGCCAACATGATGTATTTTGCACCGTTTTAATTGTAAGTGAACGCGATATAAGGTTTACGTCACTAGGTGATTATGACGTAATAAGTTCTGCACTAATTTATGCAGACCATTAGCTCAAAGCCTTCTGTTAGAATTATTCATCCTAGTCAGACGTGTTTTATGAGCTCCCGTTTTCGGTAGAGGATTCAAGTACTTTGTCAAGTGGCATGTATATTTTGGAGGCCGCCACTTTATTTATGATGACTCCAGACTTATGGAGAAGTTCTGTGAATTGTAGAAAGTAAATCTACTACCAACTTTTAGCATCATCACCTCTAGCCCACATTACTTAGATGTTAACCTTTTTGGGCATCTCTAGTACAGCGGCTAGATTTGTACAGATGAATTGAACTGACTGAGACGTTCTATGCCTTGCTGATGATTATTAATGCATGTACTACTATGAAATGAATATCTTGTCGTCTGAATAAACATGTCATGTTATGTGGACCCATCCACGAAGATCTTATCAATTTTATATAAAATTGAATGCATTGCCTTGACACCCATGTCATTCACCTCCGTATCAGCACGATTATATCAACATATCTTACACACAAAACCCCAACGTAACAGTCAACAACAATTATTACTTGTGCAAGGTAAAATGGAGGCTGAATAAGAAGATGGAGCAGTAGGTAAAATAAATAATTAGAAAATTATATATTCTTATCTTGTTCTGGAGCTTCTATCCTTGTCATCATCAGTTAAATCCATGGGAAAACACAGAATGTCACACGCAAATATATTCACACAATGTATAAACATTATTTCATCTTTAATCCTAAGAAAATAATTAATTTACCAGAATGAAAAAAAAGGGTCACTAGCATGTAAAAGCTGGATATTTCAAAACATTGAAAAGGGAAAAAGAATATATTATTTACAAAGCTAATTCATATCTAGGCAGACCCTATATATATTTTTTGCTTATGATAAGCTACAAAGCAATTTTTTGCCCATGCATCCTATACACACAAAGCTTGATCTGCAACACCTTCCATTGGTGCTACAATGAACACAGGCTCTGCCCTTTCCATCATAGTCCACAGGATGTCTGGCTCCAATCATTCGTTCCACTTCATTTCCTTTCACGGAGTATTTAGAATTTTTAGGTGGACAATCTATTACACCGCCTGGTATCAGCTGAGCAGCTTCTTTGGACAGATCCTCAATCAAACTTTGTTTAAAATCTTGAAGTGTGAGCTTCCTTTTTGTCGCACCTTCCTGACACAAATTGTATAGAATGTGGGCATTTACCTGTGTCACTTCAATCATCCAGTGGTAAATCTTCTTCCACCACTGCCTGATTTTAGGGTTGGGCATACTATAGTAACCAACCATTTGATCTATCTGGTCACAGCCATTCATACTCATATTGTGGTCATCAACTACCTTTCGCTTCGTAACTTTGTTTAGACCCTTGCCTATCTCAACCGTCGCAACAGCTGATTTAGTTGAAACAAGTATGCAGGGCTTTTTTGCCTTTTTATCTTTCCAGGCAACACATAATGTTGTATTTTCTGAGTCTAAAAACCACTTCATCTCTTGATGGCCAAGCTTCGGATTTTTTATTTCAGGAGGGAAGCCAATGCAGTTGACATTCAGGGTTCTTGTATAATTATAACTATGCGCAAGCAGATATTAAATCAGAGCCTTGGATGAATAAATTCTATCAGCAAAAATATGTTATCCTGATCTCAATGGCTTCAAAAGAGTGGCAAACACTTTCACGGCATGAGCAGAACTGGGATCTAGACTAGAATCAAAGGCCGTATTTTTTCCAAAATAAATTTTCAAATTGAAAACATAGCATGTTGCCAAATCACACAGTTGAAATGTTTTGATATGATATTTATGGGGCTTGCTTACAATGAGTGCCTAAATCTACCTTTCCATCCTATAACCATCTCATCAGTACAAACCTCTTCAAATGGGTAGAAAGCATTCTGGAATTTTGTCAACAGCATCTCAACAAATGGCTCAATGTTAGCTGCATCCCGATCTTCTGGTTCACAAAAATGCAATATGCTGTGATAAATAGTTTGGAAATGGTTTCTCAAAAATATCTCGTGGTACCAAGGTGTATAAATATTTCCTGCAGTGTGCCAGTAGTCCTTGATTTTAGGTCTTTGATCCAGTCCCATCACAATCATGACAGCTGTAAACTTGAGCCATTCATAATAAGTGAGTGGTGTCCATGAAGCAAATAAAGAATACTTTCTTGGTGGGTTGTTTGTTTCAACAACTTTTGCAGTATAGGCATTAATGCTGGTTATCAAAGTGCTAACAATAGCATAATCCATGTAAAATTTGTAAAAATCAAGAGGTGTTTGCAAACTATACAGAGCTGGATTTATGTTCTGTCTTGTCTGGCGGAAAGTAAAATTTGCTTTAGTTTCTCCAGTCGCCACTGAATGCCAAACCGCAGTGTTGGTGGTGCTAACAAAATCAAGATTACTATCCCTACTGATTCTTTTTCATTTTGGCTCAGACATATTACTTGAATTTATTACAGTCTGATTACGTGCTCCTGTCTCCATAACTTCACTATCAACATCAGACCTTTCATTATCATCCTTGGTTTCCGAGGACTCGACATCAGGCTCCTGCTGAAAATCTGAGTTGTCTTCGCTATCCTGTGAATAAATACTACAATCTGAATTATTATCACTATCTATAAGTTCTTCAAATAATTTTCTAGCTTAATATGAAGTTAATCTACGAGGTCTGCCAGAAGCAGTGGGCATGGCCATTTGATCTTATAAAATATGCGCTTAAGAAATCGTAAATTAATATCAAACCACAAAAACACGTTCTCTCTTAAACACATGAGGTATTTACTAGAAAGGTCTTCCTGTTGGAAATGACGTTTTGAGTTGTTAAAATTCGAAAACAGCTCTAGAAAAGGAGCAAAAGGTACAGACTGAAATATTGTTATTTGTCAAAATGATCGAACTCGAAAGCCGATTTAACGTTGATTGGGACTTAAAGAGTTAATATTGTGTCCGAAATAACATTCACATAAATTGGCAGCAAACTGAGATTGCTAATCAGGCTCCCATTAGCTCTGTGACATATATAAATAATGGTGGCATGTGAACTGTGGTATATAATAAACAGTGAGTGGTGTTGAGATAGAATCTTCTTCTTTGATCCTTAGCCGCCGACCGTCAAAGCAGTCAGTGGCCATCACGCCTAGTGGCGTCTTGTAGGGCAACAACAAATTGATTCCACTTTGCTCGGTCGGCGGCCATCCTTCGTACAGTGCCCCAACTCTGGTTCATTCTTTGCATCTCAGCCTCCACAGTCCTCCGCCAGGTTGTTTTTGGTCGGCCTCTCTTTCGTTTTCTTTCAGGGGTCCAAAGCATAGCTGTTCTTGTGATGGCATCAGGGTCTCTTCTGAGGACATGGCCAACCCAGCTCCAGCGTCTGCCAGCTATGATGGTGTGCATGTCCTCTTGCTTGCTCCGAGTAAGCAGATCTTGGTTGGTGATGGTATTCGGCCAAAAGATTCGGTGAATTTTTCTTAGACATGTTGTGTGAAAAGAGGACAATTTCGACATTTCCTTCTCTGTAACTCTCCAGCATTCTGCACCATAGAGAAGCACAGAAAGCACACAGCTCTGATATAATCTTAATGTTGTGCTTGTGCTGTATTGAGAGGACTTCCAGATGTTGTTTAGGCTAAAAAAGGCTGTTCTTGCCTTATTCATTCTGATGTTGATGTCTTTGCCTGCCCCGCCGTCTGGTGTTACTATGCATCCTAGGTATGTGAAGGTGTTGAGATAGAATAATGTCATGTAATGAACAATGAGTAATGGCGAGATGAGAGTGGTGATTTATTAAGAAAAATGAGTGGTGGTAAAGTTGGGATGGTTGCAAATGATGAGAAATGAGAGCAGGCAGAATCAAGTTAGTGGTAACTGATGAAAACATGAATAATAGTGGAAATAGTGATTTCTAAAATGATGTGTGAGTACTGAAAAAGAAGCATATGGCTTTAATATCTCAAGACAAGAAGGGTAGAAAGGAGATCTTGTTCAGAAAATCATCATTTACCATTGCACTCCCTACGGAGCATGGTGTCATCACTGCAGCTGGTCCCCTTTGAAAAAAATCCTGCACCAATTATTCATTGGCTTGCTCTTGCAGCAGTGGTTTCTGTGGCAGTTTGTTTACATGATGAGGTTGCCAGCCCTGGGTGCACAAGCTCTTATTAGTCACCTTGTATAATATGCTTGAGGTTTAGTACTTATTCTCTCTTTGTCTCTTGAGATTTCTGGGAACCAAAAGGTGCTTGTTTAGAAAATTGTCATAGATATCAGAAAGTATGGTCCAACATTTGTTTAGTTCTTTTTATCTACTACTTTATTTTGTTTTCAGGAAGAGCATTGGAAGATAGAGCCTTACCAACAACCATCAGTACAAGTGAAAGATAAAGAAAAGCAGCAGGTCTTTATTTCTATTTTTTTTTTCTACTTATCTTTCTTTTCACATTTTTCCCTGTTTTTATGTTTTGCTATTACTTTCTGCATTATTTGCTGTGTCTGTTAATTAAGCATTTAACTAATTTAACTATGAATTAAAAAACCTTGAGATTCACTTCTTCTAGTTGTGCAGAGTTGCTATTCTTACATGTTGTAGAAATATATCTCAAAAATGAATTTTTGTTTCCTGATCTAATTTTATGCCATTATTCTACACCTTTAAGGAGGAGGAAAGTAACACTTTTGCTTCCAATATAAAGATGGATGATGATTCACACTGGGAGCCAGATCAGACAGCAGTAACAGAACCAAACAAATACAGGTTCAACACTTGGGACAAAACTGTACTGGGTATTAAAATTATACAATGTTTATGAATTCTGAAATTTGACCTTAAAGAACATAATTTTGTTGGTAGCAATTTTTCCCGCAATAATTGACCTCATTGTGACGACTTGCCCAATCTTCTCTTCTTTTTTTTATTATTTACGAGCACATCATTTTTTCTCATCTTCAATGCATGATCGAGAAGCCCGTAAAATCACGGGAAATTTCGCTCGTGGATATTCTCCTAGCGTTCAGTGATTTTCTCCTAGAGTCTAATACTATTTTTAGATATGACGTCATTGTTGACCCCTGACCTCGGTAGCTAGAAACCTGTTTTAATTTAGGACCGACTGCTTAAACTTAGGTAGAACCAGTTTATGCCACTTTAGGAAACTCCCACGTGACTTTTAACATTATTGATTGGAGCGTCTTTATGATGCCAAAGCCACGTGATGCACGCTTTGGATCACGTGTCCAAGCGGAAATCACCCGCTAAAAGTACGCCAAACACGGCCATTTTTTCGCTTACACCCAGGTAACCAAGAAAGCTAGACCTAATCCAGATCGTGCGAATTCACGCATTAAAGCACTGAAGCCACTTGTCTAAATTGTGATTAGAGTCCATCTGAGTAGTCTATGGTGGAGCCTTGCACGACAGTCCAATCTCAGAGCAGAATACGGAGTCAAGCACAGTGATGGCAAATCCGAACCATTCAAGACCTACCGGGTGCAACGTCATAAGGAGACCGGAGAACTAATCACGCTTCACTATCAGCCAGGGGCTGAAAAGATAAGTTCCTTGAAAAAGGGAACTCACCATGTCAATGCCCTATCTTTAGTCATCCATGATGAAAAACACTTGAATTGTGAGACACATATTACATACAGCAGACACTAATTCCATCGACAATACTATCATCCACCATCTATTCATTTTAATTTTAATAAACCTATTGGGTGTATATAATGTACCCCATGCCTTGTTCCTTCTATTAGATGTTGAATATTGTCTGATGTTTTTCTTCCTTTTTTAAGGGGGGGGGGGGGGGGGGGGCCTCGTAAAATATAATATTATCCCTGCAATAATTAAGAATAATAATAATAGATAACGGAGAAGGGGACGACGGTAGCGAGAGACCAAATATCTCCTTTCAAACTTTCAAGACCTGTCAAGTCAGGAGAATTTACCCTCTTTGTCTCCCTTCAGCCGGTGGAGAAACCCACCAGGATTTCTTGAGCCAAATCTTCCTCGGGGTGATCCAGGAAAATTTCACATTCATATCTATTATTTCTTCTAATAAATTCTTATCCTTCCTACGCTACTCCACACTCATGTCAAAAGAAATCTCCTTAACATGAGATGTGTGAAGTATGTTACCATGATCAACACAGACCAAACAAATATTAAACATAACTAAAATGTTTTGATAAAGAAGTACCATTGTTTGTGACACCAGACTACAATTTTAGAAGAGTTCAAATGGCCTTAAGAATATCTTTACCATAAATAGAATTTTAGACTACAGAGGTTAAGTTACTAAACAAAAAATATGTTCTTGTTTTTGTTGTCTAACTAGCGCTGCTGAGCTTGTCACTGTTATGCAGCCAGTGCCATGTTGAAGAATGTTTATGTATTCTGTAGCTGCTGAATAGTGCTGTATAGAGTATTTGTGATTGTTGGGGTGGAGGTAATGTCACGAAGAAGCTTTAAAGTGTAGAGTCTGTCTGAGTACAGAGACAAGACACTAGAAATGAGAAAGTCTGAGAAAATAGATTTAGATGAGAATGACAGTGAATGTGGAAAGATGAGACTTATAGCTTCAAGGATGAGAACCGAGATTGACTCTCCCTCGCCACTTGTGACTTATGTAATAGCTACTGTCTCACCGCCTCTGACTACCAGAAAGGAGATAAGGTTTCACTAACTCATCCACAGACACAACTATACAGACAAAGCATATAAGTACAGTATAGTTAAAGATAAACTGATCCAGTATACATTTTATAGTTTATTAACACACCAAATCAAAACCACAGAAAAAATAAATAAAGTGCGAGTTTGCACCCCCTGGAAAAGAACAATTTAAATGAAAGACACAATATAAAAAAAGATCCCACATTCTCTTTCACACCTGCATGAAAACAACTAAGGATTAAAGAAATAAACTTGGTGGGGGTCTCTAAGTAAGAGCCACCTCTCCTGACTGCACTATATTTACTCACTAACACACTGTCTGACTGACGAGGTATAAACTATATGTCTACACTGTCTTAAAAGCGCTCTAGGCTGTCCTACACAAATTGACTAATACTCTACAGCACTGCTACACTAATTGACTTTCCAGCGCTAACTCAGAGGCTGTCCTCTAAGTATTTCTATCTGAATCTACTGTTCCTCTCTAAACTTCCTTTCGCCTCTGTCATGGTTCAGTGCCTCTCTGATGATACTGTCTTCATCTGAGGATCTGATGAGTTGCTTCTCTGTCATGCCCCTCCTCTCATTAGTATTGGGAAAGGAATGTTTTCCCTCTCTCCTTTCCTGAATACTGATAAAGAGGGTCTGGTTCACTACAGCGATATGTTGTTGCCGAAGGCTGTAGTTGGTTTCACTGCTGATGACAATTCTTCAGATGCCGAGTTAACCCTCTTCGGGTTTAGGCCTTACTGCTTTATTATGGCAGTATTATAAGAACAAGGCAACACGCCTGTTTGGTGTGCTTTAACGAGCTAAGAGCTCCTGATTTAAAGAACCCGTTCCCGCTAAGGTATGTACCTCACTGCAAGAGAACTTCTTTCTTTCAGTGTTGCAGACGTACTGGGCGTCGGTACAAGCGTGAACCCAGGTTTCTGCAGTTACGCCGATGTCTCATGCCTCCTCCTCTCTAGAAGGCAAAGTTCGTGGTAGACTTAGGTTTTTCTATAATCTCCACCACCCAACCTTGACTGCTGTAGAAACAACAAAATAACCACATCTATACAACAACTCAAAATTCTTAAGACAATAACACATTATCATCCCAAACTTCATCTACACCTTGGTGTCCCCTAAATTAATAAATCTCCCCTACACACAAGCTATGCACAAGAAATAAACAAATATTTCTGCCCAAGGGTCAAACTAATTTACAGTCTCCTGCTATCTCTCTCCCGCCAACTTACCCCGCTGTCTGTTATGTAAACCCCAGACATGGTCTGACCTGAATCTATTGTGTGCGGGTCTCGCCTTTAGGTGTCACCACACCTTTTCACTGCAAGCTAAAAATCCCGGTACTGGATAATTTCCCAGCCTTAACTTCTTATTAAAGACTGACCCGGGAAGGTTATCAATTTAACACAATTATTAAACACACTTAGTCTACACCATCTATGAAATATTAAATCCACTTCACCCCTGTCTCCTGACTTCCACACCAATTAACACAAAATAAGTTAGCAATTGATGGCACTCCTTACTAATAAAAATTAAATTAAATCCCAGGAGAAAGCTTACTCTTATGTGCTAAGCTCTTATATAAAACGAACTTTCTACAACGCTAATTTAGTTATGGACATACCCAATAATATAGAATTTCTTGGACTGAGCAGACTATATGATGGCACTTCTTCACGGCAAAAATTCTTGGGACTTGTGAGCGCTAAAAGATTTTTGATGCTCAATAAATAGTAGAAATATTCTGATGCAATAACAGACGCGGTGAGTCATAGCGTCTGATACTAGCTATCAGGAACCGCTTCTAACCAACCTATTATCCTACCTGCACATAAATTAAATCGGAACCCGTCCAATCATATCATAAGCTTACCTATGACTCATTGTTTACCATACCAATCGCAAATTTATTTTGCTCATGCGCAGAAATATTCCGTAATATTTGGCAACCTTCTGACCTTCTAGATACCAGAATAAATTCTATTGGTTCCACGATAATCTGGGTTGTGCTCCCCCATCCCTACAATTAAACAGGGTAGGTGCAGGTGGTCGGATTTCCTAACGTCCCAAAAAAAACAAAACCCAGAACCAATAACTATGAACTCGAACGCCTAATAATAATAAATAGAACACAAATAATTACATGAAAAAGAAAGATGGGGCGAGTTGAAAATAAAAAATACAGTAACCCATCATAATACTCCCCCCTTCTAGGTCCGGCCTCCGGCCTAACTACTGTAATTTTCCTTTTCATACTGGTCCCTATCTCTGTCCGTAGAGATCTCTGCAAGCACTAAAGTTATATGGTTACAACTTGTGGTTACCACATGGCGACCGCAACCCGCAACGCAATTGGTCGCTCTTCATTTTTCCCTTCCTGCGTTTCCTTCGCCCCTTAACTTTCCTAACAGTGCGCTGTAACCTAGGATCACCTAATGTTTTGGTCCCAAAGTGACCTGAATCATGCTGGCTGATTTGGCCAGACATCGCCATAACAGGGCATAACTGTTTACCGCTGACCTTTTCTGCCGGGGTGGGTGGGAAATTGTTGTGTTCTGCTGCCATAAACATTAGCGTATCTTCCAGTAACAACCTGGAAGAGTGGTTTTTTTTAGATATTTCTCCAATGTTGGTTTTAGGCCCCAATTGGCCGAATTGGCTATCAACTGATAGAAAACCAGAAGGTGGGAATCTTCCCTCGTCACCCTTCTGGGCCCCCGAGATATCGGGCCCTGAACTAAATAACATTACAGACTGATAAGAGGAAGAGTTACCATAAGGGGCCATTACTAAACTTTCGGCACCTACCTGGTCTACTCTCACACTGGAGATAAGCTTATCGTCTAATCTCTGGCCCGTGCCATCCCATGGTGGGTCTATCTCCTCTCTTTCCTTACCTCTACCCAATTTGGTTCGGGTAATAGGAGCGATCAAACTCCTTTGGAAAATGTTGTTGGTAGCCAGCAATTCACTGCCCTCTGAAAGAGACTTCTACTTTCTCTCCCATCTCTCCATGGGTTCTCACTGGGTGTGCCTGACCTCAGCGACATCCACTTCCAATACTAGGCAGGGTGCATCTGGTTGTACTGTCTCGCTTCTTGCCTCGTTGCAAGGTTCACTTTCTGTAAGCGAGTTAGTAGTGTGGTGGGGCCCATCTCCGTTTATAGGTGAACGGTCGCTCAGACCACTGTCCTCTTCCTTGTGAGTAAAGTGCCGGTCGTATGGGGCTCCAGGGTTGGTTGGAAACATGTGGTTGCTCAGTCCGTGGTCTTCTGCCCTATGAAGAGTGCGCAGGTCGGGTACATACGTAAAACCGCTCTTGTCAGTATTTCCCTCACTTGAGTGTTTTAATACCATCGGGTGCCTAATTCCCGACAACAACGAAGGTACTTCCAAAGTCAAAGGCGTCACCACTGCTTGGCCATCCGGCTGAACAGGGCTGTCCAAAGGGTACGCCTCTGCGCATAAAATTCCACTGTCTTTAGAGGTCTCCACCCTCTCCTTCACAAGACAGGTATGTTTGTGCTCCTGCTTCGCTCTGTGAATTAGAAACTCTCCTTTTTCACTTACAGGGCCTGATGTGGGCCCCCTTGCGTTAGCAAGGATCGGCGCGGGTGGGGTTCCCAGAACTAAGTAAGGGCTCCCAAGAATGAAATTATAGGCTGGCCGTGACATTACGGCAGCCTGGATTGTGCCACACACAAATTTGCTCTTGACCTCAATGTTCACTATGGGAAGGCGCCACGAGGTACCTCTCCTCAAAACTCCACCAATGTCGACCTTTTCCCCTGTCATCTGCCCGGGCTTCACCAAATGTCGGGCGACTATACTGGGGTAAGTAAGCCCGCTGTCAAATAAACAAGTAGTGATAGTTCCATTCACTTTGGCTGGTCCGCTGTTAGAGAACAACTCCTCTGACCTGATAAGTTCCCAAGTATTCCCTTTTCTCACTCTCACGGGCCTTAAACAAGCTACATGCTGAGAGGGCGGTTTATTCAGGCACCTGGATGCCCAATGGGACGTAATTCGACAAAACTGACAATACCGGTCATTCTCTCCCCTGTTTCTGGCGGGTTCATGAGCGGTCGCTCCCTGCGATCTGTTAGGAGGCTGGGGTCTCATGTTATTAAAGGAATGGGGCTCCTTGCGAGAAGGCCCCTGCTGCTGTTGAGCAGGAGAAGAAGACGACTGAGATGATGAAGCTCCTTTTTCTGGAAATGGCAAGTCCAGTGCCCTACGGTTAGTGCCCTGGTGTTTCAGCCTGTGCCGTCTGAAACCTTTCAGCAAAGACAATAATCTGGTCGAGTTGCTGGGCGCCATTGCTCTGCCAGATTCCGCCTCAAGTCTGGAGACATGGTTGCCTTCAGTTGTTCTGTCACTACCAACTCTTCCATCCCTTCGTATGTTTTTGCCAGTCCTGCCAACTCCCTCCAACAAGCAAGATAAGTCCTCAACCTTTCTGCGAATTGGGTGAAACTCTCTCCTTTTTCCGGCCGGCTCTCCCGGAACATAGTTTGGCACTTTCGTGGGGTCCACTGGAACCTTTGTAACATACTGTTACGTAGTGCTTCAAAATTACTCTGGTCTTCGATGATCAACTTGCTGTAGACGTCATACGCAGGACCTTTTAGGGACTGAGATAACTTTAAACACCAAAGACTTCCATCTAATCCATAAGCCGTCGCCATCCGCTCGAATTTCTCCAGAAACACGTCGATTTTCTCATTCCCACTAGGGAAAGAGTCAAACGGGAAAGTCATGGCTGCCAACTGAGGGCCTCCGTTTCCTGAGGGGTCTGCCGCCACTGCCCTGGGGGAATCTCCATTCGCTGAACTGCCTTCAGAGGCTCTACCTTGTAGTTCCAGAGAACGCATGGCAAGTTCATGTTGTCTCTCTGCTGCCCTCTGCCTTTCATCCGCTTCCGTTTTTCTCATGTCCATCGCCACCGAAATTCTCAATTTTTCCAACTCGGCCTGCCGGTCCTGTTCCTCTTTCTTTGCCTGCCTATCGTGTTCCTCTTTCTTTGCCTGCCTATTGCGTTCCTCTTTCTTTGGCTGCCTTATCGTGTTCCTTTATCATGTAGACCTTAGTCTCAGCCTCATCCATTCCCATATCTTTAGCAGCCTCATGCCAGGCAGCTCGTAACTTGGCCAATTCCACCATCTTACCTGTAAAATCTGCAGTAAGCTCACAATTACCGAGAAGGACAGAAAGGAAAAGAAAAAAACTTCCCATTACCTACTAGGAAATACTCCCTCTATATCCGCGGTCTCTAACACAACCTTAACTCAGACTAGCGCCAAATCTGAGTAATAAATGCCACCGCTAATTCCGTTACCCACCAGGAACCTGAAGAGAAATGGTTATGAAGCTACCCTAAAACCTGGAATTACCTTCCTGTTAGAGAAAAACTTTACGGTTAGCCATCATTTACCTCTGTTTCATCTAAAACCTTAATACAACTACTGTAGTCTATAATGAATGCAACCTGTGGAAAAACTTATGACTGGATCAGTTTTAACAGCTCAGAGTCTAGGGGTAAAATAAAGAAAATCTATTCTCAGCGAACTTACTATAGAAACAATCTATGAATCTTAGACAAGATCCCAGAAATGATCCCGACAACGATGCCGCCCACTTGTCACGAAGTGGTTTAAAGTGTAGAGTCTGTCTGAGTACAGAGACAAGACACTAGAAATGAGAAAGTCTGAGGAGATAGATTTAGATGAGAATGACAGTGAATGTGGAAATATGAGACTTATAGCTTCAAGGGTGAGAACCGAGATTGACTCTCCCTCACCACTTGTGACTTATGTAATAGCTACTGTCTCACTGCCTCTGACTACCAGAAAGGAGATAAGGTTTCACTAACTTATCCACAGACACAACTATACAGACAAAGCATATAAGTACAGTATAGTTAAAGATAAACTGATCCAGTATACATTTTATAGTTTATTAACACACCAAATCAAAACCACAGAAAAAATAAAGTGCGAGTTCGCACCACCTGGAAAAGAACAATTTAAATGAAAGACACAATATAAAAATAGATCCCACACTCTCTTTCACACCTCCATGAAAACAACTAAGGATTAAAGAAATAAACTTGGTGGGGGTCTCTAAGTAAGAGCCACCTCTCCTGACTACACTATATTTACTCACTAACACACTGTCTGACTGATGAGGTATAAACTATATGTCTACACTGTCTTAAAAGCACTCTAGGCTGTCCTACACAAATTGACTAATGCTCTACAGCACTGCTACACTAATTGACATTCCAGCGCTAACTCAGAGGCTGTCCTCTAAGTATTTCTATCTGAATCTACTGTTCCTCTCTAAACTCCTTCCTTTCTCCTCTGTCATGATTCAGTGCCTCTCTGACGATACCGTCTTCGTCTGAGGATCTGATAAGTTGCTTCTCCGTCACGCCCCTCCTCTCGTTAGCATTGGGAAAGGAATGTTTTCCCTCTCTCCTTTCCTGAATACTGATAAAGAGGGTCTGGTTCACTACAGTGATATGTTGTTGCCGAAGGCTGTAGTTGGTTTCACTGCTGATGACAATTCTTCAGATGTCGAGTAGCTTTGGGTTTAGGCCTTACTGCTTTATTATGGCAGTATTGTAAGCACCAGGCAACACACCTGTTTGGTGTGCTTTAACGAGCTAAGAGCTCCTGATTTAAAGAACCTGTTCTCGCTGAGGTATGTGCCTCACTTCAAGAGAACTTCTTTCTTTCAGTGTTGCAGACGTAATGGGCGCAGGTACAAGCGTGAACCCAGGTTTCTGAAATTACGCTGATGTCTCGTGCTTCCTTCTCTCTAGAAGGCAAAGTCCGTGGTACTCTTAGGTTTTTCTATAATCTCCACCACCCAACCTTGACTGCTGTAGAAACAAAAAAATAACCACATCTATACAACAACTCAAAATTCCTAAGACAATAACACATCACCCCAAACTTCATCTACACCCTGGTGTCCCCTAAATTAACTCTTAGTATACGAGCGGCCTTCTAGAGAGGCCGATGATCGATCCCCGTCAATAGCGAAAATTTATAGCTGAATGCATGTTTAAAACCACTGAACAATTTAGTTACGTGCATGATATAGGGGTTTCATTTCTTCACATTTTGGTATATAACACTTATGTTATCTTTATAAATAAATTATTTATTGCAAAATCTGTAATGGTAGTCATGAAAGGCCGCTCGTATACTAAGAGTTATTAAATCTCCCCTACACACAAGCTACGCACAAGAAATAAACAAATATTTCTGCCCAAGGGTCAAACTAATTTACAGTCCCCTGCTATCTCTCTCTCCCGCCAACTTACCCTGCTGTCTGTTATGTAAACCCCAGACATGGTCTGACCTGAATCTATTGTGTGCAGGTCTCGCCTTTAGGTGTCACAACACCCCTTCACTGCAAGCTAAGAATCCCGGTACTGGATAATTTCCCAGCCTTAACTTCTTATTAAAGACTGACCCGGGAAGGTTATCAATTTAACACAATTATTAAACACACTTAGTCTACACCATCTATGAAATATTAAATCCACTTCACCCCTGTCTCCTGACTACAAGACCAATTAACACAACAAATTAATACACAACCATACTCGCATGTATACACTACAAATTATAAATAATCAAATGTAGTTACACAGACCTCATAATTACATTACACCAAGCTTAGTACTTACACAGTTAAACTATCTCAAAAGCCGCTACACAAATCATAGATACTGCTACTTATTCATAGAAAAATTATAGGCACAACTTACACTACCCTGGCTCTAGTTTTAGTATAAGTTAGCAATTGATGGCACTCCTTACTAATAGAAATCAAATTAAATCCCAGGAGAAAGCTTACTCTAACGTGCTAAGCTCTTATATAAAATGAACTTTCTACAACGCTAATTAAGTTATGGACATACCCAATAATATAGAATTTCTCGGACTGAGCAGACTATATGATGGCACTTCTTCACGGCAAAAATTCTTGGGACTTGTGAGCGCTAAAAGATTTTTGATGCTCAATAAATAGTAGAAATATTCTGATGCAATAACAGACGTGGTGAGTCATCGCGTCTCATACTAGCTATTAGGAACCGCTTCTAACCAACCTATGACCTATTATCCTACCTGCACATAAATTAAATCGGAATCCGTCCAATCATATCATAAGCTAACCTATGACTCATTGTTTACCATGCCAATCGAAAATTTATTTTGCTCACGCGCAGAAATATTCTGTAATATTTGGCAACCTTCTGACCTTCTAGCTACCAGAATAAATTCTATTGGTTCCACGATAATATGCCTCAGGCGATCTTTGTCCTCTCAAGGCTGTGTGTGGTCCCGGTTGCCGGGTCCTCCCAGCATAGTGGAGGCAGCGAAGGGTGCTGTGCCTGTACCAGATTGCTCTTTTTCGCGGACCTTCGGTCCCGAGAAAATTTTGGCTCGACTAACGTCTCGGTAACGTAGCGGTTTTATAGTGGCAGAAGGAGAGTACACACGAGGGCAAGTTTGGGCACAGCGGATTGATCAACCGCTTGCTAGTCACATTGATTACGGAAACAACAATTAATATTCTGTTGTACCAATAAACGCCTTTAGGCGTAACGGAACAACGGATAATTTCTTGTTGCCCTAAGACGCCGCAAGGCGTAATGGCCACAGACTGCTTGGTCGGTCGACGGCTAAGGACGGAAGAAGAAGAAGAAGTTCCACGATAATCTGGGTCGTGCTCCCCCATCCCTACAATTAAACAGGGTAGGTGCGGTGGTTGAATTTTCTAACGTCCCAACAAACAAAAATAATCCCAGAACCAATAACTATGAACTCGAACGCCTAATAATAATAAAAAGAAAGCAAATAATTACATGAAAAAGAAAGATGGGGTGAGTTAAAAATAAAAAATACAGTAACCCATCACAAGTAAGGAGGCCAGTAATAGCTTTATTCTTTCTGTGGAGAGTTCTAGGCCAATGAGCAGCATATGCCAAACTGTCTTTTATGAATGGTACAGTTGTGGCTATAAGGCTGATGTTAGGGGTTTAATTTGTTTAAGTACTTTTTAAGTCTGGTGTGTTCTGTTGTTAATTGAAAGATTGTACTCTAGTCCATGCATCGTAGGTTGTTAATATTGTAATTTTTTTGGGATGGGTCATTTCTTTATACATTGTATGTCCAGTAGACTCTTTTGCTTCAAGGACAGCACATTTACATCGTAGGTCCATATCTAATGTTTGCGTCAATTTCACGGGCAGCCATTTGGCCTCGTTCTCCTGCACCCACATATGAACCTTTGAGCTTGGTTTTAGACTTTGTCCATTCTGCTTGGGTGGTTTTGCTCAGTGCTGACTGCAGTGATAGATTATTGTCCATGATAGATTAGACATATCCCAGTTACAGCTGTCTAAGATTTCCTTTTTCTGCTCCCCACCTGGTGCGTGCGAGATGTTTAACCAATTCTAACCCACAAGCTGAGTGCTATGCCAGGTTACCCTTTAGAATTACCTATGGGTCGTATGGTGTGCATGCCTGATAAGAGTCCAAAATTGAACTAAAAATTAGAAAATACCTTTCCATAAGCTAGTTTTAAAAATGTGAACGCTTCCTGTGGACCACATGTTTTCAACTGGTAGAGAAAGCAGTATTCTACTGCATAAATGTTGTCTAATTTATCAATTTTTAATGATGCTGGGTAGTTTATTTATAAACAGGATAGTCATTGACATCAGAGTCATAGATGGTGACAGATTATTTATAAATAAATTTTAATTGTATTTATTGTGATAATAGCCTATATTTTATTTTTAGAAGGATGTAGCAAATTTCTTTGCATGCTATTCTTAAGTTACAAATTAATTCATTGAAATGGGATTCGAGCTCAGCAGTATATGACTTCACACAAAAATTCATAAAATTCAGAACTGTCATTTGTTTATGATAAAACTTCTTGGTTTAATTTTCAACTGGGTGTACATTTATGTTTTAGAGCTTTTACTGCCTAGGAAATAAGAACAGTTGAAATGTTTGCCTGAATTTACACAATTTTACTAAATTTTGTTTTTAATTTTTTACATTACAGAAGAATAAGTTGCAATTCACATGATTCTTCAGCCAATTTCCTAAGAGTTTGATGCATAATATTTATGTCTGCTTAATTAATATGAATGTCTACTTTCTGTTTTTTAAAACATCACTTGTAGAAAAAACATGCACCAATTTTGGGGCCTGGGTAAACCTGAAAAATATCTGGGGATGGGAAGAGTTAACTAGGTTCAGATGCTTACTGGATTTGTCTTACATTTTGTGCATGAAGGCTTTGAGGAGTAGCTGTCTGTTAAGCTCCAGTCCTAGTAAGCTGGATTTCCTTCTTTGGACAATAGTTTTCTGTCAAATTTTAGTTGGTACAACTTCTTGGTTTTCTTGATGGTCCAAGTTGAAACTCATTCTGTTTTTTTAGTGCTTTTTTTTTATTTTCCAGAACCTGCAGTATACAGCTATTGTTGCTAGAGCTGTATTTAGATTAGCTTGAGCCAGTTCTTTTGTATTTTTCTGCAGTCCAAATCAGCAAGCCATCTGCATGTAGTGCTTTTCATATCTTCAAATCACGAGAAAGAGTCCTGATCTCCATAATGTGTTATTATAAGTTTGCTGTAGATCAATGAATACAGCTGTGTTGGCCTACCCTTTAGAGTGCATCAAAGGTATTTTGCACAAAATTAAAGAATTGGTCTTCTCTTCTGCAACCCTTTCTCAAGCCTGCCTAGTATAACCCCCCCCCCCCCCTTCCTGGCTGTCACCTGGGACATCCCCCCCCCAGTATGTCACTGATGTCGAGTATAGTCTTTGTGATGTTATATATATCTATTGTATCTTATTGTGGTGATATGAGAGGTTATTGGTGTTACTCAGCTAAGTGTAGACAGAGTGAGGTCAAGCTGTGTAAGTCCCTGAGTCTAATTGTTGATGATGTTGTGTTCTCAGGGTACCTATCCGCTACCTCTCTGAGATCTCACTGGGAAATATTTTCTGGGTATGTTATATGGCTACATGTCTAGGGTAATGCAGGTATAGTGATGTGTCAATAAAACAAACACAACAGTAACTCAATATAATTGAATGAAGTAAGACTGTGTGTAAATTTATATAGTTATTTTACAATTTTTAATATTCCTGAACCTCAATTTTCTGGAACAGGAATTTTCAACTCAAAAGAAATGTTTCTTTATGTACAAGTTTAAATAAATATGGTGGACATCTTGTCCATAAAATAGTATATCTAAAATATCAATATGTTTGTACTCCCTAAGGGAATATGTTAACACTGGTTAAGAAGTCTGTCAATGATGGGAGGGTTAGGGTGTGTCATAATGCCCCCCTTTAATTTCTTGTATTTTAGTGGAATGATAAGGATGAGTCCTCAAGTGCCACTTATAATGGACTTATCTTAAAACCTGTCTGTGATGGTGTCTTGAGAATCTTTAAGAACCACAAATATTTCAGAGTTCCCCTGGATGATGATGTGGCAGGAAGCTTGCAGATATATATGAAGCTCTCTCTGTGCCCACAGGTGCTGAACTTTCAGGGGTTATGTCACTTTTCAATTTGGCAGTTCAACCCGCAAGTAAAGAATAAAACACACAATCACAAGATTGACTGGCGGTTAATGGTTCAGTTCAGACCACTATCGTCCAGAAGGCAAAGGCATTCAATATCAATGCTTTTCATCTGATCTCAATCTGGCTGTGGTTTTAGTTTTTCTCAAATGGCGGACTATGCCGGCCGATAGTTAATTTTATTGCCCCCTCCTAAACTACAATTAACCAATCAGAAACGCGTTAAGAAAATTTAACTTTTCCGAAGGCTATCAAATTGAGCAGTTCAGAAGTGTGTTTGTCCATCTGTCCCAAGTTTATTTATACCATATCTTTGTTATTAATGGGTCAATTTTTAATATGGAAAGTGATTATTAAACAGACAACTGTCCTCTATCTTCCTATATAGGTTTCTTTTAATTATTTATCCTCTTTTATTTAAACCCTCTTTATTTATAAAGAAATACATTATCTAAGTTTTTTCCAAACACACCGATTTGGCTTGCTTCCACCTCCCCTCTTCAGACGAAATACCAAGTTGGTTAGTGGCCAAAATTGTACGGCGTTCATTCAGAAATAATTGGGAAGGGTAGAGCATGTGTGTTTGGGGGTGGGACTTTTTACGCTTGGTGTTAGAGAATTCCAACCTTTTTTTAAACGTGGCGGTTAGATTTTACTATGGCCTTGAGACATTTTCAAATACTGTAGCTATTAATAGATTTTAGGAGGACGTTAGTAAATTTTCAAGCGATAAATTTTCCTTTGGCCTTCAGTCCAAGGTCAAACATAGAATTTATTTATAGATTTTTAACGTGGTAGTAGAAAAATGCAAATATTTTGTCCAATTTTTAGCGGTAGGTTTTACCTTGTCCTTGACAAATTTCAAACATAGTAGTAGTGTTATAGGTTGGAAATTTACGTTAACTAGATTTTTGAATCGGGGAAATTTGAGCGGGGTGTCACACAGAGGACTTTACTACACTTATACGTTAATTAATGCTGCTGAATCTGCTATATGAAAGTGTTGCGAATGTTATCCAGTTAGTCTGTTTGTAGATCCAATAGGCCTTTCTCTTTTTCTGTAGTAATTAGTATTGGTCTGTGGTCACTTCCAATGTCTTCCAATACTCTGTAGGTTCAAGTATATGCAGGGTCAGATGATACCATGGTAAGTTCAGGTCTGCTTGCTATGCCAGTAGCTCTGTGCAACAGAGTAAGTTCTAACCTTAGGTTCTGTTGTAGGATCAGGTTGGTTGTGTTGCAGATTTCCTCTAAAACATAAATAAACCATCTCTGTTCTGTCCATGTGAGAAAATATGTTTTAAGATAAACAGGTCATCCGCAACATCTTCAGACAATAGAAGGGAAAGCAGTTTACACACAGAATCTTTCAGTGCAAACTAGGACATTAACTAATGAATAGAAATCTACGCATCCAATGGTATTCCTTTGAAAAGCAGTTAGTAAGGTCTAATTGGATGTGTCAAGAAAGTAAAAGATGAGAGATGGTGCTATGGTAACACTAATGAAAGAATTCAAGGAAAGATATAGAATAAGGTGGTTTGAAGATGTGAGGCTAGATGTTGAAGCAAGAAAAGTGGCCAGACAACTCAGGAAAATGAATATACCAGCCCTCACTCCACAAACTAGATTTTAAACAGTCTGGGTTGTATATTTTAGCCCTCTTCAATTCAACCCATAGAAATCGTACATCTACGCCTAATAATTTCTAAGTGCAGAAAGTACCTAAAAAACATTTTTTTTCAAATTAATATATCTATTTTATAATAAAATACGCAATTTCCTAATACTCGTGCTTTTTTGCTCCGCACAGAATATGTTTAGTTATAAGTTGTTTCGTAGCATATACAGTTGGGGTTGGGGTTAGGGTTAACCTTAACAGATATTTTGTGCGGAGCAAAAAAGCACGAGTAATAGGAAATTACCTAAAATACTATATAAAATTTATGTAAAACATAAAAGTTTTCTTTTAAAACAAATTTTATAAGAAAATAATCAATGTTGAAGTCATGACTGAACACCGAAAACACTTGCCGCCATTTTGATTTTTTTTCAGTAAAGTGAGATTTCACTGTCGCGGAAAAAAATTAAAATAAAGAACTTCAGCAATGATTTCAGTGATGAATTCATCACTGATTCTGCGGATGATGATGTCTGGGAAACTGAAACATTGGATTCAGACATGGATATTGACCATAATGTCCCTGCTGACCTAATTTGTGAAGCAGATGCGGCAAGGCACCTTGCGAGAATGTAAGTCTAACCCTCGCGCTAGGGATTTTAATAGAATGTCGTAGCCTAGTGACCTTTTTTTTTTTTTTAAAACTACCATTTAAATAGTTACTATACTCTCTTTTCAGCAATTTCCTATTACTCTTGCTTGTTTGCTCCGCACAGAATATGTTTAGTTATAAGTTGTTTCGTAGCATTTACAGTTAGGATTAGGGTTCGGGTTAGGGTTAACCCTAATCCTAACCACTTTAATCGTACGAAACAACACATAACTACAGATATTCTGTGCGGAGCAAAAAAGCACGAGTAATAGGACATTACCTTTGGTAATAATATGTGTAGTTATGTGTTCTTTCGTAGCAGTTAGGATTAGGGTTTGGGTTAGTGTTAATCCTAACCCTAATACTAACCCTAACTGCTACGAAACAAGACATAACTACACATATTTACTGCGGAGCAAAAAAGCATGAGTAATAGGAAACTACCCTGTTTTCTATGAAAATGGGTAATGATTTTAACATTTATTGTGAACAAGAATTTCTTTACTTCATCTTTTAAAGCTTACCCATCCATAGCAACGGTTGCTAAGGACATTTATATTTACAAAACCGAACAGATACATGGTGAAAATAATAAAACAGACCATAAAGTGGTGGATGTTATATATTTTTTTGGGATGGATAATGTTCAAAAATATTCAAAGTTTGTAATCTTTAATTTAATTTTAAAGATTAAATTAAAGTATAGAATGTGTGATTAAAAAAACCAATCACCCTTAGTTTCTCAAACTGTAACTAAATTCTTTCATTACAGGTCCAAAGGCTAAAATGATTTGAATGGTGCAGCCCCATGTCAGTTCTGAAGTGTCTACCCTGTTGAGAGCCTAGGGTTCATCTAAAGGAGGAAAGTATGCTTTCTGTTTTATTTCTTTCATAGGACATGCCAGAAACTTTATCAGCCTCGACAGTATTTTTTGCACAAATAACGGATGGTTAGTAATAAAGGCAGGTGTCAATTTTAGGCAGTGTATTAGAGATAAGTCAATTACATCGTACCGGTAAATGAAATTATGGATCCTTGTTGAGGCTGACACAGGATATACATATGATTTTAAAGTTACTTTGGTAAGGATACCCAAGCTTCCCCATTTGGTTTGGCTTATAATGTAGCTGTGAGACTAATAAAGTCTCATATTAATCAAGGTTATCGCCTATTTTTTAAATAATTTTTACACTAGTGTACAACTTTTACAATATCTTTTAAAGAAAGGTGTTTGTGCATGGGAAACTATTACAATAAAAAAGAAGAGGTTTTCCAAAGTCTTTAAAGAAATAAAATCATTTGAAAACAAAATCAGCTCATGGTGACATGTGTTGCATCAGGGAGAGGGAGATGTTAACAATACAGTGTAGAGATAATAAAACAGTTTTTATCATGTCTAATTTTATGACAGATAGTGGATATTCAGAAGTTACTGAAAGAACAAAAGTTAATGGGAAATTTAGAGAGTTAAAAGTTAAGCAATCTAAAGTAGTGAAACAATATAACACTCATAATGGTGGGGTAGATAAACTTGACCAATTAATAAATAAATATAATGTTCTTAGGAAAACAAACAAATATTGGAAAAGCTTATTCTTCTATTTTCGTGACATTGCTAGAGTTAACAGCTATATAATTTTTCAAGAGTGGAGAAAGGATCATCCTGATAATGAAGAACAAGAAAGACCTAACCGTTACCTTCAAACAGATTTTACAGAAGAACTAATTAAGGAACTGGGTGGACTTGAAAAGAATCAGAAAATTCCTTCTTCACACAGTGCCATCAAAAATAAAATCAGCACTAGACACACTCAGTTATACCAGAATATACCACTACAAGACAAAATTGTAAACATTGTTGGGCAAATCTAGGTACAGTTTATGTACATTTTTATGACAATTTTGCAATTATTTTGACATTGGATTATTAAATTGTAATAAATTACTGCTACAAATACCACAGACACACAGTTTATTCATCTTCTAACATACTGATGCATACATAATATGCATTGGTTTCATGCATTTTTATAGATATTAAAGGTTATTTTTGTAATGACACCATAATCATGTACAAATGCCCAATTATTACCTTTTCTAACTAATAATTAAATAAATTTTTTAATTAATTAATTTATGATCAGAATCGTCTAATTTTTTCAAATCTTATACAAAATTGGACATACTTTTAAATAAGAGCCACTGTTTTGTACATTTTGCATTAGCTAGTTTTTTCCTTCTTTGAATATTTCAGTGTATGTAAATTTTTGTAATTTTTTCTGCATTTAATTAGGTAATTTAACTTGTTACCACTCAACCAAGATAAAATAAATATCCAAATAACTACTACTGTACTAAAGCCCATTCAATTTCAAACACTTGGATATGTAATACTGATAGGTTTAATATATTTAAAAATATTTTATATGCTTTTAAAACATGTTACCTAGAAACCACACAAAAAAAACCTTAAAAAGTCAAGAATTTAATAGTGTTAATATACTCTTTTAGTGACATTTCATAAGCATAAGAAAGTTTTCATTTCTTTTATGCTCTAAGTTTTCTTTGTGGATTTTTTTCATGTCATGAACATAATACAGGATTTAAATGTGCATACTTTGTTATATGTTGGTTGTAAATGGATAGCTGTTGCTTTATTCTGAGCACAGCAAATACTTATCCAATCTCTAAAGTGCAATTGTTATCATTCCATTGGCTGTTTAGTACTTTGTTCAGTAATTGATTCTTACATTATATACTATTCAATGGTTGAATTAAAACAGGCTTAGAAATTTCATGACATAAAAATTTGTTTTTTAGAGTATGTTAACTGTGTTAAGGTTTATTTTAAAATGATTTTATCAGAAATATGGGATCTACCACAGATGCTCAGGCAGGAAGCTTGCTTTAAATCCCTTATGTGGGTTTTTTTCTTTTTTTTTACATGATGAGGTAAGCAGCCCCATGCAAAATCTTACTTAAGTTACCTTTTATAACATGTCTGATGAAAATAGTGGTTCTATTATTTCTTACTCACTTCACAGTTTCTAGGGAACCACACAGGGCAGATCATTTTTTTTTCAACACTGGCTTATCCTATGAAGTATAAACCAAATTACAGTTTAGCTGTCTCCATAATTCCAGTGCAGTTTTTTTTCACTCCTTAACAAGCCCGTTAAGCCAAATTGGCCCAAGTTGCAGGAAACCTATGCCAATGCACTACATATGCTTTTGCAGTGGAGTTTAGGCAGCAATTTCTTTTGCATGTTGAGGTTGCCAGTCCAGCGCATATCCTCAGATTAATTGCCTCTCACATGCTGAAGAGAGCATTGGCCTTATTCTTTCTTTGCCACTACAGAAACTTCTGGAAATTGCATGGGTTTCTATGCAGCTCAAGGTTTAAATTTGTTTGAGTTGTGAAATGACATTATACATTTTTAATAGCTTGAGAATTAATTTCATAGTATAAAATGAATTGGAAGATGGCTGAGAGATCATATGGTCAGATGCATACAAGTTATTGCCTTGACTTACAGTATTTCACAGACACATTTCAGGCTGTTTTATAAGATGTTTCCCATTCTAATGAGCAATGTCTTGTTCTTATTCATGTCTCTTTCATTTGGCAGTGTGAATATGTTTGTTCGTTGAGAATTCCTAGTCACTTGTATGCTGAAGTACAAATGTCTAGCTTTATCGGACAGATTATTTGGCCTTGAACTTTCAGGCAAAGAATACCAAAAGTTGAGAGTACAAAAAAGGGAAAGAAAACAACCTAGTAAAATTCCAGATCTGCCATACCTTCACTGGGAGAGAACGGGAGCTCTGCTTGCTGGACCTTACTCTGTGAGAATATAATTATGCAGATGAATATTATCTGATAGTACTTTGCTATATAAGTAGTTGTATCAACAGCAATAACACTGACAAACAACATTTTTCTTTCTTATATAAGAATAAGTGTTCTTAGGTCAGTTTCTTGCGCTGATTTCAAATCTGAAATCCGTTTATCTCTATCACGTCGGGTTCTTAAGATATTTGTGAATAAATATATTTTTGGGAAACCGTTATTTGCTCCGTTTCATTTTTACTATATAACTTATTAAAAATTAATAAAAAGCAACATAATTCTACTTTTTATACTGCTAAAAGATGCATGACATATGTTACGCGATTTTTCAAATAGTTACTGTGTTTTGAAATAATTCTGAGCAAAATATGGCTTCTAGAAGTTGTAGAAATTCGGCTGATCTGTTCTGTTACGTGTGCGGATATTTTACCGATGGTGTTGACCAGAAAAACTTTACACCATTACTAAAGAAAGCATATGAACTTTATTTCGATTCGAAAGTTGATGATGCAAATAAATCTTGGAAGCCAAATGCAGTTTGTTTGATACATTGGCAGGTTGGTTACGAAAATCGCCGAAGCATAAGTCGATGCCTTTTGGAGTGCCAGTAATATGGCGTGAACATACAAATCACACTACTGATTGTTACTTCTGCTTAACAAATATCCATGGTTTCACTTTTAAAACTAGAAAGTCTGTGGTTTATTCAAATATTGAATTGGTTTCGAAACCAGTGCCTCATGATCCAATCACGTGTCCGATCCAAGTACCACCAGAACATAATCCGTTGGACGTGAATGAACCATCAGAAAGTGATAGTTTACCTGCTTTAGAAACTAATTCTGACTCAGATTACATACCGGTGAATGATGGTGTTTACTTAATTAACCATTCAGGACTTTCAGATCTAATACGTGATCTCGCTCTTACCAAAGGACATGCGGAATTACTCGGTTCGCGACTCAAAGAATGGAATCTTTTAGCGCCCAATACTCCGATATCTAAATTTCGTCATAGACACAGAGAACTTGTTCAATACTTTGAGATGGATGATGACATTTGCTATTGCAAAGATGTAAACGGTCATGAGCACATAGTCAACGAATGGCGATTTTTCATCGATTCTTCCAAGACTAGTCTAAAAGCCGTGTTATTGCATAACAGAAATTTATTTTCATCAATTCCAGTCGCCTACTCTGTTCATATGAAAGAAACTTATGACAATATGGCTATACGTTTGGAAAAAATAAAGTACAATGACTACCAATGGCGGATTTGTGGAGACCTAAGGTCATTGCAATTCTCACGGGCATGCAGACTGGGTATACTAAATTTTGTTGCTTCCGATGTGCATGGGACAGCCGCAACAGACAGGAACATTATGCAAGAAAGGTGTGGCCTATCCGGGATCGTATGAAGCTCCGGCATAAAAATGTAATACACGAGCCATTAGTTAACAAAGACAGCTTCATTTTACCACTGTTACATATAAAGTTGGGGCTCATGAAGAATTTTGTAAAAGCGTTAGATAAAACGAGCAAAGCTTTCACTTATCTTCGAGAAAAGTTTCCGCAAGTTAGCGATGCAAAGATAAAGGAAGGTATCTTTGTAGGACCTCAGATTAGGAAAGTTATTGCAGACAAACAATTCGAGAACTTGTTACATGGTAGTGAACTTCGCGCATGGATGGCATTCAAATCGATCGTCGATAACTTTCTGGGAAATCACAAATCTGTTGACTATGTTGCATATTGTTAAGCAGTGCATAGATGCATACAGAATTATGGGCTTTATCATGTCCCTCAAAATCCATTTGCTCGATTCGCATCTTGACTTTTTCCCTGACAACCTTGGCGAAGTCAGCGATAAACATGGAGAACGATTCCATCAAGATATCGCCGTAATGGAGTCACGTTATCAAGGACGGTGGAGTGTGACCATGCTTGCCGATTATTGTTAGATGCTTCATCGCGATGTACCACATGCCATTCACGGACGAAAGTCGACTGCAAAGAAATTCAAGCCTACATAACTGTTATACTTCTTGTACGAATGATGTTGTAATACTGTATGCGTTGTTAAAAAACTTCAATTGCGTATTTCTAGAGATCCCGACCTGATAGAGAAAAACGGTTTGCAGATTTAAAAACAGCGCATTAAAATTGACCAGAAAAACATAGAAATGTTAGAGAAAGAAAAAAAAAGTTTTTTTTTGTTAGTCAGTGTAATTGGTGGAGTGATGTTATTGTTTACTTATTCTTCAGTTTGTTTCTTACTTTGTGCCACCCATTTTCCATATGCCATTTAATATATCATTTCTTTTCTGTTTCTCTGCCCCTTCAGTCCATTCATATGTCCTAAATCTGTTATTATGGGGTTGGAGTGGCTAAGAGGTATGGTGTCCGCCACGAGTTTTAGAGGTACCAGGTTCGATTCCCAGTTGAGGGAATATAATTTATGGAAATTTTTTTCAGAACCAGTGGTCCTAATGATGCTATATTCCCCCCTTGTCTCCTGGGTAGTGAGATCGGATGCATAGCCTTTTCGGATAAGGGCGAAAAATAGGAAGTCCCGTGTGCAAGTTGCGCATGCTAAAAATCCCACGGCATTTGAAACCGTAAAGAGTAGACCTATCATATTTAATTTGGCTGCTCATGCCATCATAGACTGCCATAATTGAACCGGTTAGCCTTAATCTACACACACCTTATTATATTAAATTAGTCTATGCGTTATCCACCGATAAAACGCATACCATATATTCTGGACTTGAACGTCCTTATACTTTACATTTACCATTGGCTATTCAAGCCTACACTTATGTCTTTTAGTGTGCTAACCACACATAACCATAAAACACTGCTTTACGCCCAAAGGCTACACACAAGACTACTGTAACTAACCTAACGCGTCTTACAGCGCCACACACAAACTATCTCATTTTATTTAGTAGAGGTGTTACATGGTGCGACCATCTGAACGCTCGCTGACCATGCAACAATCCTCAACATCATCCCCCTCGATCCCAAACGTGACACTTGTGGCACGTGTGAAAGTGGTGGAGACAAAGTTCACTTACGTAATTAAAGTGTAGTATATACTAACAATAACTGTTGTTATTATTATCACACAAATATTACACAGAATAAGAAATATACGAGTACTAACTAATTAAATAAAGTCATTTTTCACTATGTCCTGTATATTTTCTAGACAACAGATCCGCAAGGTTATTATCACTTCCAGAGATCGGCAAAATAGTAAACGAGAATTCCTGAATGAGTAAATACCATCGATGGATTCTCGCATTTCGCATGGTCCTGGACGTGATGTACGTTAGTGGGCTGTGGTCGGTCAGGATGTAAAAATGCGTGCCGATCAGATACTTCGACAATTTCTCAAGGCACCAGACCACAGCTAGGAGTTCACGTTCCCCGGTTGCGTACTTCTGTTCAGCTGGGGACAGTTTGCGTGAAACAAAATAACATGGATGTGGCATACCCTCGTACCACTGTAGTAAACATCCCCCGATGCCGTAATTTGAAGCATCTGTTTGAATTACAAATGGAATGTATAAGTTTGGTAATAACAAAATAGGTGGATTCGAAAATAATTCCTTGAGTTTTACTAAAGCGCTATTGCATTTCGATTTCCATTTAATTTTATTTGGACTACCTTTGGCAAGCAGTTTAGACAAAGGAGCAGAAATTTGTGCAAAATGATGAAGGAATTTGTGATAAAAGTTGGTTAAGCCTAAGAGGCTTCTGACTTGTTTCTTAGTATTAGGAATAGAAATGTCCAAGATTCGTTTGACAGTTGTGTCATCAGGATATAATCGATTGTTACCTATATGGTGACCAAGAAATTAAATTTCCTGACAACCTATTTGGACCTTGGAAGGTCGCACATTCAAACCGTGTTGGCGTAATGTAAGAAAAAGAGAAGTCAACCCATTAATGTGGTCTTCCCAAGAATCATGAAATAGGCAGATGTCATTGATGTACGCGATGACATCTTTTCGATTGCCAAGAAGGCGGCGCATCATGCGCACAAAGGTCGCAGGAGTGTTTACAAGGCCGAAGCACATGTAATGTAAGTATCAATATGATGACAGATATAATATCAGAAAAGAAAGTAATGTCAATATTACTGAAAGAAAAATATCATATGCAAAGAGATATAGGAAGTAGTATAATAGACCATGGATGTATCGAAGACCAAAACATCTGGTAAAGAATGAAGAAAGAAATAGACCAACGCAGCTACAAAGTTCGTGGTGTAGAATTGCGTGCGAGTTGCACATCTAAATAATGGTGTGCAAAAAGAGAACCATTCTTGAATTTGACAGCCTTACGAGCATCATAGTATCGAGAAAAATGAACAAATGCGAGTTGGTGAGATGAGTGTTGAAGTGCAAACATACGAACAAATTCAACATCTCCGACACGCTGAAAAAATTTTCTAAGTGTATACCAAGTCACGCTCGAAGGTAAATTGCGCACCAAGATAGTGCGATTTGGTGAAATATGATCTCTGCCAGGTCGGAACTGAGCCCGAGAATCATTGAATCTATTATGTGTCGTGCGAGTCAAGCGCACAGAAGTATTCTTACATCCATATTGTTCCTTGCATGTCACAATGTTGTGATAATCGTGGTTACATCTGCGATTATCCGGACGAGTATTACCAACTCCCAAATGAGCAGATTTAACGTGTCGTAACTCATCACCATTGGGTGGAGCATGATGAGCCTGAACAGGACATGTTGTAGAGGCAGGACAATCATGATTGTCCACAGAATATGCTCCGACAGCAGCACAGCCAGAAACTGTCAAGTTATTATCTTGAGCATTGTGAACCACCTCACCCTCAGGTGAAATATTCTGACTATAAATACCATCATTCTTTATAACACATGTAACAGCAACAACAGTTGGAGTATGAGCACCAATGCCAAGAGCAATACCATTATCTGTTATAGGAACAGGTGGTGTAGCTGTGTCTGCAGCTAACTGTTGTGCTCTGGTTATCACAACATTTGCCACCAGTGGATGCGAGTCAACCCACATTGCAATCTCCTGTGGAGTGCAATCTTTAACCCCTGGTATATTTCCCAATATTATCTCGGCTACCGGGTCTCTCAATCCGCAGGCATCCACAGTGCATGTAAAGAATGGTGTATCAATGTGAACCCATGCACCAAGAACCATTCTACAGTACCACCAAAAGTTACACATTTAACAGATTTCCCTGTAAATGCGGAGGCATCAATTAGCGATTTATGGATTCCGACCGTGGTACATCCGGTGTCCCTCAAAACTGTTACTTTCTGTCCATACAAAAATCCTTGATGTAGTGTGTGACGTCCAAAGTTCTCACATGAGGACATTGCAGGAATGGTGTGACCACAACGAAGTGTAGTGTTAGTTTCAGCTACATGTTGTGACTGACAAACATAACATATGTCATCTCTTACGGAACATGCATTGGCATGATTAGTTCTATCTTTCTCATCATCCTTATTGTCATTACAAGCATTAGCATGCCTATGTTTACTTTTATCTCTCGAAGGAGCTCGGAAATGACCTGTCTTTTTCTTGAAAGACTTATTCTTACTATAATAATCTGAAGAATCATCATTCTTGGATTCCATACCATATGAAGATCTATGTTTATGATAACCCTTGTGATATGAATCATCATGATCCCTGCCTCTGTGATACCCACGATCATGAGGTGAATAACCTCGATAACCTCGTCGATAAAAATTCGATGGCGAACGTTGACGAGGGAAGTTGTAAGCCCCCCCAACATTTTTTTTTTTTTTTTTCTTAACCAGCGGCACTTAGGCTTTCAGCCCTTCGGCCCAATGACATGTCATTGCGAGGCTGGGGAACCTGAGGACTTTCCTTCCAACCCGGTCAGGAGCTTCGCTCCTACCCATCCACAGAGGGTTTATCACAGGAGCCGTTCAGGTTATTCAGTCAAATTTCCGGTCGTAAACATTCCTTCAAATGCCGACGCCCGGGTTTGAACCATGAACACCTGGTCGCCAGTACAACGCCGTAGCCATTACACCAGCGCGGCTCCCGCCCCCCAACATGACGGATGAAAATCAGGACGATAACACCCGTCAATGCTCATCGAACGAGGTCGGTGATCATAAGATCACTGATCATGGTGAGCCACGCACACAGGCATAGGATCTCTAGGAGAAGATCTGTTGACATCCTTGTTCGGATGTGCTGTTAGGAATTGTCTACCTAAACGTTCTTATTCCTGAATGGAATCTGGATGTTTTTCCTGTAAGAATGACTCCAGTTCATGGCTACATGCCGAAAGAACCTTGTCTCGTAACATGAGATCCATCAACCCATGCAACAATCCTCAACACTGTTCCATTTTTAAAAAAAATTCATATCTGCAAATTCCTACTGTTTAGCTATATTCAAATCTGTAAATTCATACTGTTTTGCTATTTCCATATATTCCTCCTTTGTATTTTTCTATTTGTCTTTTTTTTATATAATTCCTCTTCGTCTTAAGTATCTATTTTTCTGCATCCAGTGTTAGATTTGTTTATTTCACTGCACCTCCCAGTTTTCCTTTTACATTTCTGTTGTCTGTTAATTATTCATATTTTACTTCCATTTTAACATGCTATGTGACATGTGTGACCTCTAGGCTCTACAGACCCAAGAACTGTCACCAGTACAAAGTTTAGCCAAACCTGATACAGAAAAGTATTTTAACCAGAGATCTGAGAGTGGAAGTTTTGTTCACACAAAGTTACCTGCCCTTGCTGAAAGTGAGTCATTTTTGTGTCTGTGACTTCTATTTTACTGTTCACAGTCATATAACCACATATATTTCCCTCATAAAGTAAGTGGTCTGTCTCAGTCTTCTCTCGTGACCATACATTTTCTACCTCAAAGGGGTTGTTGAAGGCAATACTGTTGATCTCATCTTCTCATGGAGACAACATTCTTGAAAGACATGTTCCACTGTTTGCTTGTCTTGCTTACATGGACACATGTCTGTCTGCTAGACTTTAATTTGTTGAACAGATGCTGTTAGGGTCTGCAGTGACTGGTACTTAGTCTGAAAATTATCCATTAATCTCTTCTTGATAAGAAAAAGTATGCTTTTGCTATATCTTACTCTGAGCATTCTTTGCGTAATTTTTCTTTGAAGTTATTTGGTTATTTGTTTTTATCATTTCATATGTTCTCCTGTTTTTAGTTTGAATTGTGCTTCTTCCTTCTTTGACAAGTCTTTCTCTATTCTCACTTCCATATTTCTTGCTATTGGCAGGAATCTATTATACTTTAAATATGCTGAATTCTTAGCTGGTTTCACTTAGTGCTTCTGAGAGGCTGTCTAATTCATTGCTTTTTTTGGTTCCTTAGGCAGTCATGACTGGTACGGAATCTGTATGGAACTCAGTTTTCCACAATGGTTATTGTAGCTGTTTTTAGCACTTCTATCTCAGTTATAAATTTGTTTGAAAATTGTTGCTGATGTGTCTGCATACATATGGGTTCATTCTGTGATTGGGTATGTCTTTTTTTTTCTTCTTCTTCTTCTTCGTTCGCCCTGAAAAGGACGGTGGTTGCGTTGTGTCTGTTTACAACGTAGCTGTGATATCTGCACCTTTCGGTCGACACATCCGACTTCTGCACGGCATTTTTTAGGACCGGGTTTGCCTTCCCATTTTGATCCACACTCGCTCAGCCAGCCTGCACAGCTGCAGACTGTTTCCAGGACCACCACGTGGAGGTGGAGTGCGGTCTTGACCAGCTCTGGTTCGCTGGTCCTGACGCAGGCAGTCAAGCTATGAGTCGCTGACTGCGGTCTCTATTGCTGCGTCTTGAGGTCCCGTATGTCTTTTTAATGTACTCCAAAGCAATGTGCTTCCTTTCTGCACCCATTTAGCTGTCTTTTTTCATCACTTTTGAAATGCTTTCAATCAGCTCTGGAGAATTTGTTCTCCTCTATGGTGGAAATGTGCTGCTTATTATTAAGGTCTGCAGCTTCGTCTGTGAAAGGTCTAGTACAATCAGTTTGCCCAATGTAATTCCAAGGTATATGAGACTTTTTGCTTCTGGAAGTTTATGTCCATTTAGTTTCAGTATGACTTTGTTCTTTGTGTGAGTGTGAAAATTGTGAATGTTCTTTTATTTACATTTATGTTTAGTAGCAATTATTTTCTCAAATTACACTAGTCAACAACCAAAATGTACCAGAAATGAAAATAGCTAATCTTAACTAATTTTGGTGTGATGAAAACGAAAATGACATTAAAAAATGTTGATTAGCTCTAGTTTTCAAGATATATGCTACTAGTTTATTTAATTACGGTCAATTTATATATATTGTTGTGGGCGATTGCATAATTTTTTCTAATGACAATACAAATGTAACTAGAAGTTGATGATGCAATCCTACCTATGATTACATCACATTTGTGTATAAATATCTTATCTGTGATAAAATGTTGCCATTAGTTAGTGCATTTGTCCTTATAAAAAGTATCTTAGTTAGAAATGCCTAGGACATGTGTGAACAGTGCTAATAACACTGACAAACAACATTTTTCTTTCTTATAGAAGAATAAGTGTTCTTAGGTCAGTTTCTTGCGCTGATTTCAAATTTGAAATCCGTTTATCTCTATCACATCGGGTTCTTAAGATATTTGTGAATAAATATATTTTTGGGAAACCGTTATTTGCTCCGTTTCATTTTTACTATATAACTTATTAAAAATTAATAAAGTGCAAAATAATTCTACTTTTTATACTGCTAAAAGATGCATGACATATGTTACGCTATTTTTCAAATAGTTACTGTATTTTGAAATAATTCTGAGCGAAATATGGCTTCTAGAAGTTGTAGAAATTCGGCTGATCTGTTCTGTTACGTGTGCGGATATTTTACCGATCGTGTTCACCAGAAAAAACTTTACACCATTACTAAAGAAAGCATATGAACTTTATTTCGATTCGAAAGTTGATGATGCAAATAAATCTTGGAAGCCAAATGCAGTTTATTCGACTTGTGCAAATACATTGGCAGGTTGGTTACGAAAATCGCCGAAGCATAAGTCGATGCCTTTTGGAGTGCCAGTAATATGGCGTGAACCGACAAATCACGCTACTGATTGTTACTTCTGCTTGACAAATATCCATGGTTTCACTTTTAAAACTAGAAAGTCTGTGGTTTATCCAAATATTGAATCGGTTTCGAAACCAGTGCCTCATGATCCAATCACATGTCCGATCCCAGTTCCACCAGAACAATATCCGTTGGACGTGAATGAACCATCAGAAAGTGATAGTTTACCTGCTTTAGAAACTAATTCTGACTCGGATTATATACCGGTGAATGATGGTGTTCACTTAATTAACCATTCAGAACTTTCAGATCTAATACGTGATCTCGCTCTTACCAAAGGACAAGCGGAATTACTCGGTTCGCGACTCAAAGAATGGAATCTTTTAGCGCCCAATACTCCGATATCTAAATTTCGTCATAGACACAGAGAACTTGTTCAATACTTTGAGATGGATGATGACATTTGCTATTGCAAAGATGTAAACGGTCTAATGGTGCACCTCGGTCATGAGCACATAGTCAACGAATGGCGACTTTTCATCGACTCTTCCAAGACTAGTCTAAAAGCCGTGTTATTGCATAACGGAAATTTATTTTCATCAATTCCAGTCGCCTACTCTGTTCATATGAAAGAAACTTATGACAATATGGCTATACTTTTGGCAAAAATAAAGTACAATGACTACCAATGGCGGATTTGTGGAGACCTAAAGGTCATTGCAATTCTCACGGGCATGCAGACTGGGTATACTAAATTTTGTTGCTTCCTATGTGAATGGGACAGCCGCAACAGACAGGAACATTATGCAAGAAAGGTGTGGCCTATCAGGGATCGTATGCAGCTTGGGCATAAAAATGTAATACACGAGCCATTAGTTAACAAAGACAGCATCATTTTACCACCGTTACATATAAAGTTGGGGCTCATGAAGAATTTCGTAAAAGCGTTAGATAAAACGAGCAAAGCTTTCACTTATCTTCGAGAAAAGTTTCCGCAAGTTAGCGATGCAAAGATAAAGGAAGGTATCTTTGTAGGACCTCAGATTAGGAAAGTTATTGCAGACAAACAATTCGAGAACTTGTTACATGGTAGTGAACTTCGCGCATGGATGGCATTCAAATCGATCGTCGATAACTTTCTGGGAAATCACAAATCTGTCGACTATGTGCATATTGTTAAGCAGTGCATAGATGCATACAGAATTATGGGCTGTAACATGTCCCTCAAAATCCATTTGCTCGATTCGCATCTTGACTTTTTCCCTGACAACCTTGGCGAAGTCAGCGATGAACATGGAGAACGATTCCATCAAGATATCGCCGTAATGGAGTCACGTTATCAAGGACGGTGGAGTGTGACCATGCTTGCCGATTATTGTTGGATGCTTCATCGCGATGTACCACATGCCATTCACCGACGAAAGTCGACTGCAAAGAAATTCAAGCCTACATAACTGTTATACTTCTTGTACGAATGATGATGTAATACTGTATGCGTTGTTAAAAAACTTCAATTGCGTATTTCTAGAGATCCCGACCTGATAGAGAAAAACGGTTTGCAGATTTAAAAACAGCGCATTAAAATTGACCAGAAAAACATAGAAATGTTAGAGAAAGAAAAAAAAATTTTTTTTTTGTTAGCCAGTGTAATTTATGTTATACTCGTATATGTGGTGAAGTGACATTTCTATCACAAAAACGAAATATAACTAAAGTGATTAAGAAGGCGTACAGTTTGTATTTTGGCTGCTGAATAGGAGATCAAGATAAGAGCTGGGCGCCACACATATGCTGCAATACATGTGCAGCACATCTTAAACTGTGGTTGAATGGCAAAAGGCAAGCTATGCCTTTTGCAGTCCCAATGATTTGGAGAGAGCCCACTGATCATCTCAACAACTGTTACTTTTGCATGGTCCCTCCAATTGGGAAAGGCATATCAAAGAAGAAAAAAATGGACTCTGGAATATCCAAACATCCCCTCTGCAATACGTCCGGTACCACATGGCGATGACCTTCCAGTTCCCAAAGTGCCAGAATCATTTTCAGCTGCTTCCACTGATGAAGAAGAGGACATTGGTGGTCCTGAACCATCAACCTCAAGCGACCCAGATTTTGAGCAAACTACATCCACTAAACCACACTTAATAATTCTTGTAAAAAATCTGAATTTACCGAAGAACAAGGTGGAGTTTTTGGGTTCCAGATTGTAACAGTGGAATCTCCTGGCAGAAGATGTTACAATTTCTGTGTATTGGAACCGCCAGAAGCCGCTTATTACATTCTTTTTCAAAGAGGGTGACCTTTCTGCGTGCCACAACATTTCTGGTTTAATGGCAGCCCTCAAAATCAATTACATACCGGAAGAGTGGAGGCTTTTCATTGATTCATCCAAGACGAGTCTTAAAGCTGTTTTGTTGAATAATGGTAATGTGTTACCGTCAATTTCAGTTGGTCACGCAGTTCATATGAAAGAAACTTATGAAAACATTAAGCAGCTTTTGAAGTGTATAAACTACGATCCTCATCATTGGTCACTTTGCGGTGACTTAAAAGTGGTCGCTCTTTTGCTTGGACTACAGGGTGGATACACCAAGTACTGTTGCTTTCTCTGTGAGTGGGATAGCCGTGCACGAAGTGACCATTACATCAGAAGACATTGGCCAATCAGGCAGTCATTGCAGCCTGGCAGTAAGAACGTTGAGAACCCAGAACTTGTCGACACCATCAAGATTTTGTTGCCACCCTTGCACATTAAGCTGGGTCTCATGAAAAACTTTGTCGAGGCAATGGAGAAAACAGATGAGGCTTTCAAATACCTCATCAGAAAATGTCCAAGACTGAGTGAAGCTAAAATAAGAGAGGGAGTATTTGTTGGTCCGCAAATTCGAAAACTTCTTCATGATGACGAGTTTCTTTGCGTGTTGCATGGCAAGGAAAAAGCAGCATGGCTAGCATTTAAGTCAGTGGTGGACAATTTTCTTGGAAACAACAGATCTGATAACTACAATGAAATTGTAGAAAATCTCCTTCTGAAGTATAAGAGTCTTGGCTGCAACATGTCTTTGAAAATTCATTTTCTGGATTATCATCTGGATTTCTTTACGTCAAACTGTGGAGCGGTCAGTGATGAGCATGGTGAACGATTTCATCAGGACATTGCTGCTATGGAGACAAGGTATCAAGGCAATTGGAGCCCTTCAATGCTTGCTGATTACTGTTGGACTGTGACAAAAGACACCTCATCGATTGACTACAAGAAGCAAGCAAAGAGAGCTCGAACAGCGACTGAATAATGACGGAATGGGCTCAAATGTGCCTTTTTAAAACATGATATGTGAACTTTAAATAATGTTTTTATTTTTTTCTATCATTTTATGTTGAAATATCAATTAATTGAGTATGTAACCACAATGTTTATAATGCTAAATTAGAAAGACTAGCTGTTCACCCCAGAGAATTAAACAAGCATTCATTATTTGTATTACTGTAATGTAAATTCATCATTTAAAAAAAACCAAAGCCAATTGGTGAATTTCATTATGATATTTGAAATCAGCATGTCAAAATCAATAAGAAATGGTATATTTAATTTCTGGTACAAATAACTTTTGAAAATTTGTTGACTAGTGTTATCTAGTCTTTTGCAAAGCAATACACATCTGACTGTTTGCTATTGTGATATTTTCTTCTGCAACCCATAGTGTTAGCTCATCTATATATAGCGAGCTGTAGATTTTCTTTGTCATTTTGTCCACTATGTCATTAATATTGACCAAAAACAGTGTAGTTGAAACAGTGTCTTGGCATTCTCCTTGTTTTTATTTCATTTTATGGCTTAGATATCAATGCATTTGCACTCTGGCATGTCTGTTCTGAAGTAAGTGGTTTGTTCATTGGTGCATACATCCACAGACTCAATAGTTGAGTAGTTTTTGCCTTATTCCAGTTCTCCACACTTTATCTGATGCTTTCTTCTTGTCTGCCCAGAATGCCAGTATGTCTCTCATTTCCTCTAAAACTTTTTTAGCAACATTTGGTACCCAGCAAAGGCCTTATATGCAAGGTGTTTTTCATCTTGAGATACTGTGATCCAGGAGTTTAATTCTTATGTTCTTATCCATTTTACTTTAAGAAGCATTATGCTCAAAGCTACATCAAGTGCCTCTGTTTATGTTGATCTTGATTTTGGTTACTACAGTTACAAATGTTAAAGTCACTACTGTTTTGGTCAGACAATTATGACTTCCACTTTTTCAAGTGCCATACTAAATGATATATTTGATCATGTCTCTCCACAGTTTTCTGTCCCTTCTCTCCACAGTTTTCTGTCCCTAGAGCTGTCTATCAGTTCTCCAGCTAATGTCTGTGCTTGTCATGATGTTAAACTGTCCACTCTCTTCTCACTTTGTTGTTTTCTCATATCAAATATTTTAACTGCCATGAACTATTCTAACTTTCCTCTTTTCATAACATCTCCAAAAAGATATATGCTGCTGCTTGTGTAATGTGTATAACCAAATGTTGTGCATATTAGCCTCTTATAGGATATCTTCATTAGTCTTTTTAGCTCTTCAAGGTATTCTTGACATTCTTCTCTATAAAACCATATTTCAGCTTCAGGAATCTTTTCTCACTGTTTTATTGCTTGTTCATGGTTTACTTCTGTATGACCTGATCACTATTATGCAACAATTAAAATTACATTATGAACTATAGTTACATTGCTGTTATCTGGTAATATTGTGGGGAAAAAAATACTGAATTTAATTTCTCGTAAGTTTTCCATGTCTTATTATTTTCATGTGTCTTTAAATGTCCTTGACATACAAAACAGTGTGAGATAAGTGTTCTTTCTGTGTGTAAAATTTGTCAGTTTCTTTATGAATGCAAAAGTGAACAAATGAAGCATACAATCACTCACAAAATCTATGAAAAGCAGCTGCAGTTTGAAATTAAGAAACAAGGTACTAGGGACATAAATGAAATAAATAGGTAGCTAAATGTACCAACAGTGTTTCATAAAGATGGTTGTTTTTACAGCTACTTGGTTTCCTAATTTCAGCCCTGACAGCAGCATTTGATGAAAAATCTATGTTTCCAAGTTACATCCTGGAGTTTGAGAAAAAGATGAAAAATTACCACACTATGTTGCTATATCAGAACCAGGTGAATTAGTTGTGACAGCAATATTAGAAATAGTAATATAAAGCATGGAAATTGCTAAAAGGCACAGAGAGCATGTGTTTTTGTCTTATTTATGTCTGACTAGATAAGAAAGGGAATTCCTCACTTATTTCTTAGCCTCATTCTGTTTCTTAGTCCACAGAACAAACCCAAGCACTTGATAAAACAAGAATTTTACTAAAAAGTTTAAATAATGTTGAGGGTGCAGATATATCTAAATCTTTTTAACTTGAACTTCTTTGAGCGTAATATGAAAATATACACAGTAAAAAAACATAAATATTAACAATACTAAATTCCAGGAGAGTGAGTTACAACATTAGCAATACCAAATTAAAACATTAGGAAGAGATGAATCTCTCATAAATGTGTTCACATTTATATCTCATAATTGTGCTCACCATTAACAGAAGATTCATTCAACAAGCCAATAAAGTAATCTATTCGCTGACCCAATTTAGAAGCATCTAAAGATCCAAATGACTACAAAGATAAAAGTGATAGATACAATTTTTAACACAAACATTGTGCTATTAGAGTCAAACTAGAATATTAACAATCACAAGTAGGTTTTGGGTGAGTGTTGTGAACCTGTTCTCTGGATGGAGCATATCTTGGATTGTGGGATGTGTTTACGATTTGTGAGTAAGAACTCAGTAAGTTAGGCATAAGCAGTTTACTGCATGAGCGGTATGACTCTGGGTGTAAATGTATTTATAGACTGAGAGTAGGTTCTCATGTGTTTGAGTGACCAGTATATGAGGAAAAGATTAACAATAATTGGTTAGGATAATCAGAGGGTTGAAATCATGAGTAAATGTTTTGTCACTAAGCAGTGAACCTTTGTAAAGAGAGGACTTTTCTGCTGATGAAGTTGCTCTGGTCAGGAGTCACTATGTACTTAGTAAAATATTGTTTGTCTCATTCCACCATAGTGGTTGAGTGGCATGTAAGACTTGTTTCTGACAGAAGAGTTACCTGTTGTGAGTTTGTATTGACGTAGGTGAAGTTTAAAAATTTGTTGGTTGTTTTGGCTGGTTGTGAATTGATTATTTTGATGCCAGTCAGGTCTTTCTGCATGTGGCGCATAGACCCTTGTGAGCGCCCCCTCCCAACATTCCTATCTTGAAGTGACAGAATATTTCATTATATAAGAATTCTTTTATCCCTCTCTGACTTATGTTATTATGTTAAATCTTTTCCCACCAAAGTTGCAATCTTTTTCAAGGCGTGTTTTGTTGGGCATGAGAACATGCAGCAGAAAAACCATAACATAATTATTTCCAGCCATGTTTCAGCAGGTGACTTACTTGTTGTACTTGAATTATTGTACCTCATATTTCACATCAGTTGATGTGTATATTGTATAACATAAATCAAGGAGATGGATTAAAGTCTTTGTTATTTATGCCTGGGAGGGTCCTACTTAGTCATTGTCCTTAGACATCTGCTCTTGTCCCATCAGTCGTTGTGACCAAACTTTTGATATTTTATATCTCTCTTGAATTATTGTAGTTATTATCTTTACATGACATTAACCAATGAACAAGAAAGAAAAGTATCACTGTTTGTCAAAGGGCTATGTTTGATCATAAAATATATAACTAGTGAGTAGGCACATTGTAGCAAGTGTAATTTGCTGGAGAGGTTATGATGTTATAAGAAAGAAAGATTGCAGTGTATGTGTCAACCGTGTGAGGTCAAGCTATGTAAGACCCTGATTCTAATAGTTGATGAAAATTATGATGAGTGTCAGGGTACCTAACGCTACCTCTCTAGATCTCACACAGTGCTATATTTTATTTCTAGTGTGGGGTGTTTGATGTGGCTAGTGTCTAGGGAGTGCAATGAAATGATGATACATCAAAACAAGATACTACAACACACTAATAGTAAAGTAATAAGTCTGTGGTTTAAGTTTTTCTTTGAAAATGAATTCTTTTTTTGTACAATTTTATTCTGCCTGTCCTGCCATCTCTTTTGGACAGGTCTTTGAAAATGAGAAAAATATATTTTACACCAAATGATTAACTAAAAATGGGACTCTTTGTCCAATACGAATAATAATAATATATAGTTCCTGTAGGTGTATTCACAGACTGTTAGTTAGTACCTAGTAGTGAAAGTCATTATAGGAGGAGCTGTTGTTATCATCACGCCCCCTATCTGTAAAGTTAATTTTGGGGAAAAACACTTTATTCAGATGAACTGTCAGATGTCCCGGCTAATGGCACATCACCTTTTTCTTGTTATGTAGATGAAAATGTCCAACACTGCTCTGCAGAGAATATGTCAACACGCAGAAGCTCCTTCTGGTTAATTGACGACAATATAAACTTTCACGGGAGACTGTTGGTCGTCACAATTTTTCATCAGGTTTCCTGTCACCGGCTGGTAACAGGAAATAAAACCCTGCAATAAAAAGGACACCCTGGCCTTTTCATCTCTGATTTAGATTCCCATTAACTATTTATACATGATATGATGGGGGTCAGCCTCGTGTGCATACAAGTGCACCAGCCCCTAACTCATATTACTTCACCTTACTGTGACCACACCTCAGGTCCCTATGGCGGAAACGCCACTGTAATTTTACATAGTTTTCTTCAATACAATAACGTGGAGTAACCACATCTCCTTTTGTATGATTTTCTTTTCTTTTCCTAACTATCAACGCTCTAGGCATGTTGATGAGTGTTCATGGAACACAGAGGCTTGCTAACCTATTATGATATAATAATAATAATCAGTAACAACATTCAAACACAGTTCAATATGAGGACTCAATACTTTTTGCTCCCGGCATGTCCTTCACTTTTCCCAATAGCAGTATCTAGCTTTTTGCAGTTTTAATAAGGCATAAAAATAAATAAATCATTCTTACCACAAATTCATTGAAATATAACACAAGTGACGATGACTAGCGAATATGGCCTCAGTTTCTCTGCCGTTGTTCAGACTGTTAATTTTATTTATTTATTTTACAATTAACACTTCTGGTCTCATCGTACTTGGATACAGAAAATTTTCTAAATAAATGGCCACGAGCCTTCCAAGTTTTTGCTAATATCTATTTGGGCTGGCCAATGAAATCATGCGACTACCAAATTTTGAATTTATTTTTGAAAAGCAAAAACAAAACCCCAAACATACTATGAGTCTCGTAGTCCATTGGTCAGTCTGCCTTAGTTATGCCAATGCAAAAAGATGTTTAGTTTTTGGCTAACATTTTCCTGCCTCCCCCTTTACTCCTAACGTCAACCAATCAGATTGAAACACTCCTATGCCTCTTTTTTCAAATTTGCGTCCCCAATGTTACCGATAAAATAAGCAAGAACGATAGTCTGTTCATCACACTGTCCAAGAATATATAGTATTTCTACAATATTTTAGGTATTACTGGAGCGATTTTTGATATTGAAATATATTATTGGTCAGAAGACTATAACCTATCAGCTGATATAAGTTTTAGGTCAGTCTTTAGTGTCGTTAACAATTTCGTCTTTTTCCTTGCATTTTGGGTTTTCTTATATTTTATCACAATATCAATAAAATCTATCTTCTAATATATTATAAGGACTATAGAGGATTTTTATAGGTAATAATATTAATTCTATCCTTCCAAACTATCTTTTTTAGTTTATAAAGAAAGTCAGTTTCGCTTTTGTTATCGTTTTCCTTACTCCCCCCTTTCTCTCAATACTAATTTGAATCGTCGCTAACTGCATGTCTAGCCTAACGAAGTGGCGGGGTAACACGGAGTGACTTTTCTCACGCCATAGTGCAAATTTTTAAACTCAAGGTTATTATGCGTCTAGATACAATACACTACCGTAGTTAATTTTTCTCTCACTCGATTACCCTCCCCCCTTTGTCTATTTCGTCTGTCGCTCCACTGAATGAAAGAAGTATTTGCATCGCGCAAACTGTTTCATGTTAATTTATTCTTCCCAAGACGGAGTGACGAAAACGCGGGCGGGTGTGGGATAGGCTTTCATTTTCTCTAGCGCAAACACTTTTTTTAACATACGGTTTGCCTCGCGGCATCGGTGATGATGTCGGGCAATAAACACTGGCTTTATTTAGTTTTTCTTCTACTTTTTTACTCTTTATTTAAATATTAATGGAATTTTGATCTATTTGTATCACTGATCTCATCACACACATAGGACTTTTACCAGCTTCTGATAGAAAACATGAGGGAGTCCTGTTGCTTGTTCTCTACAATTTTTATAAATTTTTAAAATAGAGCACAAAGTCACATTCAGTCAAATTCAAGGCCTGAGACCTCAAGGGTGTTTGCAGGAACTCTGTTGCGTTAGAAGAGAAACCCAACTTCCCTACTCATCCTACACCCTAGCAAGACAGGTCCTACCTGGTAGTCTGATAATAGTGACACTTGCATCCAGATCAGCTAGACTGTCAACTGTAACCACATCAACTAGTGTTACTACTTGTAACGAGCACAACCTGATTAACCAGATCAGCTAGAACAACCAGACTCAACAGTCTTAATTGCTTCATTATTAATTAATTAATGCCAGAGTAAATGGCAGCATCGATGCTGAACATAGTGGTACTTACATAATAACAACCTCCAGCATGAGAATGGAGGTAGAGGCAGCTACAGCAGCCTTAAGGTGGCTGTCTGAAACTTCTCTAACAAGGGCATTTATTGTATCAGACTCACAATCCATGCTCCGTAAAGTCCAAAGTGGATGGCTCCAGTATATATGGGAAACCTTCATAGAAACCTCGAATCTTCAGGGACTCGTGTGATCTACTGTCCTAGTCATGCAGAGGTATGCGGCAATGAAAGAGCTGACAGACTAGCTTCAAGAGCACCCATAGAATGTGTATTTGATATGGATAAGGGAGAGATACTGAGGGCAGTTTATCAATCAATCAATCAATACCCTTTAGCTCCCCAGGGAGCATAGGCCTTCAACAAACACATGCCAAGTGTTCCTGTCACATGCCATCCGCTCAAGTTCTCTCCACGCTCTCATCACTTTCACTTCTGTATCCAGTTCTCTTCTCCATGTGTTTTTTGGTCTACCTCTGCCTCTCTTTCCCTGGGAATTCCAGAACAAGGACTGCCTTGTAATGCTATCAACAGGTTTCCTCAATGTGTGCCCTAGTAATGATAGCTAGGAATAGAATGTCATATGTAACAATCCAGCATCTTCTCATCTCTTGTTCCACTGGCACTTGTCTGGTTCTTGTCATCAATTCCTTATTTGTGACTTTGTCATAACATTTCAGTCCTTTTATTCTATGCAAGCACCCGTTTATATAAGTCTGTAGCTTTTTGGTTGTTGTTTTTGTTGCTCTCCACATCTCAGAGCCATGCGATAGGACTGACTTGACATTTGAGTTGAAGATTCTTATTTTCGTGTTGGACTTGATTTCTCTTGTTCTCCATGTTTCCCAATGAAATGAAAGCTCATCTTGCTTTTTGTATTCTTATTTTGATATTATTGTGTGTCCCTCCAACTTTGTCTATATTGCTGCCAAGATATGTGTACGATTCTACATCTTTTAGTGGCACTTCTTCAAGTTCGACCTTGTTATCATTTCTTGCATTTATTCTCATTATCTTTGTCTTTTCCCAGTGTATTTTCAGACCCACTTGTTGTGACCTCTCATTGAGAATTTTCATTTTCTCTTGCATCTGCTTATGGTTATGAGACAAAAGAGCCAAGTCATCTGCAAAATCTAGATCATCAAGCTATTTTGTCAGATTCCACTGGATTCCATTTCTGTTGTGTGATGTCAATGTTTTCATAACCCGATCTATTGCTAGTAAAAAAATAAATGGAGACAAAAGGCATCCCTGTCACACTTCTGTTCTAATCCCAAACAGTTCTGTAAGTTGTCCTTCATGAAGAACTCTGCATGTCATGTCATCATGTCTTCTTTATTAAGTTAATGATCTTCATGGGAACTCTATAATGCCTCATCAATTTCCAAAGTGATGCTCTGTCTATACTGTCAAATGCCTTTTCATAGTCCACAAATCCAATGTATAGTGGTGAATTCCATTCCAGACTTTGTTCAACTATTATTCTCAATGTGGCTATCTGGTCTGTAAAGGATCTGTTTGTCGAAAACCTGCTTGTTCATCTCTCAATTTCTTGCCTATGGACTCTTTTAATCTCTCAAGGATGATTCTGTTTAATACTTTTCCTGGCACCGTTAGTAACATTATTCCTCTATAATTTGTGCACTCTTGTAAATTTCTTTTCTTAGGCAACTTGACCAAATAACTTTCCTTCCATTCTGCTGGTATTTCCTCTCTCTCCCAGACTTTGCCAAGTAATTGTATAATATCTCAGTAAAGATATCAATATCTGTTTTGATGGCCTCTACTGGAATGCCATCTGGAGCAGCTGCTTTTCCATCTTTCAGAAGCTTTATGGCTTTATTTCTTCTCTACTTGGTTATTCACAGCTCCTCTTCTGCTGGCTGGATGTCTTGGGGATTTGTTGGAGCTGGTCTATTAAGAAGTTCCTCAAAATGTTTCATCTCTTCATTTATTCTTGTATATTACTAAGCAATTTTCCATTCTTATCTTTTATGAGGCCACTTGCTTGTTTATATTTCCCTGTTAACTTCTTTGTGTTGTTGTACAGGTTCTTCATATTTCCTTTGGCTACAACTTCCTCTGCTTCCCTTGCCAACTCTTCAATATATTTCCTCTTGTCTCTTTTGATGTTTCTTCTTACTTCTTTGTTTGCTTCTATGTACATTTCATGAGCCTTGGCTTTGGAGCTTCTGGTTTTGCTTCTGTTTAAATCTGCTTTCTTGTTTTTCCTGTCTTCTATCTTGGTAATGGTTTCTGTTGTTATCCATGCTTTGTGCTGATGTTCTCTTTTTCCCCAGTACCTCTCCACATGTCTCGTTCCATATACTTTTTAACTTGTTGCCAATGGTCCTCCGTATCTGCTTCATCTTTTAGCTGTTGGTTTTATTTGTTGGATATTGTGATCAAAAATGTTTCTCTTATTTCCTGATTTCTAAGATACCCCACATTATACTGTTGTCTTTGGCTATGTACTGTTGTAAATTTCTTGAGTTTTAATTTTGGTTTGGCTAACAGAATTTTGGTGATCTGATACCACATCTGCTCCTCTATATACTTTTACATCATGTAATGATGACCTAAACTTCTTATTTAATCATATGTGATCAATCTGATTCTCAGTTCTGTTGTCTGGTGACATCCATGTCGCTTCATGCTTTCTTTTACATGGAAATATGCTTCCTTCTATAGTTAGTTGATTTGAAGCACAGAAGTCTGTTAATAGTTCATCATTCTCGTTCATCACACCTAATCCATGTTTTCCCATGATTTCTTTAAAGTTGGTGTTGTCTGTTCCTACTTTTGCATTTAGGTTCCCCATCAAAATTGTGATGTCCTTTCTTCCCTTTTTATCCAAGAAATTTTGCAGTCGTTTAAAACTCTTCTTTCTCAGGCTCTTCTTTGTCATTTATTGGTGCATAACACTGGATGATATATTTATTTTCTTTCTGGCTGTTTTAAACATTGCTGTTATAATTCAGGGCCCAATGCTTCCCATTCTATAAGTACCCTTGGTGCTTCCCAAGACAGCATTAGAGCCACCCCTTCACTGAGGTGGGCACTTTCCTCCTCGTGTCCTGAGGACAACATCATTTCTCATGTGGTCAATTTCTTCCTCTCTTCGCTCTTCCAACGTGTCTCGCAGAGACCCAGGATATCAATCCTGTAATTCCTCATTTCTGGTGCTACCTGTTCAATAGAGTACAAACATTCCAGGTGCCAATCCTGGAGATGTTCCTAGACAAAAAAAGGTTAGTCGGCTGTCGTGAAACATTCTAAATCCACATATCTAAATTAAAAAGTAAATGTAAAGCTTAACGAATTAATTCAATAAAAGGAAAGAAGAATGGTAAAAGACCAGTGCTGTCACAATGGCGTACAAAAATCCCCCTTTTTCTACTTCGTCTGCATAATTGTAACGCTTTCACGTTTACTAGTAAAGCCTACAGCAGCATACACGCGTTTCTAAAAATAAAACGTGTACTGTATTTCTTATAAAACCTTGAGATACGCACACTGCTTAATGACCTAGATAAAATACTAGCATTAATGTCATTATATACACTGCGTAATGAAAAGACAGATGGACTTAGAAGAGAGAGATAGAGAGATGTACGGAGGAACGCATGCAATACTACCACAGTCTCGCGATTAATAGTAACGCCAATCCCACGCGTAAGGCATGAAGCACTAACTTTTTTTCAAATAAACAGTGACAAAAAACACTACCAATACACGGTTAGGTTTTGAAAACATGTTTAATGCTTATTAGGAAACATGACACAATACTGTTTTACGTCTGAAATCCTGACTTTATACTGACAGAACAGTCGAAAAGGCAGGACAGGTGGCGGTTCTGAATCGATAAAAAAAATTAAAAAAAAAACAAATACACGACTATCCTAGAATACATATTTTGAACGGAGCCACTTAGCCCCATTAAATTTATATATTTGGGTGCCTTAGGACTTGCTGACAAAGAATATGTTAAGTGTTATGCACATAGTCTAGTAATTAACAAATTATAGCCAAAATATTATAGGGGTGTTGTCTGACAGCACCAGATCATATTTGCTCATGTTTGGATACTGCTTTAGGGGAATGAGGCCACTACGTTAAATCCGATTTGATTGGTTAGAATTATATGTAAGGCGAAACATGATTAGTCGACTGCAAATACTATTTTTGGTTGTTAAGGGAAACGTAGGAAGGGTAAATTTTTTCAAAAGCTTTTGTAAACATGGTCTCATTGGCTAGACCAGTTGATATAGTCAATTAGGAGCGTCAGTTCAGTGCCACTTTTTGAAAATCCAATTTGTAAAAGCAAGTGCGTTGAGATCCAGCTCATATTTTTCTAAATAAAAGCCTGGGACAGAGGCAGATCGGAATTGTGCCATAACTCATCGCCAGTCAACGTATTTGTTTAATATTTCCATGAATTGTGGTAAGCTAGACCTATTTGATATCTTGTTGATGAAAATTGAATGTGAATTGATAATTTATGTCTATATGTGTGTGGTTCAGTAACAATAAACAGAGGCAAAACCTCGATATGGCTCCACCATGAATAAAACTTGTCGGAGAGGAATATATCTGCATGGGATGGCCAAATAGTACTATGACACCTATCTTATTGAATAGAAGGAAATAATGCTGGAATTGCAGAGGCGTTGTAACCATTAGGGAGAGGAATACTGGTGAATGTTGTTACATGAGAAGCTAACAGTTGGCCTACAGCGATGAACTCGGTGTTTGTTATGTATTGTGCGTCAGTGTGGAAATAGATTATAAATTAGTTCTGAAGGGAGGTACAACCTTCTTGTTTCAGGGACCGTGGTCCTAACGTATTGAAGCAGCACCTGGTCTGAGTTTTGCTGAATCCAGAGGCTGGTAGCATACTCCTTGGTCAAGATAGCGACCAGTATTGTCTCTCAAGGAAACAGTGAAGCAAGCGAGCAGTGGAGACTGTTTCCTGCCGCCCACACAGAAGTTAAGATTCGTTGGCCAGAGCAGCTCAATCTTGTGTACCCCCCCTCTAAAAGTGACTGTATATTAAATCAAGAGGGACATTTATTTGTTTCAAATAAAAAGAAACTGTGAACCTTTCCAATATTATTTCCACCAGAAACAAACACTTGAAGTCATGATGACAAACAAAAACCTAGCTTGAAAAAGCCAGTATTACCTCATAGTACTACATCACAACTTACACACATATTGTAATAATAATAATATATGTCAATACAAAGATCATATCTATAAATTGTGTACATACAACTTGTAATTACATTTGATTGTGATTCCTGGTTCACTTTGTAGTTGAATCAGGATATCTATTATTGAAAGGAATTAATACATATTTTAAAAGTTACACTTGACTCCTTAAGATAGTCTTATAGAGTGTTCTATGTATGTGAGTGTCACAGTGTTGTAAAGTATTGTGGATTAAATTAAATTGTTTATCTGTCTGTTGGTTGTTGTGAACATACACTTCATCATTATCATAACCCTAGACATTCAACGTAGTCATTACAATATTCCAGAATAAGTCTGACTGAGGTATAAATGTGGTAGCAAAGTAAGGTCATCTGTAATACATCACACTTATTAGATACAGATACCTTCACAGCTGATCTCAGTCAGTACACTAAGTCCCCTATAAATATTTATATCATCCCACTTTACCACAGCGGCAACCCAGACTCCTTTCGGCTATCTTTGAGTTACTTCATGCGCCTCCTTTCCAGAGTACCTTCTTCTGTTTTGGGCGGCTGAGTTGATTTATATTCCATAAGGGCAGTTTATGATCACCTATTATTTGAAGACAATGTTGTAATACACAGCTAGGAACAATGAACAAAAATGGGGAAACATTCACAAACTTCTGTGCTTCAAATCAATTGGCTATAGGAGGAAGCATGTTTCCCCATAAAATAATACACAAAGGAACATGGATATCATCTGACCATAGAACAGAAAATCAGATTTATCATATATGCATAAACAAGAAGTTTGAGTCATCATTGCATGATGTAAAGGTCTTTATAGAAGCAGATGTGGCATCATATTCTGTTAGCCAAAATTAAATTGAAATTCAAGAGATATACAACAGTACATAGCTAAAGACAACAGTTTATTGTAGGATATCTAGGAAATCAAGAAATAAGAGAAAAATGTACAATATTAACAAGGGCAGTTAGTGACTCAGACTCTCAGTCCATGCTTCGCAAGATCCAAAATGGAAGCTACAGCGTGAATGGAAAACCTCAGTAGAAGCCTCAAATCTCCAAAGAACTGGTGTGGATTTTCTGTCCTGGTCATGCAGGAGTACGTGGTGATGAAAGAGCTGATAGGCTATCTTCAAGAGCACCTATAGTAGGTGCATTGGATATGGACAAGGGAGAGATACTGAGGACAATTAATGATCGCCTATTAGAGAATGACACCGCAATTGATGAATCATCAAGGCTAAGATGCTGGAGTTTCGCATTAGGCGTAAGACTAGCAAGGATGAGCGTATGAGAGGATGCATCCGGCATATATAAAACCAGCGCACAACAGGAACAATTAGCATTGACGTTTGCAAAGGGAGACTGAGCATGTGCACTCTTGCTATGGATTTGCCCCGAGTGCAATGATGTCAATTATGAACAACAATAACTATCATTTTCAGCTTAAAGCCTGCCTCCTAAGAAGCATTGTAATAGCAAATTTTTTTTGTTTTAAACTAAATGCCTGTATATTTACAACAAATGATTTAAACAGCTGTGTATGCCAGTGTATGCATGACAGGAAGTATGAAAGCATGATGGACATCTTTTATTTACCAAATATCGTTTGTATCTTGTATTAAGTGAATGTTTTTATTTTAATAATTACCACAGTTAACAGCCAGTCAAAACTGATTCAAACATTTTAATGTATTACTTAAGATATTGTATAACAGTGAAGCAGCAAGTTTATATCTGAAGGATTTCATGAATTTTTTTTTTTGACTCAACTGTAAGTCATGGTATGCATTTTAAGATCCAAATTAGGAATAAATTTCTGAACTTAGACTCAAGTGTATATGGTATATAAGATATTCTTAAAAATCTTTAAATGTTACATTTCAGCCGCCTGCTCTAAGCTCTTATTTTAATATTTCTTTGACAGTTCAAAAGCAAAAATGAGGTATCAAGTCTTCAGAACCTTGGGATACAAGCAGGACATGTTGGCACCACAAAACCAGTGTTTCCACACAAGAGTATCACATCTAAAGGAATGATGGGATTAACACTGTATCCTACGCCAGGAATGAGGAAGAACTCCTCATCCACAGTTACAACTTTCACTGGTGATTAGATGTACAAAACATTTTAGGTATAGCTATGTGGTAAAGCTAAGACTATAGACAAGAGATACAAGAGTCTTTCCTATAGGTTGAGCTAATGACTGTGATGTGTGAAAGTATTGAATACAGCTAAAAACTGAAAGATTAGTTATACTTTGTTACTTTCACAATTGCCTCCGGCTGGCGGAATTGTGGATTTTAAAGCTGCAACCAAGGTGGAATGGGTTCATTTTCTACACAAGACAAGAAGAGGCTGAGACACTTGGGAGTCATGACCCAGGTGTGCCCGCCCCCCTTAGAGTGTAAAGGAGAATAAGGGGCCAAAACACTTGATTGACGGGGGGACTACTTCTGATGATCAGATTGCCTCCTGTTGTATCGCTCTGTATAGAGTTTTCTATCATCATACAGCTAAGAAAAAAGACAATTTAAAACATGTAATTTAATCTTCTCACCTTTCACGGGTTGTAATGTTATTTTAATTGTACAAACTGATGGTTTGATCTAGAAAAACTGTTTGCTGGATGCAGTGAGATGTTAAAACTTGTTTTTATTATACACTGATGTGACAGTTGCATATCAAAAAAATGCATGTGTTGTTTTAAATCTATGGCTGTGCTACTATTGAGACTGCTGCTGAATTATATGTTATTGTTAAAAGTAAACAAAAAAGTTGTGAACTGGTTATATTTGTGTACTATTACATAATATTTCTTGTTTTCTGTGTTGGCATTTGTGTGAGTAAATACCTGCCAGTGTTAAAATTACCTTCCAGTTATGGTTGTTTCTCATTAATGAAAATTATCTTTCCAGCCATATTTAAAAAAATGCTCTTTTTCAGTTTTATGTGATTGCCATGTTTAGTCCACTGATGAGTAGTATTTTGTTGATATTCTTTTATTTTATTGAGTGTCTTGAGCATTACAAGTGTTATCAGGAAAATTACATATTTATTAACTCTTACTATACGGGAGCTAAACCGCGTTTTTACGCGCTAGTTTAGCTATCGTTACCGTCACGCGCCACTTCACGGGGCGAGCCGTAAAATTGGTACTAAACCCGCCCCACTTCACGGGGCTTGCCGGATTGTAAGAGTTAAGGAGTTGTTATTGCTCGAATCAATTTTATAAAGCTATTTTTTTATTGGACATTATCACTATTATCCCTTGGTTGCCTGTGGAACAAAGGACTTTATTCATTTCACACCAACCCCCTCCTCCCATCCTTTGCCATCTGTTCAAGTTCTTTCCATGTGTTTTCTGTCCTTTTTGTGTGTCTCCAGTTCTCTTCTCTGTGTGGTTTTTGGTCTCCCTATATCTCTGTTACCTTGGGGATTCCAGAACATAGACTGCTTGTGATGCTGTCAGCTGGTTTCCTATCCAACACCTTTTCCTCATCTCTTGCTCCACTGGTATTTATCAGGTTCTTTCCACTAGGTCCATATTTTGTATCCCATTAACCTGGTATAAAAGGTTTGGTCTGCTGCATTTTTACCAGTTAGCCAGACTTTTTTAACTGTAGTTTCTAGATCTATAATGGCAGAGTACTAACTTCCCTGTATTGTTGTTTTTTTTATATTTTTTGTCATATCATTTCTTCCTAGCAAAATTTGACATTTCTTTATTTTTAGGCTTTATCAAATGCCAGTTTTTGACTCTAATCAATACAGTGTTGATATGAATACAGCACTATAATTTGCTGCCACTGATATGGGTTCACTGCAAGGGTCATGGCTATTGAGGTAGGTGCAAGAGGTCTAGTGGCTGCCTCAGTGTATGATCTACTGAAACTGTTGGGTTTGAATGAACAGTCAAGAACAAGGGCACTTAAGAGGCTCAGTGAAACTGCAGAAAGGGTATCATGCTGGCTGTGGAACAACCGCATTGGGTTTTGAATTCAGGACAGTAATTTATTTTCAACATCTGGGTTACTTTCACAGTTGCCTCCAGCTGGCAGAAAAAAACAGTAGAGAAGATGAAAGCTGCAAGCTATGTGGAGTGGGTTCAATTCTCTGCACAAGACAACAGGAGGCTGACACTTAGGAGTCATGACCCAAGTGAGTCCGCCCCCCCCCCCCCCCCCCCCCCCCCCCTTGGAGTGTAAAGGAGATTAATTGGCCATTACACTTGATTGACGGGGGGGGGGGGGCAACTGCTCCTGATGATCAGATTGCCTTCTGTTGTATTGCTCTGTGTAGAGTTTCCAATCACCAGGAAATTGCTGCTCTATAACTTATAAAATGTTATGCTTCCTTCGTCAATTTTCAAAAAGCCCATCATTGTGGAAGATACTTACAATCTATGGTTTTCCAACAAAATATGTGAATATAATCAAAGCGCTATATGACAATGCAAGATGTTGTGTTAGAACAAATAAAGGGAATACAGAATGGTTTACAGTAGAAACAGGGGTGAAACAAGGCTGTATTATGTCACCACTACTTTTTGGAATAGCTATTGATTGGGTTATGAGAATAATACCCACAATGAACAATTAGGTATAAAATGGACAAATGGAAAATTCCTGGGGGACCTGGATTTCGCAGATAATTTAGCATTCTTAAGTTCAACACCCAGACAATCCCAAGAAGCAGTAAATAATTTGTGTCATCTCTCGGTTAAAATAGGTCTCCAAATAAATGCCTCTAAAACTAAAGCTATGAACTTTTCTAACGAGACCTTTGATATCATCTTGAACGGGGAAAAACTACAGAAAGTTGAAAGTTTCAATTATTTAGGCAGTAAAATGACTCAGGATGGTCAACAAGAGAAATACATACTAGAATTGCTTTGGCAGCTAGCGCCTTCAATAGATTATCTAACATTTGGAAATTACGATCATTGAATATACGAGGGGCGTTCAGCAAGTAATGCACCACATCATTTTTCTCAGGAGCTGTTTATTAAAAAAGCATGACATTTTTACACAATATACATGGATATGTCATGTAAACATCGGTATTATTCAACATAATCCCCATCAACTTGTACGGCTTTATGCCAGCGCGAAACAAGTGCATGTATTCCTAGCCCATACCAGATTTTGTCTTGATCATGTAGCCATGTTTTCGCTGCATGAATCACTCCTTCATCATCTTCAAACCTTGTCCCACGGAGTGCATCTTTAAGTGGACCAAATAAATGAAAATCAGAGGGTGCCAAATCGGGACTATAGGGTGGATGGGGTAGTACAGTCCAACCCAATTTGGTGATTGCTTCCCTTGTTGCCAGACTTGTGTGAGGTCGCGCATTGTCATGAAGGAGAAGCAGGTCTGCTAGATTCTTGTGCGGCCGAACTCTGCGAAAACGTTGATTGAGTTTTTTCAGTGTCTTAATGTAAGCTTGCGAATTGATTGTCTCTCCTCTTGGCATAACATCCACACCTTCAATGTCCCAAAAGACAGTGATCATCACCTTTCCAGCTGAAGGAATTGTCTTGAATTTCTTTCTTCTTGGTGATTGCGGATGATGCCACTCCATTGACTGTTTTTTTGTCTCAGGTTCAAAATGATGTACCCAGGTTTCGTCACCTGTAACGATCTTAGCCAAAAAGTTCTCTCCATCAGCATTGAAACGCTCCAACAATTCAGAAGAAGTTGCTTTCCTTTGCAATCGGTGGTCATTTGTGAGACTTCGAGGAACCCATCTTGCGCAAACCTTAGAAAATCCGAGAGTTTTTATAACTGCATTTGCACTACCAATGCTGACTGACAGCTGTTAGGCCAATTGTTGAGTAGTGATTCGCCTATCAGTAAGAATAATGCCCTCAGCGCATTTCAACATTTCTGCGTTGGTGGCTGTGGCAGGACGTCCACAGCGCGGCCGATCAAGCAGCTCCGTATCTCCACTTCCTGATTCTTTGATTCTCTGAACCCAGCAACTGACTGTACTCCTGTCGACTGCAAAACTTCCATACACATCACATAGACGCTTGTGAATGTTCACAACAGTTTCCTTCTCTGCAATGAGAAATTCTATCACAATTCGCTGCTTGTAACGCAAGTTGCTAACACGCTCCATTTCAACGGTTTAGGGCAGGCGTATTATTTGGCCGGTTGCGGTACAATTTGGTGCACACAATTGTCACATGCCATATTTGAAGTGTGCAAAATTTCAAGCTTCTATCTTCATTATTAGCTGAGAAAAACGATGTGGTGCATTACTTTCTGAACGCCCCTCGTACGAGTACATACCAAGCTTCGTCTGTTTAATTCAAATGTTATCTCAGTGTTAACATACGGCTGTGAGAGTTGTAAAATAACAAAATCATTGGAGAACAAGCTGAATACATTCGAGAACAAATGTCTTAGAAAACTCATGAACATCAGTTGGAAAGAATTCAAGACTAATCGACAAATAAGAGAAGACTCTAGGCAGAAATATGTCTCAGACTATATAAGGAAAAGACGATGGTCATATATCGGTCATGTCCTACGAATGCAAAACAACAGAATACCACTACAGGCGCTCACTTGGGTTCCTGAGGGTAAGAGGAAAAAAGGAAGACCAAAAGAAACACTCAGAAGAACAATAATAAGAGAAGAAAGAACGTTGGGCCTAAATAATGTGCAAGAGCTAAGAGGAGTGGCGTCACAACGAACAACCTGGAGAGCACTGGTTTCTGCCTTATGCGCCGTGTTTGGTGCTTAAAGAATTTATTATTATTATTCCAAAGCATGTTCTCTTTTTCCATTCTTCTCTACAACTTTTGTTAATATACTGAGATATATACGTGTAATTAATTTCCCTTTTTGCTCCTTATGCAGCACAGATCCACCACTGCAGCTGGTTCCCTTGAAGAAAACCTGCTTGAAGGCATTAGTGTACTCTTGCAGCTGAAGTATTTGTAGCAGTTTGCTTTACATGATGAGGTTGCCAGCCCATACACAACCTCATATTAGTTGCCTCTTGTGACATAAAGACACGAGCCTGTTTAATTTCTTATATATGAATTTATATGCATTTCTTCTTGTGATAGATTAACTTAAATTCCTTCTAAGTTTAGCTGGTATAGTTGATCATGTCTCTCCACAACTTCCTGTTGCCAGTACTTTTTATGAGTTCTTTTGCTTACTTCTTTCATGCCATGATGTCAAAATGTCCAATTTTTCTTTATTTTTTTGGGTCATCTTACTTCTCTTCTTCTTCAATATTTCCTGTTGTCACAATGTATTCTAGCCTTCTTCTTATAACATGCTCATTGAAGGTGGATTGGTTCTTTCAAATATGGGTAATAACTTTCCTTTATGCACTGGCTTATTGTAGGACTCCTGATTACTCTCTATAGCTGTCTGTGGTCTTCTTAACATTCTTCTGTGACTCTCAAGATTTTTCCTTCTTATCTTCTAATCATCCACGGCTCATTTTCAGTGTGTCAGGGCTGACTGTATATAAGCACCAAGAATTCTTTATTTCTATTGACAAAGATTTGTTTTATCAAATACGTTTCATTTTATTGACCACTGCTTGTCTCTGTGCTATTCTGCTCTTCACCTCAGAGATACATATTCCATCTGATGTTATTAACATTCTTAATTTTTGACATATTAACATATTTGACATGTATGTGTGTTTTTTTTCCTCCAGTCATCGAAATGCAGAATTTTAATACTTAGTACAAAGTGTTTTTTTTTTATTTAAGGTTTTAGTCAGTAAGTAATTGGTGTTATAAAAGAGCTATCCCATGATTAATCTTCCTAAACCAGGACGTCCTCCAAATTTTCTTATGATACTTTGAATATCTCTATGTAGCATCTGATGTTATCTGAAAATCAACCATTATTTTGCATTTTTTATGCAGCATCCTTAGTTTATTTGTATAATCAAATATCTTCACTTGATCTACAGAAAAGATGTATTCCACTTTTACCCAGTTATCTTAATATTCTTGAAGTTAAATTGCTAGCTACTTTTGTGTTTCTTTCTTTTTTTAAACTGATTGTTTTATTTATTTTTATATTAGACTATTAATATTATTGTTAACACGAAGTGGGACTGATAGTCTGCTGACATGAATAAAAAACAAACTTGTGTGTATTTCTTTCTTTTTTAACACTGATTGTTTTATTTATTTTTGTATTAGAGTATTAATGTTATTGTTAACAAGAGGTGGGACGTATAGCCTGCTGACTTGAAAAATTAGGACAATGGAGCATTAAAATGATAACTTCTCAGGTCACCTCCACCTCAATCAGGGTTTCTTAATATTTTTTGGGTCATGGACCCGTTCGATTGTCCGATGAAGGCATTGGACCCCTTCTTGGAAAAAAATTTACATAAAAGCATAAAAAAAAACCTTACATTTTAGGTTATATACACGTTCCCCCTAGAGTCAATTCATGAACCCCTCAAGAAGTCCGTGGACCACAGGGAAAAACTGACCTAGATATTCTTTTGTCATCTATAATAAAAGCCTTTTGGTTTTCAAAACTCACCATTTTCTTGAACTCAACTGATAATGTTGTGATCACTGTTATTGAATATGCTGACAATATTTTGATTGTTTTCTTAGATTTCATAAATCAACAGGAATAATTGTGTTACATACTACTCACTGCTTAATTACATTTTGAGCTTTTCAATCTTACAAAAAATTGTGTTGTAACCATAATCGTGTCAACAAGAAAACTAAAAAACTAATGCTTTTATCAACATAATTTAGTATACATCATTTCAGCTTCTTTAATTGGCATCTAGTTTACAGACGTTCACAAAACTTTATTGTATAGACTGCAAGTAATATGGTAAATACTGAGAGTTACTGAATTCATGCAAGCTTAATTAAAATCATTCAACATATTTATCAAGAGATCAACTGCTGAATTTTCCACAAACAGTTCATTCTCAGACCTTTTTTTTTGCAATACAAAGCAGGGCCAAAGAAAGATATTTGCAATCACCAGTCAAACAACAGAAAGAAGGAAAACGGGGACAAACATACATTTGACAAACAAATAAGTATTTTCATTTTGCAGGTAACCTGTGCATTCTATCACATAAACAACAAGATGTGCAGAAAAATACAGACAAACAACATATATACCAAAAACGGCAGTTTAAACAAAGTAAGAAAAATAATATGCTAAAAAGTCCTATGAAGTTCAGTGCTTATGAGTGTAGTGAGATGTGCTTATTTGGGAAGTAATATCGACAAAGAAGTAGGAACAAATCAGATTACCAAAGCCAGAATTAATAATGTTAAATTTTCTTTGAGCTCTGGTCAGTATGGAATTCTGCAGCCTTTTCCCAGGAAATAAAATTAGATTGTTGAAGACAAATATAAAGCCTATTATGTGCTGTGGTTTGTAAACATGGCATGTTACCAAGAATATCCAGTCCAAACTTCATACTTTCACAGATGGCCTGAAATAATACAGACAGACTTATGAAGAGAATCAACAATTTCCAGTAATTCAACAATTTCTTTTCCTTCTGGCTATTGACTGGATTCTGAAAACAACAGCGCAAAAAACAAACATGGAATTCAAATAGCCTAAGATATAAAATTTGACCTGGCTCTTCTGCTCCATATTCATGGCCAGTGCAAGACAAAATGAGAATACTGGATGAGAAGTTACAGCCATTAGGTTTGAAAATACACAGAGACAAGACAAAGATTAGGAAAAGGAATGTGACTAATGAGAGCCAGATTGCTTGGGAGATACATCCCTGCAAGATGTGAAATTGCACATATATTTTGGCAGCAGTAAAGACAAAGTTGGAGGAACAGATAATAATATCAAAATAATAAAACAAAAGGCAAGAGAAGCTTTATTTGTGTTGCAAAATATATGGATATCAAAATAAATCAAAGTCGAACACACACACACGAAATTAATCTTTAACACAGATATCAAAGTAGCCCTATTGTGTGCTCTGAAACATGCAGAACTAAAACAAATGTCTACCAGAAAGATAGAGACTTTTATAAATGGTTGCTTGCACAGAATAGAAGGATTGAGACAGTATGACAAGATGAGTAATGTGGAAAAGAATTGGATACATACCAATGAAACATGATGTGAGAAGATTACACTTTCATTAGAAAGGGCAAAAACTGAGAAAAATCTGTTGATAGTTTCTGGAACACACAGGGAAAGAAAAATAGTAAGTCAAAACATATGGAGAAGAGAACTGGAGAAAGGCATACAAAAATTAAGGAAGATATGGATTGACCTTGAACAGATGGCACAGAATGAGAAGGTTTGAATTGTATTTGTTGAAGGGCTGTGCTCCACATGCAGCTGAAAGCTAATGATGATTAATGCTATGGATTAAAGAGAGAAAGTGAAGATCGACTTAGAAAGCAGTCAAACAACATTCTTAGAGATGTCCTCATCTGAAACCCACATGGGAATTTAGGAATGGGAAGACCAAAGAGAACCTGGACTAGAATGGTAGAAGAGGAAGCCAAAGCAACCAGACTATACTGAGCATGGCTGAAGAAGATGGTCCCCAAAAAAATCGTTAGGGCTGTGCAACAACTGCTGCCTTATTTTCGATTGGGAAATGAAAAGAAATGTTGATGATTCAAGTTTCTTTTATATTTTTATACAGATTAATTTTTTTTTCTACCAGTTCTAGCTTCTTGGCCAAATATAAACATAAATCTTAATAACACATAAGGAAGGGAAACCCGAGGCCTGTAAACAGTAAATAAATATTAGACAAATATAAAGGTATGTTTTCAGGCACTCGTAAGAAATAAAGAAGTAGAACACTAGACAACAGAAAAACAACAGACGTGAGTGGCTTACCCAGGGTTTGAACCCCATACCTTCCGTACGACAACACCGCCTAGCTATACAAGCGAATCACACTATCCTCCCGGCCAGCTAGGCATCATCAAAAAATGATGCTTTTACTGACCGGTATAGCTTGTATAGTCGCATCCCTTGATTTTGAATGCATTCACATTGTGACACTGACAGCGTGAGTATTCATAGCCCATACTCGATTACTGAAATCACGAGCTGATGATACAGGAGAAACAGTACTCTCTGTTTAAAGCACGCAGCAGCCATTGTTTTTAAGGCATCCAGTCCTCGCTTGCACTTCTGTATGATCAGTTCTTTATGATACTTGAACGATAGCCCACGATCAAACGTTACTCCCAGATACTTCAGCTTGTCTTGCCTTTCAATGTTATGCCCATTGAAAGTGATGTCTGTAAGGTCTGCTTTCACTATGGAGTTGTTCAAAGAGCACCACATCACACAGGCCTGGTTGAGATTGACCTTTGATCCGCTTTCTTCACACCATTTAGAAACCGTCTGTAGTGTCTCTTGCATGCCTTGGACCATTTCCTGTCTGTCTGAGCCAGTTCTGTATGTGAGTATGTCATCTGCGAAAGCTGATGTTCGTCCCAGTCCTATTGGTAGAAAGATTGCTATTTTTGCTGTGTAGATGTTAAACAGCACTGGTGATAGTGGAGAACCCTGGGGTAGTCCCGGACAAATGCGCATTGGTTCCGATGTCCATGTTCCCAAGCAAAATGCACCTGATCTCTCCATTAAAGCAGTTGCTATCCACCATGTTATGCTGGTACTGAAATCGCTCACCATATTTATAATGGCTGTGTCGTCGAGCTCTTTTTTTTTTTTAAATGTACGCCTGCTATTACTCAATGCGAGAATCACTGGTTAGTATATCTAACCTGAGACTGATTTTTACGTGAGTATCCCTTTTCTCCCTGTACACTGACAGGTGTCCACTCACCATTCAGGCAGATACTCGCCGTCTTCGGAGGGTACCCATTAGAGCTGGGTCGGCTCAGGAGCCGCCACTCCCTGGTCGACGACACTTTTTCAAATGTCTTCGCCAGGGCTCGAATTAATCCAGTTCAAGTCCCGGTCGACGACATTGATTCAAATGTTCTCGCCCGGGCTTGAACATGGATCACCCGATCGCCAGCACAGTGTGGTAACCATGACACCAACGCGGCTCCCGTCTTGCTGTTTAATTTTATGGTATTGTACACCATCAGGACCCGGAGCAGTGTTTCTGCTGGTTTTCAATATATACACCATGTCCTCTTCAGAAATGAGATCGAAGTATGTCTGGCCCCTTAGGGCATTTTCCAGAATACTGTCCATTATTTTCAGGCGAGCACTTTTGTCACTTTTATCCGTTTGCTCCACATATCAATTGAATAATGCTCTTCCCTTCTCTTTGTCCGTCTTCAGCTTTCTTTTTCTTCATTGATCCTTAGCCGCAGACAGTCAAAGCAGTCAGTGGCCATCACGCCTGACAACGTCTTGTAGGGCAGCAATAAATTGCTTCCACTTTTTTCGGTCGGCGCCCATCCTTCGTACAGTGCCCGAACTCTAGTTCATTCTTTGCATCTCAGCCTCTACAGTTCTCCGCCAAGTTGTTTTTTGTCTTCAGGCTTCCCTGAATTCAAATGCATCACTAAGGTAGCTGCTTCTTGGTTTCCAACCAGGGTGTACACTCTTGGAACAAAAACAGTGCATTATGTTCCTGCAGTGCCCTGCTATTGTGAAAATCATGATATTTTTGTTTCAAGCCATCTGTAAACTTGAAATTTCTTTATGGAATCACGGCGAATCATGAATTCATGATAATGAAACAAACATTAAAATTTAACATATCTGAAAGGGACTTCTAAGTGTTTACAATTTCACAATTGTCACCTTGGCAAGTACTAGATACAATGAATATTGTTTTAAAAGTGTAAGCATAAATAGTCCACCTGTATGTTACTGTGGCCCAAGAAGGAAACAAGGAATAGCAATACCGCCAATCTACCATGCATGTAGTAAAAAGTGACTATGGAGAGTTGGACATGGAGCTAGCTACCCCATTATGTAGAAATTTTGAGCCACAAAAATTTTAACAAACAACATGAACAAGTCAATTAAACAAAATAATTCAATTCAGCCACTCAGTGACAGATAAAGACCCTCTGGTAAGGAGGCTCATTATGCGATTCTGAGAAGCCTAAAGGAATCTCGGTTGCTTACTCGTCTTTTTTCTTCTAGGACAGTCTTGAGATTTGGCACTTGAAATATTTACACATAAACGAACAGGGGAAATCTGTTAGGGTGACCATATCGATCAACGCAAAAAGGAGGACAATATTCACTTTTTTGTCATGAAAATGAAGACAAAGAGGTACAGTGTGATGAAAAAGTAGGACAAACAGTTTGAAACAGTAGGACATATTTATTTTACATAATAAATGACAGTGAAACTTATTTATTACACATCTAACAATAATTTCATCAAATCACCTTGATTTTATGTCCATTGATTACTTTTAAAATACACACAGAAACATTGTCACATAAATAACTCTAGCTATTCTGGTTCTGTGGTGGTTTTAGATGTTATGACTGTTGGTGTTATTTTTATAGTGTAACTGAGTGAGGTCAAGCTGTGAAGGCCCCTGAGTATGATAATTGATGAGGTGTGTTCTCAGGGAACCTTTCTGCTACCACCCTAATATCTCACTCAGACTTATTTTAGACTAGTATGTCTGATGGCTACATCTAATGTCTAGGGTAATGAAAGTGTGGTGTGATGGTAACCCAGTACTCAAGACACTCACAAATATTAAGTTCTATGATCAACTCGACTAACACTGTGTTTTAAGTTTGGTATTAGAAAATCTTTTTTTTTACAATTTTATTAGTCCTGAACCTAATATTCTTTTGGTCAGGACTGGTCAAATCAAATGAAATCAATTTATATATATATACATCTAGATATTCAATTCAATCAAACAAAAAGGACAAACTGTCCAAGCAGATACTGTAAAATCTAATAATGATGTTACTAAACCTATATTAATTTTAATTTGTACTGGATGGCGGGTCGGGGTGTTCACATCATACCGGGTCTGTCTTCCTAAAGTTTCTTTTCTCTTTATACAAGTTTATTGGTGGAAAAGTCTTTATTACTAATACAGTTCAGTTATTATCTGGTGGAATAGTTGATGAATTCTCCTCGGGCCAGGTTTGTTGTACTTATCTGGCCCTTGAAGATAGAAGATAGTTGTCTTTCCAGCCAACGGCCACTGTTGTACTTGTCCAAAAGTAATAGGGTAGACAGCGTGTACACCTGTCACTACTGGAATACACAGTCTTCTCAAATTCTTCACTAAGAAATCTGGCACTGGGCTAGTGCCAGACAAAAACCCATAAATTCAATGAAAACACACAGGTACGTTGAATTGGCACAACTTCAGACGTGCCACTGGCTGGACTATGACGCCTTTTTATTTTACTTTAATATATATTTAATAAGGCAAGTCACACTTCACAAACTTTCAATCGTCCTGTTCAATGGACAGTAATAATTCAAAGGGCGTCGAGCCTTCAACTTTTTTTCTCAATATTAGCTAAGCTGGCCAATGGGATCGGACGATTCCCAATTCTGACTTCAATTTGAAAATAAAGCCAAAATTACAGCCCTATTTCGGGGTACCTCTGTCTGTCGGTCCATCCCGATCTTGGCGTTAGTTAAAAATAGACTTGCTTTTTGGCCTAATACATTTGCCTCTCCCTCCTAAAGTTCCCCAGTTGGACTTTGACCCTCCCTCTTCTGCTTCTTTTCAACACCGCGTGCAAAAAATTTTCACCAATAGTGAATGCAAAAACGAGGGTCTGCTTGTCAGTCTGTACGAACCAATATAGTATTTTGTCAATATCTCTACTATTAATTGGGCGTTTTTGGAGAATAAAACATATTATTAATCAGAAGATCATATTCTATCAAACCAACTAAGTTTTATGGTCCTAATCCTAGTAATAAAGATTTCCATATATTTTCCATATTATTTGGCAATTTCTACTTTTATATAAATCCACCATCTTTCCCCCTCCTTTCCGTTGTTCAAAACCGAAACAACAAGTTGGTTACATCAGAAAATTATGCTACTTGGCAGACACAGCGCTGTGTGTGTGGTTATATATGTCAAACTGCGTGACTATCAAACGAACAAATATTGGCTTTTCGTTGTATTTTTAAATCTGCCGCTAGCGATATCGCTCGCTCGCTGACAATTTTGTGGTTCAAACCAACACGTGTCAAAAGTATCATTTTTCCGTCTCACTCTCTCTCGCATTCCTTCTGGACGAATAAACCTTTCGTATCAAAATGTTATAAATAGTTTTCCAAGGCATTAGAAAACGATAGTACTATTTATTCTACAAGATGGCCTGCCAAAATCCATACGATTGCGGGCGTGAGCGAAGAAGAAGCATCACAACTCCACTATTTTTATCCCTACATTACTTTGACTTATAAATACTACAAATTTTATAGGTGTATCAATGTATATCATCACAGGCACATGCATATTTGTTGGCACTTTCTGAATGACGGAAAGCGTTTTTAAGTACAGTCCACTGATTTCAAATTACTGTGATGTTTCACGGTATGAAAAGCAAAAGGGTCTTCTGTAGCAGTAACTTTTATGGTTCCGTGCTTGTTTCTTATGTAAATAATGTCAGTTTTGATTGCGAACTTTCAGACAGAAATGCGTTCTTGTGGCGGTAATTGTTTTTGTGTGGGAGTGTTTATTCTTTTTTTTTTTATCAGCAGAAACTTTATTTGCCACTGACACATATGTGCCACCTCTGCACACGAGACATTCTGCTTCTAAATCTTATCGACCTCTGGCAAAGCATGGAAATTTCTTTTTCAACTTATCAGCGAATACACAATTTTTATGCAAACTACAAGGTCTTTCATATTTGGACATGTGCCCTATACCGACAGACCATGTGTCTAGGTTGAAAAAGCGCGCCTCGCCAAAATCGTTTTTTTTCTTTTTTTAATTTGACACTTAGAGTAGACAAGTGTAATAAATATATGTCATTAATTAATTTTTAATTCAATATTAAAGTTAAAACTATTTGTAATTTGCAATAGACAACAAAATTTTAAATGACTAAACCTCATACCGTCTTATCATTCAAAGTGCATATTTTGGATAACAGGTAGCAATAAACAAATAGAGCGAAAATATGTAAAACTGAGTTAAAATATAATTATAATCTATTTTTTTTTTTTTTTTAAAACCAGCAGCACTTGGGCTTTCAGCCCTTCGGCCCAATGACATGTCATTGCGAGGCTGGGGAACCTGAGGACTTTCCTTCCAACCCGGTCAGGAGCTTCGCTCCTTCCCATCCACAGAGGGTTTATCACAGGAGCCGTTCAGGCTATTCAGTCAAATTTCCGGCCGTAAATATTTCTTCAAACGCCGACGCCCGGGTTTGAACCATGAACACCTGGTCGCCAGTACAACGCCGAAGCCATTACACCAGCGCGGCTCCCAATTATAATCTATTACTGGTAAACAATCCAACAACATGAAAGCTTGCGAGATGCGAGATTGTTTGTTGGATTATGAGGAAATTCAGTCGTTGGAAACTCAAATGAGGAATTTTGGATATGGCGTTTTTCATATAATTTAATAAATCACGAAAAAGCCGGATGTTTCAACATTTTTTTAAAAATTCGACCGGACGCAGAGTTTAGGCTTGATAAGCAGGACAAATCTGGACGTATGGTCACCCTAAAATCTGTACAAGTGGCAGCAGAAGAAAAAAAAGTTACAATAGGATTGATATTCTGATACTGTATGAAACGAGGTGGAAGGTAGTCAAAAGGAAGAAGCTGATCACAGGAGAAATGGTCCTACCCTCGGGACAATAAGATGCATACATGCCACACGCTATGGTTTACCCATAATCTGTACGGGGTGTTTGATTTTTCAGATGTGTACGGCCCGTACAAATGTCTGTACGGGTTTTTTCGCCTAATTATTAAACATACATATAAATCGATCGTCTTGTGCCTCTACCATATCCGTAATTTGCGTCATTTTTAATGTTTTTTGCAAGAGAGTTAGCTTCCGTTTCCGATCTTTATTTAGTAATTGGAGTATCCGCGTTTATTTTCTGTGAATTTTTAAATCGCAATCAATCGGCATCGAACACGCGGCCATTTTCGCACTAATTTTAATGGATTCTGACTCCGACGCGATGACAAGGAGATCTTTGTCTTTATTAGCGCTAATATCGGTTCTCAGAATATGGGTGATGGCAGAGATGGAAATGAAAGTAGAATGTCATTGCTAGTATGTATAATTTTAGGGGTTAGGATTAGGTTTATCGGAAAGGTTTAGGGTTACGGCCGAATGTCACTGCTGACGAGGGCGTTTGTTGCTTTGCTACTGATGATGGGTGTAACGAAAAGATCGTCATTTGATTTGTAGTGGTCAAATGACTTTCATTGAAATGCAAAGGAAAAGGACTCTTCATGTGTTGGTTTTTTTAATTTTAAATTTAAAAAAAAATTTTAAACTGAAAACAAATTTTTAAAAATTTTTAATCGTTTTTTTCCTCTTTCCATACTGTAAAGTTTGCTTGCACACACTGTTACTGTAAAATGTCAGTCTGTAAAGAAGTATCAGTTGTATACTGTAAACCTTCTGTAAAGTGTGGTGTGTTCTCTTTCTTCTGTAAAGCTCCACTATCAATCACTGTAGCATGTTGGTTGTGGTGCCACTACTGTATGTGTCCATGGTAGTGTACAGAGTTGTCGAGATCAGGCATGCTCCAGTCTACCCAGCTGTAAATGGGTAACTCACCCTAGTCCTAAGTTAGGGAAGGCAAAGGCAGCTGTAAACAGTAGTTTCCCTCTAAGGCTCCAGGGGAAGCAGGCCCTAAACTTGGTCACTTCAACCGACGCAGGATGGTGTAGATATGGGTAGAAGTGTAGAGTGTGTTTACCGCGAATGGTGTACTGTTCGTGTTCTGACCAATCTAAACACTCATTCACTTGTGTCTACAAGGCACCAATGCAGACTGCTGGAATCTTTGTTTACACAGTTTATTTGGACGCTCACACTGGGACATAACGAGTAAATCATGGGTATGTTGACATATCAATTTGCAGGCATACATAGTAGATCCTATGTCATGGCACATTCATAAATAATAGGTAGTACATCAATGGCCGCATCCCCTATCTGACTAAGCGCGTCAGTGAAGGCGGATCGGTAAGTAACTAAAGTTGCTTTATATTCACAGTTTATCATATTGTGAAACCACGATAAGGGGTTTCTATCCAAATTGAGATCTCCTTGCCACTGTCCGAATAATAAGATACATGCCCCGTTCTTTAGACAGTGATCCAAAAAATGCGAAGACAGGAATGTAACATGGCCGCCTCCCTGAGTTGTCGCTCACTCGCTCACAGGAGGATATATATATAAGCCAAAGTTAATTTGCAATACATAAGCATAATTTCATAAAGTTCCTCCATACAGATCTGCCGTAATCCAGTTACCTCACGTAGACATAATTACAGTATGGAGCCTGTCATCTCCGTCGATACAAATTTGACCCTAGCGTTGCGAAGCACAAAATTCCCGCTAGGCCTAACCGACCTGAGATCATCAAAACAGGGACTGGAATTACCTGGAGTCCGAATCATACATGGTACCGTACATTAGGAAAGTCTCTAACACAACTCTAGTAGAGACACAATCTCCTATAGAAGAAAAACTACTTCGTAAATCATTTTTACTGAAGAATATACCAGCCCTGGAAAAATGCGTACCCGCCATTGTCACGGTACATCGGAACTCATCACGACTAGACAAGACAACTCCTACTTCCGCTAGAGCGGTGTAACAAGAATATAGTCCTGCCTACCCATCCAAAATATACAATATAGGACTGATTCTACTTGTACTAATAATATGTAATACATATGAATTCAGGCCATAAACATAATAAGCAAATTAATCTATTTTCTGGCCCTAAGAAATAGGTACAGACAAGGGTGTCATATCCATGCGCCGAATTAATATCAAGAACGATTACTCCTATAATCAACAGGGTAAAACAATTATGGATTATCTAGCCTTCCCCATAGACAGCATTTTCATACACAAATGAATGAATGTCTATATCTTTTCCATATTAAATAGCCATATCGATTTTTGTAATATGTGCGTCAAAATATGCACGCAACAGATTACCACACCCCTCGGGGAAAAAAAATGGTACTTTTTTTTTTTGAAATACATCTAGGAGCAACATACAATAGGCTCACAACGCACCAATAACAATGCGCAGATGATAAGCATAAGTTTTCTGACCTTAGAGAAAGTATTTCTCTAAGTATAAATATTTCCAGAGAGGTGTCACCAACGCATACTACAATATTAGCAATGACACAATTTGTACATTAGTTTATACATAAATTTCATCTAAGATATCTTAACATCATGATCATCAAAGACGAAAAAACATTGAAGATCAGCGGTGAATAAATATCAATGAACCGCTAAGTAGTGTTACAATCAATATATGATATTACATATGTGTACACATTTCAACATAGGAACAACTGTATCAAAGTTGTATAACAGTTATGAATCATGTGGGCATCTAGACAAAATATCTGCCATCACATTTTCTGACCCACGGATAGCTCGCACCGAAAAATGAAATGGCTGCAGAGCAATCGCGTAACGCGTTGATCTCGCGCTCTTCAGATTTTTACTCTGAATAGCCGTAAGAGCTTTCTGGTCAGTTTCCACAATGAAATGCGCGCCAAGAAGAAATCTTTGCAGTTTAAGGATTGACCAAACCATAGCCAATAATTCACGGTCTAGGACCGAGTAATTCTTCTCTGCGGCATTTAATTTCCGAGAAATATACATCACAGGATGCAGAGTTCCAGAGTACTCTTGCATTAGTGCTGCTCCAATCCCGGTGGATGAAGCGTCACTACGAAGAATAAATGTCTTATCCTTAGAAGGCAATACTAGGATAGGTGAAGTAGAAAACATAGTTTTAACCTTATCCAAAGAGGATTGACATTCTTGAGTCCAATGGACTACATTAGGAGACCCTTTCTTTAGCAAGGAAGAAAGAGGTGACATAATGGAGGACAGATTCGGAATGAATCGTCCATAAAATTGTATTAGACCTAAGAGACTTCGTACTTGCTTTTTAGTCTTAGGAATAGAAATGTTAAGTATCTTACTTGTATTATGGTCTTCTGTTTTTAGGAACCCATGACCAACACGGTGTCCTAAGAAAGATATTTCGCTAAAACCAATACATGCTTTCGATGGTTTCGCTGTCAGGTTATGCTCGCGTAAGATAGACAATAGTTCATTTATCCCATTATAGTGATCGTTCCAAGTATCACTGAAAAGACAGATGTCATCAAGATACGCAATGACATCTGAGCGATGAGATAGGATTCGACGCATCATGCGTACAAATGTTGCAGGGGCGTTCATAAGACCGAAAGGCATGAAATTCCATTGGAATAGACCCCTAGGCGTCGAAAAAGCAGTAAACGGTTTGGCGTGTTCGGATAATGGAACTTGCCAATATCCCTTAGACAAATCGAGTTTAGTAAAGAATGAGAATTCGATAGTCTCGTAAGTAGCTCTTCTAGTAAAGGCATAGGTTCAGCATCAAATTTCGTCACTTGATTCAATTTGCGATAATCCACGCAAAGACGTATGTTATTGTCTTTTTTTCGTACAATAACCATCGGCGAAGAATATGCTGATGTGGATGGTTCAATAATTTTTAACTCTATCATCTCATCCAACTCTTTCTCTACCTGTGCTTGAAAATGTATCGGGATAGGATACGGTCTGACTCTTATAGGACTATGGTCAGTAAGAATAATGTCATGTTGAATGACATCAGTTTGACCAGGAATGTCAGTAAGGACATCCTGAAATTGTTCTAACATAGTAGAAACTTGTTTCTGCTCTCCTGGAGATAATTCTGGAGAAATTGCAACATCTTTCCATGATTCATTAGAGTGAAGAGGAATCATTGGAAAAGGTAAATTTACATCCGAGAAACTCGTTTCCTCATCCTGTATTACTGACAGAGATGAGTACTGTCCATGTTGGACTGGAAAATCGTCCGTTGCCTGGAAAACAGGTTGTAAATAATCAGGACGTTCATGGAATTCCGTGAGCATGTTGATGTGGAAGGTTTTACGCTTCCCGTCAATATCGACGATATAGTCAACATCGGAAACTTTTGATATTATATCGTACGGACCTTTCCAAGAAATAAGAAGTCTATTTTCCCTACAAGGTAGCAAGACAAATGCTTTGTCACCTGGACAAAGTTGTCGCAAACATCTCTTTTTATTGGCAAATTCCCTTGCCTTCTGTTTCGCAAATTCAGAAGAAGCAGTTGCCAATTTGCATGCTTCAATAATCTTGTGTCTAAGTGCGATGACATATTCATAAGAGGATTTTGTGTCATCGACAATATTATCAGCAGTTATAAGATCATGAAGTAAGGACATAGGACCTCGCGGTTTCGCGCCAAAGACAAGTTCAAAGGGAGAAAATCCTGTATGTTCGTTGGCGACCTCTCTATATGCAAAGAGAGCCGCGGGTAAAACCCTATCCCAATCCTGAGGATGATCTTCTGTTATCTTACCTAGTAGGTTTTTCAGAGTTCTATTCAAACGTTCCACCATCCCATTGGACATAGGATGATAAATACTACTCAGCGATCTCTCTATCTTAAGAGTCGACATTACTTGAGACATGGTATCCGATATGAGTTGGGTACCATGGTCGGATAATATTTCTGCTGGAAATCCCAGACGAGAAAATATTAACCAAAGAGCATCTGCGACATCAGCAGTAGTTATGCTCTTTAGAGGAACAGCCTCCGGCCAACGTGTGCACATATCAACACACGTCAAAATAAATTGGTGTCCTCTAGCAGACTTTATCTTAAATGGACCAATGATGTCTATCGCCATTTTTTGAAATGGCCGAATGGGAATGTCTGCAGCCTGAATAGGTGCATCATGGCGTGGACCTCTGGATTTAATCTCTTGACATACTTTACAAGATCGACAATAGATTCGTATGTCCTTATTCACAGCAGGCCAAAAGAAAGATTGAAGAACTCTAGCTTTAGTACGGGAAAAACCCATATGTCCAGCACACTGCGAATCATGAGCGTGCTGTAAGATTTTAACTCTCATATTTTTAGGCACAAGGATTTGAGAATGAATGGACTTAGCGGAGTCTTGTACCATACGTACAAGTACGCCATTCTTCATCGTAATCCAAGATTTACGATTTGTATCCTTATTCGGATCACCTTTTGTTGCCAGAGTAAAGAATTTCTTTAGAGTAGGATCATCTTCCTGCTGTTTGATAAAGGAATCATGGGAAATCTCCAAGGGATCATCTTGGATCTGCGCATCATTATCTTCAGAATGTGAAGATTGTGGCATATTAAGAGCTTGAGCCCTAGTGATTACTGCATTAGCAGATTGCATATTAACATTTTCCCAATTAGAAATTTGCTGTGGAGTGCATTCTTTCACTCCATGAATGCGACCGATGATAAGATCAGCGATCGGATTCGGCAAGAGACATGCTTGCACCTCTCCTGTAAAGAAAGGCGTAGCAATATTGATAATGGCAGTGGAGTACTTCTCCAATGTGCCACCAAATGTTACACATTTGACTATATTGCCTGTAGCTCGAGAAGGATTTACGAGTGATTGCCTCACTCCGATGGTAGTGCACCCCGAATCGAAAAGAATTGATACCGGAGTACCATCTATTAGGCCCCTATTAAAGACAAGAGCACCCCTTCCATTATGCGCGATTGACGCATGGAGCGCGGGAAGCGGGTGACCGCAGCTTAAAGTAGAAACTGTGGTTGGATCGAATAATGTTTTGCATTGCGAACACTCAGATGCTCTAGCAAAATCGAAAGCGGAATTTGCTACACTGTTGGAGTCTTTTTTATCATTATTCTGATTATCGGTGTCGTGGAACTCCTGTTGTGCAGAGTTAGCCTGGTAATAAGATTTACCATGTCTTTTGTGTTGTGATCTACCTCGGTTATAATTGTCTCTATAATTATTATTGCCTCTGTTATAACCCCTATTTGGGTTTGAATCATAATATTCATGATCATAATCATCATGCTCATTATATTGAGTATCCCTGTAATATTGGTTTTTTTGTCTCCATGAAGCACTTGGGTAGTTCCTATAGCTACTCCCTTTCCGAGAATTTCTAAAATTATGGGTACCCCTCGCGTGTCGAGGACTATCAGCCCGATTCCAGTTCTTCGAAGAAGAACCCTGATTTGAGTGGTTATCTTGGTTTTGATACTTATTCCAATTAACCTTTTTATCAAATTTATTTTTAGCTCCTTGGAATTTGTGTGAGTAATTCTGATTATATTCTGTTGCCGAAGCAACTGGCATACTCTCTTTAATGTTAGAGTTACTAAGAATCATGTCAGGGTGTGCCGTGGCATACTGGTCACAATATTCTTCCATTTGCTTTAATGTACTAGGTTTACGCTCATGTAAGAACTCTAGGAATGATTTATTTACCGAAGACATGACCTTGTCTCTTAGCAATAAATCCGTAAGACCATCAAATGTTTTCTCTGTTTTATATAATTCAATCCATCGTGAAAGTGTAATTCGTGCTTTTGAGATGAATTCTGAGAATTCTACACCTACCTCAGGTCTCATTGTTTTAAACAAAAGACGATAACCTTCCTCAGACAGCTGATATCTCTTTATCAAAGCTGCCCTAACAGCATCATAATTATCCTTGTCGGCCTCTTCAACGAAATATAACTTACTCAGAGACTCCCCTTTTAGATTTTCAGACAACTGATTCACATACTGTGATTTGTCAACATTATGAGCTCGACAAGCCCGTTCAAATCTATCAAGCCAGAATGCTATATCATCACTGGCAGAGTTGAACGCTGGTACCTTGACCTTGTACACAAAGGGTTTACCATTACCACTAGATGCCTGATTAACATTACTCATACTTGTCAATTTTAATTTCTCTAATTCAAATTCATGTTCTCTTATTGCTTTTCTCTCTTCAGCTTCTCTATCTAATCTTCTCTGTTCTGCAGCAGCTTCTAATTTCTTCTGTTCTGCAGCAACTTCTAATTTTTTTTGTTCAGCTGCAGCAGCAGCTTCTAATTTCTTCTGTTCTGCATCAAATCTCCTTTCCTCCACTTGCATCTGCAATTTCTTTAGTTCAGCAGCAGTATCAGCTTCTTTTTCTAATCTTTTTTTTTTCAGCTAGAGCTTTCCTCTCTTCTGCAGCTAATGCTTTGTCATATTGAGCAACAGCCCATTGTTCTAAGTCTTTCCCAGTCTTATCAAGGGATTTTCCTTGTGCTATAAAGTAATCTAATGTAGACATTTTGTCTTCTTAAATCAGAAACCTGAAAAAGTAAATAAATTACCTTATTTCACTTTAATGGGATACAAGTCTATACCATAGACTTAGTCTTAGTGAAAACTTGTATGGTTTATAATACCCAATGATAACTTGAGTACCTGTGGACAACAATAACTGTATCTCAAATACTGTGGGAGACAAGCCTTACAAAGGTCTTGTATACCCTAATGTAATCAATGATCACTTGAGTACCTGTGGAAAATAATATTTCCCTTTACCAATCACTTTGGGAGACAAGCTGTTAAGATCCCGTACCGCTTTGATGTCTGCTTTCAACAACCGTTAGAGTCATGTTAAAATGTCCACCAATAGCGGTTAAGTTCTTCCCAATTTTGTTTATATCACTGATGAAAGTACAGTGATAAGACGCGAATGCCAAAACGTGAGTGTGTAGCAACACTTAATCGTCCCTGTTTTTCTCACTGGTTCAAAAGGGAAGAACAACCTGCAACAGCCAACCTCTACTTTAACGGACCATAAAAGCTGAGGTGTTTTTTTAAACTCAAACAGAGGTTTATTTTCCAATGATGATTAAATGGTAAAATGTGGTTCTACGTCCGGTCATCAGGTCATCGAATTTGTTCATAATACATGCAATATATAGTCAACTACTATTTCAATGCTGGATTTCTGTGGTCCAGAATAACTTCAAACACTGCGGTGACAATGGAAGATTTTGACTCCGGTTTTTACGGTGTATTACTTCCACGTCCACGTAAGGTTGAATATTATACTTCATTCCTTAATACCAGTCCTAGCATAGGCTTCCTTCCGAAGCTATAATATAAAACCGGACTGTACAATAATGTGTCTGACCATTGACAAGGCGATGGTCCTCCATTTTTAAGTTATTTACCAATCTACGTCATCACTAAGGACCCACCAAAAAGCAAACGTCATAAACCAATCTACAAATCGAGTGGTTAATACATTAAGACCTTGGCCTCTATGTTCAATAATAGTGCACAAAAGTGTGCTTATTAAAAATCTTACAATATCTCTCAGTTAAGTTCAGCGCCCATTTATGCGCAAATAACATTGTGACAATAAGCATATTGCAACAATTACCCTCTACCACCTGTAAGAAAAAAAAAAACGCAGTTTCTTTTTTTTCTTCAAAAATCTATTGGTAATAATAATAAAAAATACCAGCATAATACTATCCTAAGTCTCAATACGTCTAAGTCAGTTAATTGTCTCATAAAATTATCAGTCAGTCGTTGATGAGATGAAACGGTGATAAACAAGTCATGTGAATAAAATCCACGTAGGAAGAAATAATCATAATAACAAAAATTACGGAAAAAAAACAACACCGCCCTCTATTACCTCTAAACTAATCAATAATACTAGACCCAAAACTCACCTAATATAATTACATCTAATAGGATTATCTACCCATAGGATAAAGATTACAATAATATGTACCTCACCAATGAAGAGTCAGTCCCATATATGTTTATTCATGATATAAACCCAAACGATTGCAAGTATAAGCATAAATTGGTCCTCAAATTACCTATTTCAATGCCCCTAAGAACCTGGACACTCACTGCAGATACGGAGCGAAGGTTTCAGGCTTTCGAGCATAAATGTTATAGAAGAATTTTGCGCATTTGCTATAAAGAGCACAAAACAAATGTCTATGTTAGAGAGAAGATAAACACCTATGCAGGCCACCAAGAACCACTTTTGTCAATAGTGAAACATCGAAAGCTTGCCTGGTTTGGGCATGTAACTCGTCATGACTCCCTTTCGAAAACGATCCTTCAGGGGACAGTCGAAGGTAAACGGAGAAGAGGAAGGCAGAGAAAATCCTGGGCTGATAACATCAAAGAATGGGCAGGAGACGGTTTTTCCACACTTGTACGCATTGCTGAGGATAGAGAGCAGTGGAGGACCCTGTCTGCTGATGCTTCCACCATGGCACCCCTACGACCCATGACGGGTTACGGGCTGAGATGATGATGATGAAGAACCTCTAGATAATATACACGCAAAATTTTTTTTTTTTTTGCTTTTGAATATCATTGCAGTACAGTATTATATACACTATATGTGCACGTTACCCCCTAAACATTAAAGTGTGTTCTGGGTAAAACCAATTAAATTCAATGTCCCAATTACATCAACACTACTGTTGACCATGCGTTAACTGTCATTAAAAACTTGTGTACTGTCTTCCTGAGGGCACCTCGACAGTACGTCTGCCACCACATTGTCAGACCCCCGAATTGCTTGAATCGTATAATTATACGGCTGCATCAGAATCGAATAACGGGCTGCTCGGGCGCATTTGTGGTTTTTAGTCTTTAAATACGCCAAAGCCTTCTGATCTGACTGTATTACGAAACATACACCCAACAAATACTTCTCTAATTTGGTTACTGCCCATACCACGGCGAGAAGTTCTTTTTCCATCACCGAATAATTCATTTCCGCCTTGTTTAATTTTCTCGAAATGTACGTGATCGGATGCAGATGTCCATCAAATTGTTGAAGCAACACAGCACCAACGCCTTTGGACGAAGCGTCTGTTCGAAGAGTATAAAGATTATTAAGCCTGGGTAGTTTTAAAATCGGTGGGGATGAAAACAAATCTTTAATTTTAAGAAAAGCAGCATTGCATTCTGGAGTCCACCTAATTACATTAGGAGCCCCTTTCCTAAGTAGAGTGGACAGATCTGATGTAATTGAAGATAAATTAGGAATAAATTTACCATAATATTGCACTAGTCCTAACACACTACGGACTTGTTTTTTTGTTCTAGGAATGGAAAGATTTAGAATCTTGGAAACATTCTGCTCCAAAGGTTGAAGATTCCCATGACCAATCCTATGACCTAGAAACGTAATCTCAGAGAATCCAATATACACCTTAGATGGTCTAGCAGATAACCCAGCAGATCTAAGAGTAGATAAAAGTGAATGTAGACCAACAAAGTGTTCATCCCACGTATTGCTAAATAGACAAATATCATCTATATAAGTAATAACATCTTGCCTATGAGAGAACAGCATTCTCATCATTCTAGTGAAGGACGCAGGTGCGTTCATTAGTCCGAAACACATGACATTGAAATGGAACAACCCCCGAGGAGTAGAAAAAGCTGTGAACTGTTTACATCTATCCGCCAACGGAACTTGCCAATAACCCTTGGCTAAATCAAATTTACTAAAGTATATTGCCTTTGACAATTTTGGTAAGAAATCCTCCAATAAAGGTAATGGTTCGGCATCAAATTTTGTTACTTTATTTAATTTTCTGAAATCAATGCAGAGTCGTATCTCATTATCTTTTTTTCGAATTACCACCATAGGAAAAGCAAAATTACTTTGAGACGGACTGATTATCCCTAACCTAATCATGTCATCTATTTCTTTGTTCACTTTGTCCTGAAAATGTAAAGGTATAGGGTATGGACGTACTCTAATGGGCGTTTCATCATTTAAATGTATATCATGTATGATTACATTTGTTTTACCTGGAATATCTGAAAGTACATCATTAAAGGAATGTAATAAGTCAGACACCTGTGTTTTGCTATCCAACGATAAATCTTGACATATCGTCACATCTTTCCAAGTTTCTGTAGAATGTACTGGTATGTTAGGAAAATTCATAGATACTTCAGGAAACGCTGATTCTTCCTGAATCACTGATAATGAAGACCACCCAATTGGACGCGAGACTATGTCCTCGACAGCATGAAATACTGCCTGAAGATGTTCAGGTCTTGCGTGGAATTCTTTCAACATGTTAATGTGAAATATTTTCCTTTTCCCATTGACATCAAGTACGTAATCTACATCCGAAATTCTGGACAGAATTTTGAAAGGACCAGACCAAGTTATAAGTAGTCTATTCTGCTTACTAGGTAAGAGAACAAATGCTTCGTCACCTGGTACAAGATGCCGAAGATGTCTTGAATGATTTTGCAACACCCGAGCTTTCTCTTTAGCTCTCTCTGATGCAGATGTCGCTAACTGACATGCATCCATGATTCTTTGTCTGAGATTGACAACATACTCGTATGACGAAACTGTCTCTTGAGACAAATCAGAATCGATTAACAAATCTTTAATCAAAGATAATGGACCTCTGGGTTGAGCCCCAAACACAAGTTGAAATGGACTGAAACCAGTATGCTCATTCGGTATTTCGCGATATGCGAAAAGTACCGCAGGTAAAACTCGGTCCCACTCTTTAGGAAAATCAATAGTAATCTTACCCAACATTTGTTTTATCGACCTATTGAGACGCTCCACCATACCATTCGAGGCGGCGTGATAGACACTGCTAAGTGATCTATCTATGTGAAACATTTTCATCACCTCAGTCATAGTACCGGAAACAAATTGAGAGCCCCTATCTGACAACAGTTTTCTCGGAAAACCGATTCTGGAAAATATTTGAAACAAAGCTTCAGCCACATCTTGAGTAGCAATATTTTTTAGAGGTATAGCTTCCGGCCAACGCGTACACATATCTATGCAGGTTAAAACATATCTATGTCCTCTCGATGACATTATAGGAAGTGGGCCAATAATGTCCACGGCCATCTTCTCAAACGGACGCACCGGAATATCGGCTGCTTGAATGGGAGCTACATGATGTGCCCCTCTAGACTTAACCTCCTGACATATAAAACAAGAACGGCAATACATCGAAATGTCTTTTGATATACCAGGCCAGAAAAATGATGCAAGCACTCTAGCCCTTGTTCTCGAGTAACCCAAATGACCTGAACAACGTGAATCATGAGCATGACTTAAAATATAAGCCCTCATTGTTTTAGGTACCATTATTTGAGTCACAGTATCAAAGGACTTCCCATCTCGGAATTGTCTCACTAATATGTTATTGACGATAGCATACCATTGCTTGTGACAATTAATATCATTTGTAGTATTAATTTGTACGAAATTAAAAAATTTCTTTAGTGAATCATCATTTTTCTGCAATGTAGCAAAAGCTTCTTTGCTAATGTTGCTATGCCCCAATTCATCATTACCCAATGGTACAACATTTTGTTGAGCATGTTCCTGTGCTCGAGTAACCACAACATTAGCCCTGTGTACGTGTTCTCGTTCCCAATCATTTATTTGCTCACGAGTACACTCTTTAAAACCGTGAATGTGACCAAGAACCAAATCGCAAACTGGATTCGGCAACAAACATACTTTTATTTGTCCCGTAAAAAATGGCGTTGCGATATGAACCACAGCAGTTTGAAATTTCTCAATTCTACCACCAAACGTAATGCACTTAACCCATGTGCCTGTACAACAAGAATGATCAACCAAACATTGTCGCACGCCTACCGTCGTGCAACCTGAATCCTTTAATAAAGTTACTGGCATGCCATTAAGTAAGCCCTTGTGAAACTCTAAAGACCCGGTTCCTTCATGAGCTGACATAGCAGGTAACGCCGGCAATGGGTGTCCACATCTCAGTCTGGATACCACATCAGGCTGAAATAGATTCTTGCATTCCAAACATGTTTCAGCATTATTAAAATCAAATGACGCACATGCATTTGCTTGATTAACAGTATTATTGTTATCTGCGACATTGTTTTCCGACATTTGAACGGAATTACCATGGTAAGCAGATCGATTATAACTATTTGACCGAAATGCCCTGTCATTTTGTTGTCTATTGTTATACAAATGTCTATTATTATTCTGCGAGTAATGTGCTTTATTGTAACTGTAAAAGTTAGGAGTGTTTCGTTGCCAATTCATTCTGTCTCTGTTTCCCAAATCAACCTGTTGACCAGTTCCAAAATGATTGTTATTCCATCTTCTGCCAGCTGGTGAATCATTTCTATTTCCACCTTCGAAATGAGAAAAATTTCTTTGATAATTATTATTTCGATCTGAACTGGCACTTCTATGACGAAACCTATCTCTGTCACCACTATTCGATCTAAATTTTCCTTGTCTGTTATTTACAGTAGCAACACCCGCTGACTGTAACGATTCATGTAATTTAGTGTTTCTGACATTCAAGTTCGGATGAGCAACTGAAAACTGACGCCCTAGGGTCTCAACTTCCGATAACGATTTAGGATTCCGCTCCTGTAAAAACGCCAAAAACTTATCACTTACTGAGGATAATACCTTATCCCGTAATATTAAATCTGCCAGATCTTCAAATTTCCGTTGCACCTTTTCAAGTTCGATCCAACGATTAAAAGTTAAACGAATATCCGAAATGAATTGTGAGAACTCTTTTCCTGTTTCCGGCAACAACTCTTTAAAACGCCTTCTATAACCTTCAGCTGTAAGCTGATATTTTTTTAATAGCGTAGCTCTAGCTTCCTCATAGTTTTGACTATCGCCTTCTAACGAAGCGACTGCACTTAACGCCTCTCCTGATAAAACATTCATCAGTTTGCTACACCACATACTTTTATCAATTTTATATTCTGTGCATACCAATTGAAATCTTGACAAGAAGAACGTTATATCGTCGACCCCTGGTTTAAACATGGGCAAATGGATTTTAATGTCACCTTTTTGACCATCATTCTGAGTGTGTGATTGACTAGTAGCATTTCCATTTTGCAACTTCTGTCTTTCAATTTCTAACTGCAACATTCTCTCTTCATGTGCTCGTTTTTCTCCCTCAAGTGTAAATTCATATTGTCTCCTTTTCTCATTCTCTTCCATCTCCAAGAGTTTCATTCTCTCTTCGTCTTGCCTCCTTTTCTCTTCGTCTTGCCACCTTTTCTCATTATCTTCCATTTCCAACCGTTTCATACGTTCCTGGTTGGCTAATTCTCTATCTTTTAATTCTAACTGACGTTTCTCTCTTTCCTGCTCCTCTTTATATTCTGTTTGAGCAAACTCTTGTAATTTATCTCCTGATAACCCAAGAATTTTACCCTGTTTGATGAAGTACTCCGCCGTCGACATTTCAGAATCTGAATTCTAATATTTATCTCATCAAATAAACTGTAGTATTCCAATTATTATGCTATATTCGAAACCTTATCGATACTCATTATTGGAGATTAATCATCTTTTATTTAATAAAATATGCAGGTATAAATCAATCAACTAAGAAATTATACAAGATAATATTACTACTGAAAACATAGAATGATCAATGAAGAGAATCAATTACATAGAAATATACACATTAGCAATGACAATCACCGCACATAAACAATTAAAGAAAAGATAATATCGTAAAGAACCACAGAGTGACCACAAGAATCTACACCATTCCAGTAGCCTCAAAGAAACTTGCTATAAGTTTTTGCAATTTATCCACCCAAAATCAACCTAGGAAAACACCCCAGGACACCTACGATGAAGAAGTATATTATGAGTAAAAGTGACAAAAGAAAGGTGCTCGCTAATATAATTAGTATACTGATACCACAATACAATGTCTACTTATCTGCGGGGATCCCAATCCTCCTCGTAAAACATTCGATCCAACATGGGTTATGATTTTCATACAACTGGATCCAAACAGCCACAGTAATTTCCTCTGGTTGGAAGTACTCGTTACCGAATGACGTCATTCACTTTAACCTCCGCAGGTACACAGCAGGACTTGAAAATGGAAATTGACAACTGTTGCAATCATTTCCTAGTACAACTATGATACTTCTCTGTTGACTTGCGTCTGTACATCCCAAGCACGTTGACCTTCCCAGTCAAGGTTACGAATTTCAAATAACGATCGATTTCTTGAGCATGCAACAGGTGTCAGTGTTCCAAAATACGTGGCAATCAATTGAGCTCAAATATCTAAATCTTCTAGAACGGGAAGTATGGCCACCATGTTAAGATCCCGTACCGCTTTGATGTCTGCTTTCAACAACCGTTAGAGTCATGTTAAAATGTCCACCAATAGCGGTTAAGTTCTTCCCAATTTTGTTTATATCACTGATGAAAGTACAGTGATAAGACGCGAATGCCAAAACGTGAGTGTGTAGCAACACTTAATCGTCCCTGTTTTTCTCACTGGTTCAAAAGGGAAGAACAACCTGCAACAGCCAACCTCTACTTTAACGGACCATAAAAGCTGAGGTGTTTTTTTTAACTCAAACAGAGGTTTATTTTCCAATGATGATTAAATGGTAAAATGTGGTTCTACGTCCGGTCATCAGGTCATCGAATTTGTTCATAATACATGCAATATATAGTCAACTACTATTTCAATGCTGGATTTCTGTGGTCCAGAATAACTTCAAACACTGCGGTGACAATGGAAGATTTTGACTCCGGTTTTTACGGTGTATTACTTCCACGTCCACGTAAGGTTGAATATTATACTTCATTCCTTAATACCAGTCCTAGCATAGGCTTCCTTCCGAAGCTATAATATAAAACCGGACTGTACAATAATGTGTCTGACCATTGACAAGGCGATGGTCCTCCATTTTTAAGTTATTTGCCAATCTACGTCATCACTAAGGACCCACCAAAAAGCAAACGTCATAAACCAATCTACAAATCGAGTGGTTAATACATTAAGACCTTGGCCTCTATGTTCAATAATAGTGCACAAAAGTGTGCTTATTAAAAATCTTACAATATCTCTCAGTTAAGTTCAGCGCCCATTTATGCGCAAATAACATTGTGACAATAAGCATATTGCAACACAAGCCTTATAAAGGTCTTGTACATTTTGTTTTATAACAATAACAATCATAAAGTACTGATCTGTACTATAATATAAGTGTATTCCACTATACCTCATATGTCATATGTCAACTAAAGACATTACAAAGGACAAACAAGAAAAGACAATCTGAAAACATTTGCAGAGATCAAATTAAATTAAATAGGAGAAATGAAAAAAAATGATCACAGAATCCGTGATGATAACTGCAATAAGATAACAAGACAAATAACGCCACAGTGTATAAACATAAGGGTGTAAAGAAATCAAAAATAGAAAAGATGAGACCTACAATTATACAAACAAATCAAACAAAACTAAGGAACACAAAATTATTAACAAAAACAACGAAGAAAAGAACACCTCATCACAACTAACAGAAATAGCAGCAAATTGTTGCTAACAAATTTCCAATTAAGAAAATGTGTACCTATAGAATACTAGTACCAGACCAATGTCACTCGGCATACCTTGTACTAGTCACACAGAACATAAACTAATTTAATACATAACAAATAACATAAATGCATATATAATATAATATATGTGTTGTGGATAGAATGTGTTGCAAAGTATGCTCAGATTTAATAAATTAGACTACCACTTTATTGAGTAATAGATTTGCTTTCTAACTATTACACTGTCCAATTTTTTTGAGCACATTAGAAGATCCACCGATGAAATTTGCACTTTATGTTCAACAATGCTCTTCTATTACAGCAGGATAAACAATCACTGGTTTAGAACACTGACTGTACTGTGCCAAATGTCAACAAGTGCTGTCCCAGATATTGCTACACTTGTCAGAACAGGTCAAGCTGACATTGATTGTATAGCTGTCCTATTGGTATTGATGTGGTCAAACAAATGTTCTTGTAACTGTAAAATGTGATTCTCAACACAAGACTGCGTAGGCTGGACCCAGGGATCTGGCTCACCACTGTAAAGTTTGCTTGCACACACTGTTACTGTAAAATGTCAGTCTGTAAAGAAGTATCAGTTGTATACTGTAAACCTTCTGTAAAGTGTGGTGTGTTCTCTTTCTTCTGTAAAGCTCCACTATCAATCACTGTAGCATGTTGGTTGTGGTGCCACTACTGTATGTGTCCATGGTAGTGTACAGAGTTGTCGAGATCAGGCATGCTCCAGTCTACCCAGCTGTAAATGGGTAACTCACCCTAGTCCTAAGTTAGGGAAGGCAAAGGCAGCTGTAAACAGTAGTTTCCCTCTAAGGCTCCAGGGGAAGCAGGCCCTAAACTTGGTCACTTCAACCGACGCAGGATGGTGTAGATATGGGTAGAAGTGTAGAGTGTGTTTACCGCGAATGGTGTACTGTTCGTGTTCTGACCAATCTAAACACTCATTCACTTGTGTCTACAAGGCACCAATGCAGACTGCTGGAATCTTTGTTTACACAGTTTATTTGGACGCTCACACTGGGACATAACGAGTAAATCATGGGTATGTTGACATATCAATTTGCAGGCATACATAGTAGATCCTATGTCATGGCACATTCATAAATAATAGGTAGTACATCAATGGCCGCATCCCCTATCTGACTAAGCGCGTCAGTGAAGGCGGATCGGTAAGTAACTAAAGTTGCTTTATATTCACAGTTTATCATATTGTGAAACCACGATAAGGGGTTTCTATCCAAATTGAGATCTCCTTGCCACTGTCCGAATAATAAGATACATGCCCCGTTCTTTAGACAGTGATCCAAAAAATGCGAAGACAGGAATGTAACATGGCCGCCTCCCTGAGTTGTCGCTCACTCGCTCACAGGAGGATATATATATAAGCCAAAGTTAATTTGCAATACATAAGCATAATTTCATAAAGTTCCTCCATACAGATCTGCCGTAATCCAGTTACCTCACGTAGACATAATTACAGTATGGAGCCTGTCATCTCCGTCGATACAAATTTGACCCTAGCGTTGCGAAGCACAAAATTCCCGCTAGGCCTAACCGACCTGAGATCATCAAAACAGGGACTGGAATTACCTGGAGTCCGAATCATACATGGTACCGTACATTAGGAAAGTCTCTAACACAACTCTAGTAGAGACACAATCTCCTATAGAAGAAAAACTACTTCGTAAATCATTTTTACTGAAGAATATACCAGCCCTGGAAAAATGCGTACCCGCCATTGTCACGGTACATCGGAACTCATCACGACTAGACAAGACAACTCCTACTTCCGCTAGAGCGGTGTAACAAGAATATAGTCCTGCCTACCCATCCAAAATATACAATATAGGACTGATTCTACTTGTACTAATAATATGTAATACATATGAATTCAGGCCATAAACATAATAAGCAAATTAATCTATTTTCTGGCCCTAAGAAATAGGTACAGACAAGGGTGTCATATCCATGCGCCGAATTAATATCAAGAACGATTACTCCTATAATCAACAGGGTAAAACAATTATGGATTATCTAGCCTTCCCCATAGACAGCATTTTCATACACAAATGAATGAATGTCTATATCTTTTCCATATTAAATAGCCATATCGATTTTTGTAATATGTGCGTCAAAATATGCACGCAACACATACCTCTCTTCCTATCACATCTAACATGTACACAAACAAATTTTATATCATCAGATTCATCATTCATTTATTTCTATACAGTCCAAAAATTAGAGCAATTGACCAAAAAACTATAGAATTTACAAGTCATCCACTATAAAAAAGGGGGTGTTGTGAAAAAGAATGCAGCTGCAGGGCACATTTTCGGGAAACAATGCAGCGTGCTAAAGGATAAGGTCCTATCAAACACAGGATTTCCTGGTCTGTTAGTGATAATTAAGCGCAGAAATAGACTAAATGATGACACGATCACATCATTTTTACAGTGCAAAATAAACTCAGACAAATATTGTTTGAGTTTTAAAATAAATGAAGACCTGTTTTAAAAGGCAAAGTCCCCATGCCTCTATGATGCAGCTGTAATTGAAATTTTTTTTACACGAATTAACTCCTTTGATACGTTTTTTCTGTTTTTTTTTTTTTTACAGGTTTTGCTGGTCTTTGTACAGGGTTTTTGAATTTTTTGTACAGGTTTTTCATCTCCGAGGTGTGGCATGTATGAAGATGAAAATGTCCAACACAGTGAATGAATGGTTCTAATGCTGTCCAAGAAAGCACTCATAGAATGTGACTTATGTAACAATTTGTTTGACATGATAAGGTTGTCAGCCCTATGCACAATCTCGTATTAGTTGCCTTGTACAACATGCTGAAGGATGCAGTAGGCCTATTCTTTCTTTGAACCTTAGAGAACCAGAAACTACACAGGGTGTTTTTTTATTTTTATTTTATTTATTTAACGTATAAGCACAATTGTGATTGTCCCTATTTACAATGATTTGACATATGTGATGCCACTTTCTCATATCGGCAGTTGTTCATATTATTTGGAATTGAAAACAATATATATCCTAATTATAACCCATCAGAGGTTGAACGAGATATTTTTCTTCATTAATTTAAAACAAAAAAAACATGATAATAAACATTGCGTCTTCTCTATGTAACACTATGGAACTCAGGACAAATACCCAGGGCAGCAATACTCAAAATGTGTTTCGCAGAACAGTAGTGTTCCGTGAGCTATTGAAAGGTGTTCCACGAAGAAATAATGCAGAACTGGTTGCTAACAACTTATTTTCAAACAATATTATTAAAATGGATACGAAATTCATTTTCAATTGCAGCAAAACAAGTATGCTTATCAGCTCTTGATTATGAGAGTTCGATTGATTTGACTTCAGAGGAATAAAACAAAGATTTAATGAACTTTCCCTAAATGATTTTTGGAGCACTGTTTTGCGAGAATGCCATAATATTGCAAAACGGGCAATTCGAATGCTTCTTCCATTTGCAACTACATACCTATGTGAAACAGGATTTTCTTATTATGCAGCTACGAAGACAACATGTAGAAACAGACTTGACGCTGCTCCAGACATAAGAATTAAACTTTCAAACATTGTACCAAATATTAAGGGAATATGTGATGGTAAAAAACAAACGCATTCTTCTCATTGGTGTAAAATGTACAATTTAAAAAAAAAAAAATGAAGTTATGCTTCGTTTTGGCGAGGCGCGTCCTGTTCAATCTAGTCGGTTATATTAGGGCGCATCTCCAAATATAAAAGACCTTTAGGTCTGATTAAATACTGTCCAAATGTATCATTTACTTGTGTGCATGTACATTACTTTTATTGGTAATTAAACGTGATTAAAATACTGATGGTTCTAAAATTATTATCTTAGCTGAATTAATTACTTTCTTTATTTATATCTTCTTCTTCTTCCGTCCTTAGCCACCGACCGTCAAAGCAGTCAGTGGCCATTACGCCTAGTGGCGTCTTAGGGCAACAGCAGATAGGCTTTCTTTGCCATTGTTTCCCATCACGCCTAATGGCGCCTTTAGGGCAACAGCAAATCAATCCATCTGCCGCTAATTAATCGTAAAATATAATATAAACTTGTTGTTTAACTAGGGCTGTTGAGCTTCTCGCTCTTTAGCAGCCAATACCAGGTTGAAGACTCCTTGGTATTATCTACACTGTAGATCTAGGCTTTTCCTGTGGCTCTTCTGCCATCTGAAACGTTTGAGTTGAAGTCATGAGCTCCAGTTTCTCCAGCTTGGCTTGCATTAAAGGATTATCTCATCTGATCCCAAGATAGGAGTAAGAAGTGTGTGGCATACTGTGCATTCCCCGCCATCCTCCAAGGGGGATCTCCAACAATGCAGAGCTAAAATACTGCCAGAGGAAAGAAGGCATCAGATCAACCATTTGCTTGTACTTATGATTCTTTCTTCATTTTTCTTCTTTATGGTCTTGCCTTCTTTTTTTGTTATGCTTCTTTCATTTTTTTTTTTATATTAATGAAGAAAAATATCCCGTTCAACCTCTGATGGGTTATAATTAGGATATATATTGTTTTCAATTCCAAATAATAGGAACAACTGTCATTATGAGAAAGTGGCATCACATTTGTCAAATCATTGTAAATAGGGACAATCACAATTGTGCTTATACGTTAAATAAATAAAAATTAAAAAAAAATAAAACAAAATCAAGAAGAAACTCTGAACAAGAATAATATTAAAGTGGAGGGGTGTAAAGGCCTGGTGGTTCCAGTTATATAACTGACTTTAACAGATATTTAATTGACTTTCATCTGTTAAAAGTCATATGCATTGTAAGAACAGCATCAGACCTTCACATTCCCAGCCACTATATATTAACATTTGTTCGTGTTAAATATTGTTTGACTATATTATGCAGTTCCCTAGGTCTGTCTATTCTTAACACCTCTTCTATATTTATAGGTAAGTTGGATGCTTGCAAATAATCTAATATTGGTATTCTCATGTGTTCATACCTCTTACATTTTAACAAGAAATGTTCTATATTATTGTCTTGAAGACATCCTGCACAGTAAGGTTCTTCTATTCTGAAATAGCCGTTTCCCAGCAGTAGTCTGAGAAGTTTCTTATTACTGGGAATTTTCAATTCCCTAGATATCTGACATTTTCTTCTTGGAGCCTTGAACATCTTATATGCATGTTTTCCTTTCAGATTTTTATCCCACTCTGCTTTCCATTCATCTGTTATTAAATCTTTAATTAAGCTCTTAATCTCTGATTTACTCGTCCCTACATTTATTAGATTTTTATGAGATCTACCTTTCTTGGCTTCTTTATCTGCCTTTTCTTCTTCTTCTTCTTCGTACACTCTCAGACGTCCACTTGAATGTTCTCAAAGAAAGCAGTAGTCAGTTTGAGGCTATTTGAATCCCCGTAAAGCTTTTCCACGAAAGGAGCTGGCGTCGGCCATATGCACTTTCTCTGTACCACATATAAGGGGCAACTTTGAAGCAGATGTTCAGCAGTCATTTTATCAGTGCCACAGTTACACTGATCGGTAGTTCCTATCTTTAGCTTGTTGAATAGATGGTATCTCAATCTGTTGTGGCCAGTGCGGAGTCTGAAGATTACCACTTGTTCTCTTCTGCGGAGCTGGTAGTAAGCATCATTCTGTGTGTGCCCTGGATGTTCTACATTCCATTTGTTTCTGTAACTGATTTTGATAAAACTCTTTGCCTCCTCAAAAGTTATGCTTGCATCAGGCTGAGGTAGATGTGAACCTTCTTTTGCCATTCTGTCAGCCTCTTCATTGCCGGCGATATTACAATGAGATGGGATCCATTGGATCACAACACTTTTGAATCGTTGCCTTTTCATTTCCTTCTATGCCAACATGTGAAGGTATCCAAGCAAATAAGACTGAACATCCTCTGGAATATAAGTATGTAGTAGCCAGAAATATCTCCTCTGCTATATCAGGTCTACTACATTCTCATAAGTTTCTAAGTGCTTTAATTGTTGAAAGAGAGTCAGTTAAAACTGTTAGTTTTTTGGGAGGGTTATTAGAGAATATTTCTAATGCTTTTAGTATTGCCACCATCTCTGCAGTTAAAATGGATGTATTCTCCGTGATGCTATATTCTTTTGCCATTTTCCATATTGGAATATATATTCCTATCCCCAATTTGCCATCCTCTCCCTTGGATCCATCTGTGTATACAGTAATGCTGTCTTTTGATATTTGTTGTATATATTTATTGGCTGTGTTTTTAATATTTTCTATATTATTTGTTTTCTTAAGTATTTCTGCTAGGTGGTAGTCGGTGTCTGGTTTCTTGATCTCCCAGGGTGGAATCACTGGCTTGTATTCACAACTGTTATTAATTGATGTACTTATCTAACATAACTCTGTTCATGTAATTTAGTCTTAACTCCTTTCTCCGTAATTCTGAGGGTAGAATTCCTAAAGCCACCTCTATAGCTCCCATTGATGTTGATCTGATTTCACCTGCTATTGTACGTAAAGCCTGATGCTGAATTCTGTCTAATTTAATCTTGTGTTGTGTGCAGCAGAGTCATATATTATACTTCCATAATCTATTTTTCCTCTAATAAAAGATTTATAAAACGTGAGCATTGTCTTAGTGCTTGCACCCCATCCATTCTTCTTCTTCTTTGATCCTTAGCCGCCGACCGTCAAAGCAGTCAGTGGCCATTACACATTGTGGCGTCTTGTAGGGCAACAACAAATTGATTCAACTTTGCTCGGTCGGCGGCCATCCTTCGTACAGTGCCCCAACTCTGGTTCATTCTTTGCATCTCAGCCTCCACAGTCCTCCGCCAAGTTGTTTTTGGTCGGCCTCTCTTTCGTTTTCCTTCAGGGGTCCATAGCATAGCTGTTCTTGTGATGGCATCGGGGTCTCTTCTGAGGACATGGCCAACCCAGCTCCAGCATCTGCCAGCTATGATGGCGTGCATGTCCTCTTGCTTGCTCCGAGTAAGCAGATCTTGGTTGGTGATGGTATTCGGCCAAAAGATTTGGTGAATTTTTCTTAAGCATGTTGTGTGAAAAGAGGACACTTTCGACATTTCCTTCTCTGTAACTCTCCAGCATTCCGCACCATAGAGAAGCACAGAAAGCACACAGCTCTGATATAATCCTAATTTTGTGCTGTACTGAGAGGACTTCCAGATGTTGTTTAGAATAAAAAAGGCTGTTCTTGCTTTGTTCATTCTGTTGTTGATGTTTTTGCTTGCTCCGCCGTCTGGTGTTACTATGCATCCTAGGTATGTGAAGGCATCTGTCTGTTCCAGTTGCTGATTCCTTACTGATATGGGCTCAGGGTTGCTCACATTGAGCGTCATGACCTCTGTCTTCTTTAGGTTGATGTTCAAGCCCACCTGCTGGCTTTACTTATTAAGTCTATCCATTTTTTCCTGGATGTGTTGATGTGAATGTGCTAGCAGTGCAATGTCATCTGCATATTCCAGATCTTCCAATGTAGAAAATGTAGTCCATCTTATTCCTCTTGGATTGCCCTCTGTTGTCTAGCGCATCACCCAGTCTATGACTGTTAAAAATAGAGTGGTTGATAAGGGGCATCCCTGTCGTACTCCTGTCTTCACTTCAAAGGTTAGGTTGCTCTGCCCAATGCTACACGTAAAGTTGGCATAAAGGCTTTTTATGATTGACACTATGCAGCTTGGAATTCCATAAGCCCTCAGTATTTTCCATAAACTGTCCCTATGTATACTGTCAAAAGCCTTTTCAAAATCAACGAAATTAATGTACAGCTGTCTTTGCCATTCTGAGCACTGCTCTATAATGTTCCTGAGGGTAAATATATATCTACACATCTTCTGTTCTTTCTAAATCCTGCTTGTTCTTTCCTCAGTTTGTGGTCTACTGCTTTTGAGATTCTCTGTATAATTATCCTGCCTAGTATTTTACTGGGAACTGAGAGAAGAGTTATTCCTCTCCAATTATTGCAGTCTGCAAGATCTCCCTTCTTGGGCAATTTGACAATTATTCCTTTTCTCCACTCTGTTGGTGTTGTCCCTGTTTTCCAGACTTGTGCAAATAGTGGTTCTAATAGTTCTGCTGCTAGCTCTGGGTCTGTCTTAAATAGCTCTGCATTTAAGTTATCATGACCAGGAGCTTTTCCATTCTTTAACTCTTTGATTGCTGTGATGATTTCTTCTTTTCGTGGGATGTCTGTATAAACATCTAGATCATTTTCAACCTCAGGAACATATAACCCTCTATTGGGCCTTGTTGCCATTTGGCAACATACCGTTTTAAGTCATCTATTTCACTATCCGGCGTTCAAATTAATAATTTTTTTGTTTTATTGTGTTCTAGAAACATTCCCAATTTTAAATTACCGGGTAACTCATTTGTCGGAGAAATACTTTTTTTTCACGCACTCTTTTGTCAAGGCATGGTAGCTGGTTTGCAAGATCGAATTGAGAGGTGAGTTTACTTCACATTATTTTTTAAAATTCCTTATGAAAACGGTGTATAAAAAATATGTTGAGTAACTTAAACCACTTATCTTTGTAACAAATGCTTTAATAGTTATAAATAAATAAAATAAGTTACTCTTATTTTACCTTTTAGGTATGTTGCCATTTGGCAACAAAAGTCGATTAAGGAATAAAAACCACTTCATGTTGCCAATTGGCAACAGTTGCTTTTTACCTAATAAATGATATTTAATGTTGTATTTCTCTGTAATCAACAACATTAGTATTTTATTCTCATTATAATTGATTAAACGTCATCATTTAAAAAAAAGTTGTTATTTGCAATTTTATGTATCCTAAAAAGGTCAATGTAAATAGTAGAATTACCAGTATAAATTACTAATAATATTGTAAATGAATAAAACATATTTACTTCATCTAGACTTGACTTTTAGAACTAAACTACACATGATAACCACTAAAATTGCCAGTAATCACAAAACATAATGTATCATCAGATGAGATTAAACAATTTTGTGATGAAAAACTTTTGAATTACAAAATGTATATGTTGTCATTTTTTTTAAATTTTTTTTTACAGTTAAACACAATGGATCCTCAAAAGTTTTACAGCCAAAAGACTACAATCTATAGACCAATACCTGAGGCTTCTAGCGATAGTGAGCTGTCAGACAGTGAGGCTGAAGACATCCTGGATAACACGTGGCAACCCGGCCCTTCCTCGGACACAACCGATTCAGGTTTGTTGAATTTAATTGATGTTTTTTTTTTAAATGTGGCCACTTTATTTCAGACTGCAGTTGTAGCCTTGTCCATCAGTGTACAACCTATGTACAGTTTCAGCCTAGTCCATCAGGTACTAAATATCGGCTGACGGAGACTTACTTGTGGAACGCTTTATACCATAATGTGGATTAGAATAATTTTTATCATTATTACTATTATCAGAATAATAACATGTACACCAGTATACCAATAAATGATTGTTTATGTTGCCAGATAATTAATATCTTTGTTTTCTTTTTTTTCAGAATCATCTGCATCAGAGCTGGAGGACACAGATGTAACCTTTGATCGTCGTCGGATGCTATGGAGACACCGTGAAGCCTCAGATGTATCTTCTGAAGCTCCGCCCTTCTCTGGTGATTCGGCACACGTATCAGTTACCTCAGAACCAATAGAATACTTCCGCAGATTCATTGATGATGATACAATGGCACATATGGTCACTGAATCAAACAAGTACAGCATCCAGAAAAACATCATGAAGCCTCTCAGATTGAGCCAGCCAGAACTGGAACAGTTTTTTGGAATTGCGTTTATGATGAGTATTGTTAGAATGCCCAGTTGTAAATTGTACTGGGACTCTACAACGCGCTATGGACTTGTTGCTGATACTATGACGAACAAGAGGTTTAAAGAAATCAAAAGTAACATTCACTGCAATGACAACAACAAGCAGCAAGACAATGAAGGCGACAAATTGTTCAAATTAAGACCTTTAGTTGACGCTCTGAAAGTGAAATTCAATTCAATCAAACCAGCAGAAAGGCTGAGCATTGATGAGCAAGTTATCCCATTCAAAGGTCAATCATCTCTGCGTCAGTACAACCCAAAGAAACCCAAAAAGTGGGGCTATAAAGTCTTCGTTTGTTCAAGCATTTCTGGTTTGATTCATGATTTTGAAATTTACACTGGAAAAATTGACGTGTGTCCTGGCCAACCTGATTTAGGAGCATCAGCTAATATCGTGCTGAGACTTCTTCAACGTATCCCTAAAAATGTGTGGCATAAAGTATATTTTGACAACTGGTTTAATTCGCCAGCATTGCAGGCATGCCTCTGGAAACAAGGCATTGCATGTCTTGGCACTGTCCGCGCAAACCGGCTGAAAGGGTGTAATCTGTGTTCCGATAAGGAACTGAAAACGAAAGGAAGAGGGTCATCTGTTGTTTGTACTGCAGCAACAAACGGAGCCACATTGAAAGCTATCAAATGGTATGACAATAAAGCAGTCACACTGCTAAGCACCTATGCAGCAGTTGAACCAGAATGTGTAGTCAGAAGATGGGACAGAAAAGCCAAGAAGGAAATACACATTTCTTGCCCTGCAGCTGTGAAATAATATAACATGTTCATGGGAGGGGTAGATTTGCTGGACTCCTTGCTGGCACTCTATCGTATACCTATTAGATCCAAGAAATGGTACCACAGAATATTGTTTCATTTCCTGGATGTTTCTGTGGTGCAAGCTTGGCTAACTTATTGTTCAGATGTGTGTAAGGATGGTATGGAAAAAAAGGACAGACTACCATTAGTTGATTTCAAGTTGCAGATTGCTTTGTGTCTCCTAAAAGCAGGAAAAAGTGAAAATAATAAAAGGGGAAGGCCATCAGGAAGCACTGAGACACAGCTGGTGGCTAAAAAGAAGAGAGGGCAAACAGCAAATGTACCTCCTTTTCATGTCAGAACTGACAATGTTGGCCACAGCCCCAATTCCGTCACCAACAAAGGGAGATGCAAACTTCCTGGATGCAAGGGGTACTCCAGAACTGTCTGTGAGAAGTGTAACCTACACTTGTGCCTCAATAAACATTCAAACTGTTTCAAAGTATTTCATGAAACATGAGTGTGGAGCTGTGATTGAGTCACGAGACAGAAGATTTTTTTTTTTTCAGTAACTATATGTTTCATTGTATGTGTGGCATTTTCTGTATAAATTACACTTAACTTCATGAAGTTTCACAAATTTTGTTGTCTGCTATTTACTGTTTAAATATTAAATGTAGGTAGGGAGTAAAAAAAGGTGAAATAGATGTTGTTAGACATAAAAACATAGTTAAAAGATATATGTTGCCAAATGGCAACAATAAATGTTCCCAACCTTAATGGTGATTTGTTGCCAATTGGCAACATACCCATAAAACACTAACTAAACATTTTTTTGCCCAAAATTAACCTTCACACCACTTTTCAGACATGGGACAGCCACAAAAACCACTCCAAGAATTTTTTTCCAACTATTTCATAAATGGCCCAATAGAGGGTTAATTGTGTCTCTGGTGGTTCCTTATTCAGAGTTTCTCTGAAATGCTCTGCCCATCTTGTTTCCTGTCCCTCTACTGTCGTGATGAGATTTCCGTGCTTATCTCTTACTAATGTAATATTGTTTGCACCTCGTTTTCCACTGATGATTTTAGTTATTTTGTATACTGTGCTTTGTTCATTTCTCAGTGCTGCCTCTTCTGCCTGTCTTGCAAGGTCATCCAGAAATGTCCTTTTGTTAGCACGGGTTTGACGTTTAACTTCCTTGTCCAGCTGACTGTACTGTTTACTATATTTTGCCTTTAACCTGGGAGACTTAGCTTCTGTTTTCTTTCTTTTCATTTCCTTTCTCTTCGCTATGGTGTTTAGCGTATCTGGTGTTATCCAGTCTTGGCTCTTTCTTTCCTGGAATCCCAAGCATGACTTGCTGCTTTCCTTGTATATTGTTGAGATGGTGTTGAATCTCTGGTCAACATCATCGGTCTCTGTACTTTCCTGGCTTTTGATAATCTCATATCTTCTCTTTACGTCGACCACGAAAGCTTTTCTGGTGAGGGGATCCTTCAGTTTCGTGTTGTTGTAACTTTTCTGTTTGACTGCAACTGGTCCAGCAGCTCTGAGTTTCACTCTCAGTCTTGCTACTACTAGGTGATGATCACTTCCCACATCTGCGCCTCTTCTTACTTTCACGTCTTGTAGTGCATGTCTCCATCTGCCATTGATCATTATGTGATCTATCTGGTTTCTGTCTCGTCCGTTTGGTGATTCCCATGTTAACTTGTGCACTTCCGTTAAAAAGGGATGTTATAATTTCTATGGTACTTTTTGGTATGCGTTTCAAGATTTCATAGCTCAAGATATCATGCCCTGCTGATGTATTTGTTTTGTTCTTTATTGTATTTTCAACTTCTTCCATTGTAATATCTGCATTTAAATATGATAAATTTTCAGTATTATAAGGTACTTCTTTACTGGGTTTTTTAAGAAGTGTAGCTCTTCTGTTGACTTCAGCCTGTCCTAGATTTTCCTTAGAACTAACTCTATGGTAGTACCTGGCCAGCACCTCTGCTTTCTGCCAGTCAGTCTCTGCCCTTTCAGGTCTTTTTATATTAGGTATTATCATATGTTTAGTTCTGCCTTTAATGGCTTTTAACTTATTCCACACATCTGTTGTAGAGTTAGTTGTAGGGTTCAGTGTTTGGCATAAATTTCTCCAATGATTTTCTTTTGCCTTAAGTATTATTCTGTTTGATTCATTTCTTATGTTCTTATAAATATCTAAATTATCTTCAGATCTATGCTTTCTATATTCTTGTAGAGCTTGTTTTCTTTGTTTTTGAATTTCTGTACATCTAACTGTCCACCATGGTACTGGGTTTTTGTTCCAATGTTCATTCTTTTTTGTTTCCTTAATGCGGTTGGAATTATGTGTTCTGGCATATATGCATTAGACAAGTTAACTACGAAACCCTTTTTCACAATATCATCATCTCATCTCAACCCGTAACCTGTCATGGGTCGTAGGGGTGCCATGGTGGAAGCATCAGCAGACAGGGTCCTCCACTGCTCTCTATCCTCAGCAATGCGTACAAGTGTGGAAAAACCATGTCCTGCTCATTCTTTGATGTTATCAGCCCAGGATTTTCTTTGCCTACCTCTTCTCCGTTTACCTTCGACTGTTCCCTGGAGGATCATTTTCGAAAGGGAGTCATGACGAGTTACATGCCCAAACCAGGCAAGCTTTCGACATTTCACTACTGACAAAAGTGGTTCTTGGTGGCCTGCATAGGTGTTTATCTTCTCTCTAACATAGACATTTGTTTTGTGCTCTTTATAGCAAATGCGCAAAATTCTTCTATAACATTTATGCTCGAAAGCCTGAATCCTTCGCTCCGTATCTGCAGTGAGTGTCCAGCTCTCACACCCATATAAGAGAATAGATAATACAAGTGATTTGTATAATTTGATCTTCACAGGAAAACTGATGTTACTTTTCCAGATCACATTCAGTCTTGTCATGGCAGCTGGGGCCATCTCAAGTCTTGTCTTGATTTCTTTACTTGATCTCCCATCACTACATATAGTGGACCCGAGATATTTAAAGGTGTTAACTTCTTCTAACGTTTGCCCATTTAACGTAATGTTGGTCTGAACATGTTTCTTATGGCTATTCACCAATATCTTGCTTTTTTCTATATTAATTTCCATTCCATATGTTCCTGTTACTTCCTCCAGTCTAGAGGTAAGGTCTTGAAGTTCTGATTCTGTTCCAGTTATCAGATCGATATCATCAGCAAAATGTAGATTGCAAAGAGGTTGGCCTCCAATTGATATGGTTGTTTTATAATCATAAAGAGCCTCCTGCATAATATGTTCTACGAGGGAAGGTCAAAAAGTAATGCCTCCTATTTTTTATGTATGTAAATACTGCATCGGTGTGCAATTTGTAAATTTAGCAGGATTCCTCAAACACTCTTCTGCACTGTATAGCATTACCAACCTGTTTCAGTAACAGGTGGCGCCACTGTAAAATTTTAAAAATGGCTGCCAAAGTCGTTCGGTTAAAACAACGTTATGTCATAGAATTCCTCAATGCTGAAGGCGAGACCCCAGTTCGCATCCACAAACGTTTGAAGAATGTTTATGGAGATTCAACAGTGGATGTCAGCACTGTCCGACGTTGGGTACATCGTTGTGACGAAGCTGAAGTTGGTCAATCCTCAATGGCTGACGCAAAGTGGACTGGCCGTCCGTCTACCGCAGTGACTCCACACAACATTCATCGAGTTGATGGCATCATTCGTGGTGACCGTCGGGTAACACTGGATGAACTTTCTTCCATGTTGTCCATTAGTAAAGGCAGTGTCCAGAACATCATTAAAGACCTGGGTTATTCGAAAGTTTGTGCACGGTGGGTACCCAGAATGTTGACAGACAGACATAAAGAAACAAGGAAAACCATAGCCATCAACCTCCTGCACCGTTACGAAACTGAAGGAGAAGAGTTTTTATCGAATATTGTGACAGGTGATGAGACTTGGGTTCATTTTTTGAACCAGAATCCAAGAGGCAGTCAATGGAATGGCATCACACAACATTGCCGACAAGAAAGAAGTTCAAAAGTTCACCATCTGTAGGGAAAGTTATGGCCTCCGTGTTTTGGGATGAGAAGGGTGTGATTCTTCTCGACTTCTTGGAACAGGGAAACACGGTGAATGCAGACCGTTACATTGAAACTTTGAAGAAGCTTAGAGGTCGTCTTCGGCGACTTTACCCATTAACAGATCAGAGAACTGCACTACTGTTGCATGATAATGCGACGCCACACACCGCTAAATGCACCATTGATGCGATTGCAGAATTTGGCTGGACATTATTACCCCATCCCCCTTACAGTCCCGATCTTGCACCTTCTGACTTCCATCTGTTTGGACCACTGAAAGAAGATCTTCGCGGACATCACTTTGAGGACACCGAGACCCTTTAACGCGCCGTACGCCAGTGATTTAGGTAAAAGGACACACATTTTTACCGTGCGGGGATACATGTCCTTGTGAGAAGATGGACAAAAACTGTAACAAATAACGGAGACTACATTGAGAAATAAATTTTTGAAGTTCAGACTTGGGGCTACATTTCAATGTGAATTTTATCTGTTTTCTTGCCTATTGAATGAAATTAAAAATTACGAGGCATTACTTTTTGACCGTCCCTCGTAGATATATATTAAAGAGCACTGGGGACAGGATACATCCCTGGCGAACTCCTACAGTTGTTTTGAAAAATTCTCCAATATCATTGCTTGCAAAAAAAAAAACTGCTTGCATCCTTGTATAGTGCTTCAATGATATCTATGATGTTGGTATCAAAATTGAATTTTCTCATTATTTGCCATAAGCCTTCATGCCAGACTCGATCGAAGGCTTTTGTGAAATCGATGAAGTTATGGTATAAATCGTGTTGATGCTGGAGATGTTTTTCGATCAGTAATCTAATATTGAAGATTTGTTCTGAGGTACTTCTTTTTGGTCTAAAGCCAGCCTGTTCCTCGGACAAGATTTCTTCTGATTTCTGTTTTATTCTGTTCAAAAGTATCCTTAACATCACTTTACTTGGATGACTAATAAGGCTAATGGTTCTGTAGTTCTTGCACATTTTTAGATTTCCTTTCTTTGGAAGCGGTATTACTAATGACTGCGCCCACTCTTTTGGCCATTTTTTTTTGGTACTCCATATCTTCTGGCTAATTGTTGTCATGGTTTTTACTATATCTGGTCCTCAATATTTCAAGAGCTCTGCTGGGATATTATCCACACCCAGTGACTTCCCTCCTTTCAGCGAACATATAGCCTCTTCCACTTCTTCCCGTAATATTGCTGCATTTCCGAGTTCCCTGTTTTCGCACTTAATGTTGTTTAATATACTATAGTCAGTGTCTAGTTTACAGTTATATAATTCTTTACAATATTCTGTCCACCTTCTCATTACAGCTGTTTTTTCATTGAGCAGAGCCCCATTGCTATCTTCTATGACAGTTACCCTGGGCTGTTGGGGTTTGATAGTCTTCTTAATGTGTCAAAAGCTGCCTTGCTGTTACCTTTTATTAGCCCCGTATTAATGGACTCACACTGATCAGCTACCCATTTTTCTTTGGCCTGTTTCATTTTCTTTCTAATATTTTTATTCACCATACTGTATTGCCATGCTGCTTCAGGAACCTCTTTCTTAACCTTTTTCATTTCCCGCCGTGTATCACATAACTTCAGAATGTCATCTGTAACCCATGGTTTGTTTATTTTCTTTCTTTTACAAAGTATTTCTGTTGCTGATTCAATGAGCACGTCTTTCATGTTCTCTGTGATTGAGTTGATATCATCCTCCAAAAAGTTGAGAGCTGCGAATTTTCCTCCAACAGTTGCTTCAAAGATTCCCGCGATTTCTGGATCTTTCAGTTTGTCTAAATTGAATCTTAACTGAGAACATCTGTTTTGATTATAGTTCTTTTTGAGTTTAAGCTTGAGCGTCATCAATACCATGTTGTGATCACTACCAATGTCGGCGCCAGGAAAAGTCCTAGTCTTGGCTTTATTAATACTTGAATCTTTTGGATACAAGAATAAAATCAATTTGGCCATGCATCTCAGTTTTCGGGGCATGCCACGTTGTTCTTCTTGATAACTTATGAGGAAATAGTGTATTTGCAAGGGTTAGTTTATAGTTGCTGGCAAGTTCTAGTAACCTTAGTCCTCGATCGTTGGTTTCTCCTGTCCCAAATTTCCCCACTGTGCCAGCCCACTGACCGTATGCATCTGGCCCTATTTTAGCATTCCAATCACCTAACACGATGAGAAGATCTTTCACAATATGCGTCGAGGATATTACGCGATCTTTAAGCTATGACGTCAAATACGGAAAGTTTTCCCTTATTTTTAATTAAGTACGTACGCTGCGACACAGTTCACAGTTTTTGTTGTCTACTCCTACTTTTGCATTGAAATCTCCCATTACTATCTTGATGTCTCTCCTGTGTGTTTTATCCAATGTTCCTTACTTTAAGTCAAGAACGTTCTTTATCACTGAAGAATCAGTAATAGAATACCATCAGTTGTATTCTACAACTCTAGTATATAAAGCGCAGGAGATTTCAGTCGTCAAAATGTAAGAATCGATCACTTCGAGGGAATATAGTAACATGTCACACTTACATATTGGATCTCAAATCTGAACCCAAAAAAAAAATATTTGGAGTTCATCGTAGAAATCTTGCTTCGTATCTTCATCTGCATTGTTTGTAGGGGCATAACATTGAATAATTGTGATTTTCCTTCCTTTTCCCTGGAATTTTGCCGTTATTATCCTAGATGATATTGATTCCCATTCAATTAGTGTTTTTCAGGCTTCCTGGTGTGTCGAGATAGATAATAATAGATGGTGATGAGTTGATAGAACTCCGCCTAGGCCGGTCCCAAGCCCGGCTGAAAAAGGAGGAAGGCGGTCTGCATGGAGGCCGTAAGAAGGCAACCCCTCCACCATGCAAAGGTACAACAGGCCAATCACCTGTTTGCTTTAAATCACGATTACGCGAACTACAAGAGAGAAAACCGGACTGATTCTAAAGACGACGAACTGGAACGGAACCAGGCCAGGAGGAAGACAGCCGATAGGATAGTCTGGCGCTCTCTCTCCCAAACCTCTACACCTCACGGTAGAAGAGGAACGACTAAGTAAGATGAGTTGACAGTATATCCTGTAAAAAAAAAAGTGCTGGACTATCAAAGATACCAGAGTCTCAGAAATGAGCACTAGTGTAAGAATCGCATAAGATGTAGTCAGACTGTTAAGAGCTCTTGTTCAGATGGTAAAGAACAGTTCAAGAGCCTACCTCGCTTCTCGCACGATTATCCCATGCTCTATTATAAAGTAATTCCACTTAAACAATTTCACACAATAACCAAAATGGAATTAACTTCACAAAGTCAAAAAATACAATAAAATTAATCAATTTATTTATACTTATTTTCTTCTCTTCTTTCTTCTTGTTAAAAATGAAATTATATATATTTATATACAGTACTTTGCAAAAAAAATGGCAGTCATATTGGTTAGCTAAATATGCTGAAATCTAATTAAATATGCATGTTCTGCCCAAAATTTGCAATCCACTTAAGTGAGCAAACACTACCAAAAGTAAAAAAAAATTAGCGGAGAGTAAAGTCTCTTGATAATAGAGCAGACGACAATTTATAATGCTAGTGGCAGAAAATGGATACAAAGTCAAAGTGTATGTTAATTTCACAGCTTTGGAATGAAGGAAATCAAACATGTTCCAACATTTCTAAAACCTTGAACATTCCTGAGCAGACTGTCTACAGAGTTGTGAGTAAATTAAAAGCAGGTAATGGAATCGAGCGAAAGGAAGGTAGTGGGAGGCCAAGAATTTTGGACACAAAGGACCATCGGCATCTCGCCCAAATCGTTCGGGCTGGGCCAATGAAGAGTGTAGAAAACATACGGCAGCGCATGATCGATTTGGGAAGCCCAGAGGTATCTAATGCTACTGTCAACCGGGAGCTACACAGGATGAATTACACAAAAAAGCGGGTAATTTCGTCACCATTGCTCACAGAGACTCACAAACAGATGCGCTTGAACTGGTGCCACGAACACCAAAATTTGTCATGGGACAATGTGATTTTTTCAGATGAATGTTCTGTTTGGTCTTATCCTGCTCAAATAAATATTTGGACGAAAGACTCTGTAACGCCTGTGTACCAGTGACCGAAACATACCCAGAAATTCCATCTTTGGGGAGGGGTGTCAGCAAGAGGTGCCACCCCACTGTGTGTTTTCACAGGAATTCTCACGAAAGAAAGGTACATCGACATACTAGAATGACACCTTCTGCCATTTATGCAGGTCATGTACCCCGATGGGTGCACATTTCAACATGACAATGACCCAAAGCATACAGCTCATACCACCAAAGCATGGCTGCAAGAGAAGAATGTGATAGTGCTGAAGTGGCCCAGCAACAGTCCCGATCTAAACCCAATTGAAAACGTTTGGGCACTACTCAAGAATCATTTAAAAAAGAGTGGACTCAGAGACGTTGAACAATTGAAGAAGGTAGCTGAAAAATACTGGGACAGTCTGACTCACAATTACCTACAAACATTTGTGGGAAGTATGCCTCGCCGCATCCAGGCTTGCCTTGCTGGAGAAGGCAACATTATATTGTACTGAAACCACTGTTAATAGATAGGGGAGATACCAATCTTCCTCTGGACATACCGTTTTTATTATTATTTGCTTCTATCAGTGTGCTGTGTTGCGAAAATATGACTGCCATTTTTTTTGCAAAGTACTGTATATATATATATATATATATATATATATATATATATATATATATATATATATATATATATATATATATATATATATATATATATATATATATATATATATATATATATATATATATATATATATCTTCTTCTTCTTCCGTCCTTAGCCAACGACCGGCAAAGCAGTCAGCAGTGGCCATTACGCCTAGTGGCGTCTTAAGGGCAACAGCGAATAGATTTTCTTTGCCGTTGTTCCCATCACGCCTAATGGCGTCTTTAGGGCAACGACAAATCAATCCGTTTGCTGTTGTTTCCGTAATCAAAGTGACTGGCAAACGGGTGATCAGCCCGTTGGTATATATATATATATATATATATATATATATATATATATATATATATATATATATATATATATATATATATATATATATATATATATATATATATATATATATATATATATATATATATATATATATATATATATATATATATATATATATATTTACACAAAAATATTCACGGAATGAATTTGAATTTACATCACAAAAAAGTTTCTGTGTTATTCTGTATTCTATGTATGTGATATTATTGTAACTTTAGTAATGTATCAGCATATAGACACTGACCCTGACGCAAGCAGTCAAGCTATGGGTCGTTGACTGCATTCTCTATAGCTGCGTCTTTGGGTCCCTTATTAGTCTTTTTAATTGCAGGGGCAAGCTGATTGGTTAGTTGCGTTTTGGTACTTTTCGTTTTTTAGAGTTCCGAACCAACAGTGTTTTATGCCTAATTTATTCTGTCTGTCGCCATCTTGCGTGACTGTGACTTCGTGTAATTTATTTTGTCTTAGAGTCTGCCAGCCATCTTGCGTGACTCCTTGAACGCAGATTGGCTGTGCATATTTGTATATCGACATTGTGTTTTAACAAAGCAGTGGTTTTACACACAACTTTACGACACCTACCAGGAACAAAAGCTACCGTTGATGTAGCTCACCAAGGCATTCAAGCTGACCCACTACTTCAAGGTGGGGCACCATGGGTCGGTACATATAAATATGTATTGGTTAAAACTTAAACAAATAATAATTATGTACATTATTTCTGTCATCATCCACTCCTTGCTCCATATGGAACTTGGGACTACCACTGTATTTGGTTTTCTATGAGAAACCCGCACGAAGCCGTCACCAGCTCTTGCTGTGGTAGTTCATGAATCCATTCTATATAGCAATTTTCACATGTTAATACTGCAAAATATAGAATTATTAAATGTACAACTCACCTTCTCTTACCTGCCCTTCTTTTTCTCTCTCTCTTCTCTCCCCATCCCTCCTTCTGCATTTGTATGTCCTCATTTCATTTGCTGCAGGTATCGACGACAGAGCACAATCTCCGTAGCCCCAGAGATGAATCTGGGTAATTAAAATTCTCATGGTGTATTTGCAATAAATGGTGGAATTATTCGGTCACCCTAGTAGAGCCACCATACCAGGGAAGAGGCAAGGGATGTCCTTACGGAGTCCATCTGCCTGGCGCCGCCCCACTCGCCCTCCAGACAGCCAATGTTCGCGACAGCTTACCCAGCAGCCATTCAGTCTCTCGGCACATTTGTCCACCTTAGACTTTGGGTCATTCACTGGTGACTCAGTTATCATTTGCTTTGGCTTCCTCTTCTACCATTCTAGTCCAGGTTCTCTTTGGTCTTCCCATTCCTAAATTCCCATGTGGGTTTCAGATGAGGACATCTCTAAGAATGTTGTTCGACTGCTTTCAGATCGTATCTCGATGAAATATGTGTGTATAGGATACTATAATTGTCGAAGTGCCAATCAACGTGCAGCCATTAAACAAGCAATCAGCAGCAATTTCGATATCCTCATTATCCAGGAGACAAATTTAAAAGCCAGTAGTGTTATCAGTTGCCCAGGCTACAGATGTTACTCCATTCCATGTGGGCACGCTGTATATGTAAAATATGATCTCCCTCATACGTGGCTGGATACAAGTTCCCAAAATAGTGAGGATGCGGAATTGCAATGGTGATCAGGAGTGGCGAGCCTACAATTTATATGCTCACGTCAACCATCTTACAGCAGAGAGCGATTGGAATTTTCTGGCGGAATTGTCTGAAGATTCTAACATAAGATGTTTAATTGCTGGCGATTTCAATGCTAGATCCAAGGAGTGGGGGGAACATCATGGAAAATAGGCAGGGTATAGCTTTGAGCCAGGCATTACTTATCATGAACCTTACCATCTTGAATGATGGACGCCCAACTAGACTGGCAACTAAACCTGTGGATACAAATGGTGTCATAGATCTGGCACTCATCTCTAGTGCTGCCACCACCATGGCACGTTGGGATGTATTAGGTGCACAGGAAAGTGATCACCTACCTTGCGTCATACTCATTGCAAAGGGTAGGAACACTAGACACAGGAAACCGAAACAGACCTTCAAGTATCCTACAGGTCCACTCGACTGTAATAACCTTTTACACACATTGCGTCAAAATGCCAAACAAAAGACAGTGAGAACACCTTTCACCCAACCTCCCTGGCGGAATAAGACAGTGGAAGAAGCATAGATAGAAAAGGAAAGAGGAACAAAGGAATGGCGTAAAGCACGAAACAGAAGAATGATGAATGGAGAGGTTAAAGAGATGAAGGGAAAAAGCAAAGAGCCGTTAAAAGATTCAAGAGCTTGACAAGGGGGGCCAAGGATAAAGTATGGAAGGACTTTGTGGCACAGGTGGGCACGAAAAACACACCTACAGAAATTCTGATCCTTACATCGAAGAATGAAAAGGATAAATGCAAGCCAACCCATCCTTAATATCAAAAGCTCTACAGGATTAAGCCTGAAGACGGACGAAGAGAAGGGAAGATCATTATTCAATCGATATGTGGAGCAAATGGATAAAGGTGACAAAAGAGCCCGCCTGAAAATAAAGGACAATATTCTGGAAAATGCTCTAAGGGACCAGATATACTTCGATCTCATTTCTGAAGAGGACATGGTGTACATATTGAAAACCAGCAGAAACACTGTTCCGGGTCCTGATGGTGTACAATACCATCACATTTATACAGCTCGAAGACACAGCCATTTTAATAATGGTGAGCGATTTTGATACCAGCATACAGAATGCTGAGGTGCCGGAAGATTGGCTGCACAGTTACCTTCGGCCACTTCCTAAACCTGGCAAAGACCCCATACTGCTCAGCAGCTTTCGAATTATCACACTACAGAATGTCTTTGGTAAATTACTTCAAAAGATAGTTGCAAGTAGTGAGCCACCTCGAAAATGCACACTTCCTTCCTGATATCTTGGGTAGCTAAAGGCCTATGAAAACAACATGGGGTAACGCTGGAAAGGTTGCGTATGATCTGTACGAGGGATTCCATGGTAAAAGAGAAACGGTGGCTGTCGCAATTGACCGAGAGGATGCTTATAACAGTGTGGACTTTGCAACCCTGATAAACTGTATAATGGCATATGGTGTAAACCCTTGGATAACAAGGTGGATAGCAGCTGCCTTAATGGAGAGATCAGTTGCATTTCGCTTGCATTTGAACTTGAACATCAGAACCAATCCTCATTTGCCCGGGACTATTCCAGTATTCTCCACTATCACCAGTGCTGTTTAACATCTACACAGCAAAAGTAGCAGCCTTTCAACCAACAGGACTGGGACGAATATTAACATTCGCAAATGACATACTCTTATACAGAACTGGCTCAAACAGACAGGAAATTGCCCAAGGCATGCAAGAGACACTACAGGCGGTTTCTAAATGGTGTGAGGAAAGCGGATCAAAGGTAATTCCCAACAACGCCTGTGTGATGTGGTGCTCTTTGAACAACTCCATTGTGAAAGCAGATGTGACGGTATTGCCTCCCCTGCTTTGCAGTAGTGGTCCAACAGTGGCAAAAACTCAAGAGTATCTAATATGGGCTTTAATGGAGTCTATCTTTACACAAGATTACTCTTGGCAGAGATGTAGATAGAAGGGTAATACCGCTTCTATCACATAGGAGTATTCACAAGATATTCAGAATAAGCGAGAACAATACTGCTGTGGCTGAGTATGTTAACTCTGTAATTCTGCGGACACTTTTGTGGAGGATTTAAGCACTTATTAATTTCAGCTCGTTCAATCCCCCACCCCTGATTTACTCAGTGGGATTATATTATTCTAGTATAGCTCGGTTTAGAGTGCGTGAAATAAATTGACTGAAACAAACATGCAGTAACTTTAAAATGATTTAATCGAACTTAAATTTGTATAATTACAAATAGCAAAATATAATAATCACTTAAGTTTTAACAGTTGAAAAATAATTTGAATAGTTATGGATCAAGAAAAGTTATCATCACGGTCATTATGCATTGTGAAATGTTACAAGAAGTTCAAGTGGCAGCATAGGTTTGACCTTAGCTGCCAATGACGGTTCTGCTCCTTCTTATGGGTTGGTTCTTTTCACACTGCTCACGCTCGTCCCTGGTCAAGGTGGTCGGGTGTAGCTCGTTTCCCAGAAATGTCATTGAGAGTCTACCAAGTGGATCCTTCGTCTTAAAGCTTAGGCCACTGTTCCCTTCTTGTTCCAGAGATAGTACTTTCTGCTGGTACCACTAATAACTGTGGTAAAGAATAGAACGAAACGCTCTTCTGAGTATGGCGTTTTCCACCCATAGTTATGGGTTCCTATCTTCCCACACCACCATCCCATTAACTCAAAATTTACCCTCGATGAGAATTAAATGTAATCCCTCGGGATAAAACTTCCTTTACATTTAAATAGAATAGCTTTCATAGTTACTTTATATTTAAATGAAAAAAGTTAATAATGCAGATAGTCTGTTTACATATGCATCTCCACTGATTGAAAAGTGTTCACAATATAAATTGAAAATGTTTTTATTAATGTTTACACTGATTGAAAAGTTTGAAACTTCCATTTATTTTAAAATGAATATTTTCACATAGATATTTACACTGGTTTAAAGCTTGAAAACTTACATTAATTTTAACGTGAATATGTTTATATGGACTGCTTTGAAAATGTAAGTATTATACATTTCTTTCATCTTTCCCTCCCTGCTCTGTGTGGAACCTGGGACTACTTTATGCTTTTAGTTCTCTTTACGAAACTAGCAATAAAGCAATCACCAGCACGTGCAGTGGTGATTCATGAATCATCATTCTATACGCTGAGGTTGCCAGCCTCAAATGACTTTGACATCCACTAGCGAGTTTCACATATTAAAATTCACATGGTAATATATACATATATATATGTTAGTTCACATGTTAGTGTCGTAGATTTTTTGATAGGTATTTAAGATCAATTATGGTCCCGTCTGAATAGAACTAGAACAGGTGATAGCTCAGTGGGAGATAAGGTAAAGAAATAGATTTTTCATGAGTGAAATGGTGAAAGGTAAAGTCTGTCCCTGGATTTGAGAGATAATCTATCCAGCCTATCGATTACGACTGATATTCTTGGATCAGACAGTTTTCCTATATATATATATATATATATATATATATATATATATATATATATATATATATATATATATATATATATATATATATATATATATATATATATATATACATATATATATATATATATATATATATAATATATATATATATATATATATATATATAAATATATATATATATATATATATATATATATATATATATTCAACCACTCACCTCTACACACACACACACAGATAAGTGACGACAATTAGATGCACAAACGTGAAAACTATATAAATGGATGTAGGGATATGTTGGGACGAGCTGACCAACACATGTAAATAAAGTTTATGTAAATTTCACAACAGCAATATTTTGAATATCAATCAAATACAAATAAACATAAGTTAATGAATAAATTAAAGAGTTAGACTCATTGGTGTAATCCTCCCTCCCGCTGTTGAGACAAGATCCCGTTAGAAGAAAGTTATTAACCCCCAAAGAGTCAAAGATTTATACGCTATGGTCTAGGATTTCCCTCTACAGTAAAGAACAGACTCGTACGTTAATCTATTCTGAAAGGGACACCATTAGCAAAACTTGCTTAAAAAATACACAAAGTGAGTACATGGATTCTACAAGATATATATGAGAATTATTCAGTAATCCTTCCGCTCTTCTCAGACAACCGTGGCCACGAGCATTCGTTCTTACCCAATACTTGTGTTGTATCTTCTGGAACAATCTTTAGGACACACACACAGAGCAAATCCAGTGTTACATTTGGCAAAGAGAACCCCAGCTCCTCAAAGACAGGTTAACTTCACTTCTTTGGGGAGCGTCAGCTTTGTTTTTTTTTTAGTTAGGATTACTGTTTATGTCACATTTAATTTGTCCAGGTAAGAACTTTAACAGCGCTCACAGTGTCTATAGCTTGAGCTTTCCAGTACATGGAAAATGTCAGGTCGGTAACTTCTCTCAGTATAACAATTCCTTGTCACACCACAAATGGTCAAACGTCGGGAAATGTTAATGTTTGTGATTTCGCCACTACGGGCTGAATGTAAATGAGATTTGGGAAAGAATATAATCTGGATCTATAGGCCCAGTTACAACATTTATTCTTAATGTTCTTTGGGTTGGTACTCTGTCTCTTTCTGGGTGCAAAACACAATGCCAGACAGGTTTACCTTGAAGACCCAGGTATTAAGTACAAAAATGTTCTTTCGTATGGTTATTCTCAGATATATATGGAAGCCGCTGGTAAGGTTTAGGGTTTGACCCAATACTGTGTAAAGGAGAAAAATACAAATACTTAACCATAATATAGTATTCTCAATCCTATCCTTACCCCGCATAAAACATAATAAGTTTATCCACTTCGGTTATTTAACTTAAATTATAACTACAAGCTTATCGTTTAAAACTTCCGTGAAATAAATTCTAGTCATTTAAAAAAAAAAAAGATTAATCATCATGAATTAGAAATAAATGCACATTTCGTCAATACTCATGATGAACAGTGCATTTACTAGTTGGTTAAAATATTCTTTGACTGGTTACTAGCAATTAATTAAATTTATTTTATAGCTGGCATAGTTTAGCTAGAAATTATTATTTGTTCTGCTAGCCACTGTAACACAGTAAAACCTAGAGAAATATAAATGACGGACCTATCTAGTAAATCACTCTGCACAGAAATCTAGTGAAATAAAATACGGACTAACTAATTAATCACTCAAACTTCTAGTATAGTATTTACCACAAACACAGAAATAAACGATCTCCAATCGAAAAACTAAGTAATTCCACTGTTATAAGGGATCTTAGAATCGAAGCTAGATGTCTTTAAAATCTGTCGGTACTGGATAAATTGAGTTTAAAATGCTGGGGTTTATATATTAAATCTCCAGAAAATCGCTCGTTATTGCTAGATATGACACCTTCACTCAGATCTCGGGCTATACGTGAATCAAAGCCATTTTTCACACTAGAACCGAAACCAGACCTTAAAGCTCTCGCTTAGATCAGGCATCTGCAATTTGTTAATCAGTGCAAATTTTACACGTCTCTGCTCGTATGGGCCATTCTAGCGAGCAATGTCCTTTGATCTGGCGATTCGCTGTGTTTAATTACTTTTCAAACGAACGATTCAGGGGAAGGTAATAGAAATTGTCTGCCCTTTGTTCCAAAATTATCTGCTCCTTCTTACTCAATTTATTTCTCCTGATCGCTGTCTGATCTATTACAACGATTTTCAATCGCTGGCGCTAAAAATTACAGGTAACCGGTTCAGTGTTAGCTAATTAGGTCTGCTGGTAAACCTTCATCAAAAAAAAAATAGCGAACAGCAATAAAATATGCGTGCTAAATTAGAAAAAGAGACAGATCTCTGAGTGTAGGAGGATTTTATGTTAACAAACGTGCGTAGGTGAAAGAAAAATGTAGATGATGAAATAGATATATGAAAACTATTATCATAATATGTCACAGATGCTCCCACTTAAAGATATGAAACCATTTTCATGTCTACTTTATGTAAATAGATTTCCTATATCAGTAGCTTCCGGGTGACTGTTTTCTTCTCTTTCATCTTCCTCCTCCTTCGTTGTCCAATTCCTACTCATGAAGTCTGCTCCAATGTTTTCTTTCTCTGGAATGTATTCCGTGTGCGCTTGAAAGAGTGTCGCCGCTTTTGACATTGTTGATAGATTACGTGTGTTTGCAGTGGAAATTCCCTGCCACTATCGTCATCTTCGTCAACTTCGGTAGCCACCAGGAGATGTTCGGGGGACGGCACCGGTCTTTCCAAGTATTTCTTTAACAGATTTACATGGTAGACCTTCTCCTTTCCTTTAATAGAGATCTGGTAGTTAGCCCTTGAGATCTTTTTAAGGACGGTAAACGGCCCTTGCCATCCGATACGCAGTTTGTTGTTCCCGGTTGGGAGTAGCAACAAAACTTTCTCTCCTGCTTGCAATTCTCTTTCTTTCGCAGCTTTCCTGTATCGGTTAGCGTGCTTTGCGCGTGCTCGCTTAAGGTTGGTCGTTGCTAGATCCCATCCTAGTTTTAACCGTTCCTTTAATTCCGACACATATTTACTGGCTGAGACGACTGTCTCATCAGCCGTTTGGTCTCTCAGGGACCGAAGTAAGGCTTCAAGCGACCCCTTTATAGGTCTGCCGAATAAAAGAGTAGCTGGGGGAAATCCTGTGGAAGTATTTGGGGCTTCCCTGTATAATCGAATAAGGCTGCAGGAATAAAAAGGTCCCAATCTTCAGGTTTCTCTTGTCCCAGTTTACTTAACATCATGTTGAGGCTTCCGCGGACACGTTCTACTAACCCACTTCCGGCCGGATTATAAGGGCTTGTGTAGATGTGCTGGTTCCTCAAGATCTTAACGATCTCTTCCATCAACAGGCTACGGTATGGGGATCCGTTATCCGTCAAAACTTGTTGAGGGAATCCTAACCGTGTAAATATCTGCACGAGGGCTTCTGCGACATGCTTGGAATCCGTGCATGTTAGCGGTATAGCTTCTGCCCACCGAGTGCAAGTGTCGACTAAGGTCAGGATAAACCTGTGCCTTCTTTTAATCCTTTATAAGGGTCCTAAAATGTCGATTAAAACCCGTTCAAATGGTGTCCCACTACTGGCATTTCACCCATGGAAACTGGGGGTGTCCAATGCTTGGATGCCACCCGTTGGCACTTGGCGCAGGATTTCACGTACCTGATAATATCAGAGTTCCTTCCTGGCCACCAATAGTGAGTCTGTATTCGCTGATTTGTGGCGTTCTGTCCCATATGTCCGCTAAAGGGAAGATAGTGCCCCATTTCTATGATCTGGTTTCTGTACTGTTTCGGTACTAGGAGCTGGTTATTCCCTTGTTCAGGGTTGCCCGTTCTACGATAAAGTACGCCATCCTTAGAAAAAATGTCCCCGTTGTGTCTGGGGTCCTTAGCCATGGGCAGTTTCCTAAAGCAGGGCTCCAAAGTAGGGTCCTTTTGTTGCGCCTCTTTAGGTTCCTTAGGTATCAAATTTGGCGCAGGCTCCCGTTCCTTCTTGGTTTGCCCTCTTGTGGTTTTTGCTACCACAATTGGCTCTTCCGGTTTCCCAATAAACACATATCTACCGCCAACTATGACTGGGTAGATCGGGTCATCCATAACAGCGCTTTGATCACACCTTGACAAAATCAGAGTGTATCTCCACCAATGCGATGGGAAGCGAAATGGGTGCATCACTCTTAAAAACTCCACAAAGGTGGACGGTTTCTTCTGTCTCTTGACCAGGTTTGACCAAATGCCTTGCGACAATACTGTGGTAAAGTGGGATGATATTAATATTTATAGGGGACTTAGTGTACTGACTGAGATCAGCTGTGAAGGTATCTGTATCTAATAAGTGTGGTGTATTACAGATGGCCTTACTTGCTACCACATTTATACCTCAGTCAGAATTATTCTGGAATATTGTGATGACTACGTTGAATGTCTAGGGTTATGAAAATGATGAAGTGTAAGTCACAACAACAACAGACAGATAAACAATTTAATTTATTCCACAACACTTTACAACACTGTGACACTCACACACATATAACACTCTATAAGACTATCTTAAATGAGTCAAGTGTAAAGTTTCAAATATATATGTGTCAAGTGCTTGGTGTGTGTACACATTGACAAATATGTATTACATACACATGGAGCGACAAACATGGCTCGTTTTTCACAGCTAATTGTTAACTCAATAAACTCCAACACGTAGATACGATATCCGACGACTTTATGTCACAAACTTGAGTATAACACAATAACACAGGCAGACTGCCGCTTTGGCCATAAATCATCACATAAGAAAAGCACAATATAAGATGTGCATAATTAGAACAGCATCTCATGGAAAGAATTTCACAATATCTTAATATATTTCCTATTTTCCTTCAACCATTTCGCCTTCACTCTCCACGTAATCTCTCCTCGCTCTAATCTCTGTCTCGAATGACCTTTTTACCCATGACCCTTTTCACACCTGACCAGTCTTCTCCCCCACTTCGTTCACAACAACTCAGCCATGCCCGTGAACTCGACATTAGCGCTTACTGCTACTAATGCATTCATGCCCGCAAGCAAACTTAACATTCACTCACTTCAACTCACAACTTACATAAACATATCTAGTTCCCACCGGAGCATGAGTACTGACATTCATTCTATAAACCGTTCGTGACATCCACCCCTCCCTCTCCAAGTGAAAAACATAGTTTTTCACTGGATGGGTGGTAGATATCAGGAAACCAACCATCCAAAACCTCTGATTACATATGTGGGCAAAATCTATAGCATCAGTGTGAAAATATGCCATCTACAAATAATCAATAATAACATTCTGAAGAACTCAAAAATAAAATAAAAAAAATTAAATAGAACCGAGTTGCTAGAAAAATACAACAGCAACCATATGGCAAAAATCATGCATCTCTAATTACACACAAAATTAAAGGTGATAACATTACATCAATTTCACCAAATTCTCCTATACTGGAGAATATCTGTTCTATAACCCTGTACTTGATACACAACATATGATAAGAACTTAGCTTATACAAAAATCATGCAGAATACAGTTGAGAAAACATTACTCATGTACAAGTATCAAATACTACATAGAAATGGTGGTTAAAAAAAAAACACACCCATTTACTACAAGCAAGTGTTCATAATCTAGATAACGAATCTGCAAGAACATTTAATTTACCCTGAATAGGAAAAACAGTGAAGTTGTACTGTTGTAACAACAACGACCACCTTGTTAAACGTGAATTTGGTGATCTAGATGACTTAAGAAAAGTCAAAGGACAATGGTCCGTTTCCAGTACAAAATGAGATCCTAACAAATACCTAGAGAGTTTGGAAACAGCCCAAATAATGGCTAAACACTCTCTCTCTATAGTGGCATATCGCGTTTCAGCCGGAAGCAACTTCCTGCTGACATACATGACAGGATGTAGAAACCCATCATGTTCTTGCATAAGAGACGCACCAATGCCCACTGCAGAAGCATCAGTCCTCAGTACAAAAGGCTTAGCCAAGTCTGGCAGTAGAAGAATGGGCTCGCTGGAGAATACAGCTTTGATGTTCCTCAGTGCTCTATCACACTCTTCAGTCCAGACCACTCTGTTTGGCGTGCCCTTTTTAGTGAGTGATGTTAGAGCTGATGACAATGAAGAGAACCTGGGGATAAATTTATGATAAAAATTTATCAGACCGAGTAAACTACGTACTTGTTTCTTTGTTTTTGGAGGTTGCAAATTCAAAATTCTTCCAACTGTTTGATCAACTGGTTTTAAAACACCCTGTCCTACCGCATACCCCCGAAATGTTAACTCCTGAAACCCCACCTTAATCTTACTGGGTCTTGCTGTAAGGTGATGCACCCGAAGGCATGATAACAGTGACTTCAATCCCTCTACATGTTCATCCCACGTGTCATGAAACAAACAGATGTCATCAATATATGTGATAACATCCTTCTGTCCCCTCAAAAGCATTCTCATCATTCTCACAAAAGTTGCAGGGGCATTCACCAGTCCAAAGCACATATAATTAAACTGGAAAAGACCCTGAGGGGTACAAAATGCTGTAAGTGGCCTAGCGCCTTCTGCTAAGGGAATTTGCCAATACCCCCTTGATAAGTCTAGTGTGGTAAAATACTTTGCCCCCGCTATTTGGGATAGGAGGACCTCTTGGTTGGGCATAGGTTCCGCATCTATCACTGTGACACTATTCAAGCGGCGGAAGTCTATACATATCCGTAGGGATTTATCCTTCTTCCGCACGATGACCATGGGAAATGAGTATGATGATTCAGATGGGGAGATAACACCTAAGCGTAACATATCATTCACTTCTTTTTCAACAGCAGAAGTATAATGTAGTGGAATAGGATATGGTCTCACCCGGATGGGCTCTCCATAGGTCAGTTTAATATCATGCTCAACTAAATCAGTTCTTCCAGGAATATCTGTGAGCACATCTTGAAATTCGCACAGCAGTGACTTCACCTGTTTCCTCTGATGCTGTGGTAGAGATGCAGAAACCTCTACATCTCCCCATGATTCTGAAGCAACCAATGGCAATAGTGGGATCTGGAGATTGACCTCCTCACCTTTGTCTCCATCTTCCTCGATGACTGCTGCACTAGCTACAGTAACTGTACTATCAAGAACAGCGTTCACAACTGGTTCCAGTTCAGTTGGACGTACTACATATGGTTTTAGCATATTAATATGGAAAATCTTCTCCTTCCCTCGGACTAATATCAGATAATCCACATCAGTAATCTGTTTCTTTACTTGAAATGGACCTTGCCAGCTCACTAGCAGGTGATTTTCTTTGGTAGGTAGCAACAACCATACCTCGCTGCCAGGACTGAGGGATACAAGTTTGCTATTCCTATTGGCGTATGCTCTATACCTTGCACCCGATGTCTGTAATGCCTCACGTGCTATCGAACACGATGTAATTATGCGTTCTCGCAAGTCAATGACATACTCATAACTTGACCTAACGCTATCATCAGCGTAATTCCCGGTCAGTAAGTCTCTCAAAATTTTTATTGGACCCCGAGGATTTGCGCCAAATACTAGCTCAAACGGTGAGAATCCTGTGCTCTCTTGTGGCATCTCCCTGTATGCAAACAAAACTCCCGGTAGGTATCTATCCCACAACTGTGGAAAATCTCCTGTCACCTTACCTAGCATTCTTTTCAGTGTTCTATTGAACCGCTCGCAGACCCCGTTGCTCTGAGGATGATACGGGGTGGTGAATACTTGGGCTATGTCTAACAGTTTAGATATGTGTTTCATCGCTTCTGAAATGAATTGCCGGCCCCTGTCAGACAAAATCTCTTTAGGAAATCCTAATCTGCTAAATAAGCTCATTAGAGCCTCTGCTATATCCTTTGATGTGATGGATTTCATTGGCAATGCTTCCGGCCACCTCGTACATAGATCAACTAATGTTAGAATAAATCTATACCCCCGATCAGACATAACTGGAAGGGGCCCAATAATGTCTATTGCAACCTTCTGAAAAGGGCGAAATGCCAAATCTGTTGCTACTAATGGTGCCTTGGGAGTCCTTCCTTTCTGGCTTGTCTTCTGACACACTTTACACGACCGACAGTAAACCTTCACATCCTTATTGTATCCACGCCAGTAAAACTGGGACAACACTCTACAGCGAGTTCTTGCAATACCCAAGTGACCCGCAAAAGGGATGTCATGTGCTGTCCTTAACACTGTATTCTTCAGTTCCACTGGAATAACCACTTGTGTAATGACTGAATGTTGCTCTGCAAAGCATCTGATTAGAATGGAGTTCCTAACCTCAAACCAGTATCGAGCAGACTTGGTATGCCGTATGTTCTTGGACTCCGCCCACTGAAACAAAGGCAGAAGTGAAATGTCTTTCCTCTGCATGTCTACAAAATCCGATGCTGTAATTCCAGCAACCGTATGCACTGAAGGGATATTACTGGGTTGTGATATCATAATATTTGCATCATCAGCCTTAGTCTGAGCCCTCGTCATTACTGCGTTAGCAAACAAATTATGCCCATTTTCCCACTCCTCAATATCCTGACTGGTGCAATCATGAACCCCATTAACATTTCCAATAATGAGATCAGCGATGGGAGAATCAAGGACGCATACTCGAACTCTACCCGACAAGAAAGGGGTGTCGATCTGCACAATCGCCAATGGATAGTACTCGACCTTACCACCAAATGTAATGCATTTTGCCATCTTTCCAATATAATACGTATCCTTAATAAATGTCTTCCTAATGCCAATGGACGTACATCCCGTGTCCCTCAAAACAGATACAGGTTTATTCTCCACAAAACCCTTATGTAAAGTTAAGGTTCCATTCCCATCAACTGATGAAAGGCAAGGCAAAGTGTGTCCACATATTAAAATAGGCTTGCCATCAGGCTCGAACAATGGTCTGCACCCCTCACACTCCTCGCTATTAAATGTATCAAGTACAGTAGCTGAATTTGCATGCTCAGTGTTTTCCTTTGGGCTCTCTTTTCGACTGTTTCTTTTCTCATTACAATTGGGGCAGTGGGAATCCGTCTCTTGGCGCTTGTACGGGCTTCTCTTTGGACTGCCATTATATTTTTTCTTTGGGCTAGCATATGGACTTCTTTGTGGGTTGAAGGGACACCTCTCTGGGTCCCTCCCACATTGATAAGATAGATGACGCCTTGAGCCACACTTATAACAACCCCTTCTACTGTAGCCTGACCCAAAAGAAGGGTACTGTCTCTTAGGAGAATATCTTCTGTCCCCATTCCATCTTCTATTTCCACCATCTTTATCAACATATCTGTCTAAGCTGCGGGCCCGAGGATGTATGTATGGCTTCTTTTCAGTTTTATCCTGAGCCACACAAGCTGGAAAGGTGTCAGCAGCTATCTGCTTGTGAATCGGCTTCCCTGGGTGCGCATTGACATACTGCTGTCCTAGCTCTGACATAATATTTATATCTTTTGGCTTTCGTTCTTGTAGAAAAGCCACTAACTCTGGATTGCAAGACGATAGAACCTTGTCCTGTAGCATAAGGTCGGTTAGCCCATCAAAATCCTTCACAATACCTGATAGTTCAATCCACCTATTGAACAGCAATTTGATTTCCGCAATAAACTCACTAAAGTCATTGCTTGTTGTAGGAATAGCCTCCTTAAATCTTTCCCGGTACCCTTGAGCTGTCAGTCTAAATCTTCGAAGAAGTGTCTCTTTCACTGTGTCATAATTCATGCGATCCTCTACTGGCAATGCAAAGACACATTGTAAACTTCTTCCGGTGAGCAGATTATTGAGCAGACTTGGCCAATCTTCTTTCTTAACCTTCCAAGATACTGCTTCTTGTTGAAACCTTTCTAGATACACGTCCATCATATCGACGCCCTCAACAAAGGATGGGAGTCGCAGCTTGAAAGGACGAGTAGACTCCTTAGTAGCTGGTCTAGAACTCGCAGCCTCAAGTTCCAGTTTCTTCAAAGTAATTTCTTTATCCGCTTGAATTTCAGCTTTCCTTGTATCTTCCTTCTTTGCTTCCCTTTCAGCCTCAATTTCCGCTTTCTTTGTTTCTTCTTTCTTAGCTTCTACCTCGATTTCTAACTTCCTTAGATCTCTTTCCTCGTTGCGTATCCTCCGTTCCTCAGCATCCGCAAATTTAGTCTCAGCCCATAATTCAAGTTCATCCCCTGATTTACCAAGTGCCTGTCCCTTGGTGATAAAATCCAAGAGGCTAGTCATTCTGCAATATTTATCAACTATGATAACTCTGAAAAAAAAAATGATGCAGCCAAAAAAACAATTCAGGAGAGAAGGAAAAAAAAATGTATACCACCTGATATGTCAAATGGTGTCTGGAAAATTATAATGGATACCCCTGCACATATGAAGGACGTCTGTCATACACAACAGATTTAGGATAACTCTTCACACTGGGTTTACACACTGGGTCAATCTCTTGTATCAATCTGTATGCATTACAAACTGTAATAGACCAAAATAAAATGTGTCTGCTTATGTTAACACAAATGGTATGATGATGATTGAAATGATAATCACAGAACACACGACACTACAACCACTGATAGGCCGGTGAAGAAGAAGTTATAGACCCAGAAAGTAAGAATAGACCTTCTATTTACACCCAAACCTATCAAACGAACAAAAACAGGATATCGTAAAATAACTTATATACACGGATAGGAGAGCAAAGGACTGAGAATCGCAACAGAAAAACACCACGAAAGAAAGACTATTATACAAGACAATAAGTAAACAAACTAAACGCAAAAACCTAACACCAACAATTGTTCCACAAATTACACGAGGCTTCACAACTCCCCAAGTCTTAAACAGATTGGGTTCCCTACAGCGCAATTTGTCTCACAAAATCTATTAAAGACGACACAAGGCAAATTTCTTCAATGAAGAAAGATGGATTGTGCTCACCACTCACAATCACTGTTATACAGAAATTGAAATTAAATACTACCACACAATATGAACAAAACAAAAACAAAACACTGGACAATGAAGTACCACAAGAGCTCTACTCGTGCACCCTGCAGCAAGGGCAAACAGGAATGAATATATAAATATTTAACTAATAACAAAAGCTAATATAAAAATAGCATAAGTTTCAAGTACACTGTAGAAGTGTCGTAAATTTATTTTGAGAGAAAAGAGTCTTAGAAATAGTGGTCCGGTTTAGAGTGGAAAATGATGATGGAAAGCTCAGTGATAGAAAATGTAGATATTAAATAGTTGCTTCACAGCGTGCTGGAGGAGAGTAAAGACAGACTTATTCACGACAAATCGCTTCTCTCAATCTTCTCTTCCGCTCTCCTGGTCAAACAATTATTTGCCAGTTTTCCAGACTCGCATCTGCGCGCACACCGCTTTGGTGTTTTTCACACACACAGACGATGTAGATACAAACTATATTAAACGAATAGGGGAAATGTTGGGCTTTGGGTATATCCAACACCGTACTAAATGAGTTTATGTGATTTTATTCACTTTAAACATCAATCACTAACAAATATCAGGTATTACATAAATTATCATAAGTACACAAATGCAAATAACAAATTTGGGAGGGGTGAAGAAGATTGGTATCGACTAAGCCCTTCCCGCTTATTAGACAAAGATAAACCCAGTCCAGAGATAGATAATATCAGGAACACGGGTACGTTAACCTAACAGTGAAGTTAATTACTCTGAAAAGAGGTGTTACCAAATTAGTTATGGTGGTAGACAAAAAATACTGTTATCCCAACTGGTGTCTTCCCTTTACTAAGCAAAGAAAAAAAGGGGGGGGGGGGGAAGGGATGAAACAGAGTTAACAAATTATCCCACTAAAGGAACAATGCCGGGTATACAGAAAACGTATTACCCGGTAGGCAAGTTAACAAATGGTTTGTTGCAAAAAAATTAAATCTCCTGTCATTCATACACACTGTGCGGATCCACACTCATATACTCACACACTTACCGAATGCAGCCTCAGACGATCCATAAAAGTATATAAAAACAGCAAGTATTCTTTGACATATGAACTGTCTAGTCCTTCGATGTCCCGCCCCAGATGTTTGCGAGGGTTTGTTGGTGACAAATATTCTCACTTATCGCAAGACTTGAAGACTAAGAGTTCTCGTGTTTGTATTATATATATATATAAGGAGTCTATGGGATGGCACTAACACAGTTCGGCACAGGGGTGAAAATGAAGTGGTCTCTTTTAATCCTCCGCTATGGTAAAATTCCTTCAATGCGTGATGAGAGTTTTATTAAATCCAATTGAGGAAAAAACTAGGCTCATTCACAGTCAGGAAAATATGTACTCTCTCACAGTAAACAGTAAATATGATATCGCTACTGGCGCTGTTCATCTTCCAGTTTATCTTACAGATTTAATTTGATGATAATAATCAAATGATCTTGGGTAGGCTTTCTTTCATGTAATTATGTTAGCTAGGCCGTACCGGACCACCACAAGATTTACTTTAAAAAATGTCTCATCAAACTGTCTGGAAGTTTAAGAACCGAGTATGGAAACTCTGAAAGATTTCGTTATTGCTAGGATTGCAAAAGGTGATCAATCTAGAGAAAAAGATAGAAAACCTATAACAACATAATCATACTTTAAAAAATCAAATAATCTTCTAAGCGCGCGATAAATTTCCCGTTAAGCCTATAATACACTCGAGTATTTAATTATGTATTTAATAAACACTGCGCGAATTCTAGTGGTTAAAACACACATCTATAAAACTAGGACTTAACTGAATTTATTAATTATAAATTCCTTCGCGACTTTAAAAGTTAATTTAAGCATCTATTATCTTTTGAAATAATATAATAGATAGATCATTATATTTACAACTGGAACTATTGAGATGGTTTAATTTAATAGGTTTAAATTAACACAAAATCCAATGAAATATAATGAATGAACTAGACCACTGATCACTTTACACAATATATATATATTACCGCTTTGCACAGAATAGAATTCACTGCAAATATAAATGAAAATCCATGGGATAATCTAGCAAGATTTCAATAAAGCTAGTGCTTCTGTAAAGTTCTGGCCAGCGAGTGATAACGTGTCTAGTCTTCATGGTCTATTTAGCTAAAATGGAATGTAAGTTGAGTGGGACATGATAAACTTGACAGCTTATTTGATCTCACGAACTTTTGGGGATCTGACCGCCAAATCAAGAGAAGAAGCCGCCCCCTGGTCTTCGTATCTCCGTTCGCTGCTGCCCGTTTCGGCTTTCCCCCGTTCGCTCGGTTGCGATTGACACCGAGACGCGAAATTAGCGGCAAGCAACTGCGTCTCGTATCAGGGACCACTACTGTCTTTGATAACGCCGATAGTCTCCCCTAAAATCCCTCAGTCTGTCTCTTTGATCTCGTGCCGCCTACTAAATGAGTCCCGGTGGAATGAGTTCTGGCAAACGAAAAGTTACAACAAATGTTCAGGGGTTCTAATGTTATGAAAAGCTAAAGGTCCCTTTAAATCATCCATCATATCAGGGAAAATTCACTTGTCAAACTAGACGTACGTCACAATCGTCCCCACTTTTAGACATGAAACCATTTTTCATGTTTCATTTTTTGACAATGGAGGTGACCTGATTGGTGATTTTAGGATGAGTGGTATCTTCAGTTTGCTCTTCTTCCTCTGTAGACCAGTTTCTACTCAGGAAATCAGCCCCGACATTCTGTCTTCCCGGAATATATTCCACTTTGAAAGAATAAACGCTTAAAAGAAGCGCCCAACGCATGATCCTTGCGTTAAATTCTTTATTGGCACCAAGAAATGCTAACGGAGCGTGGTCTGTTTGCACCGTGAAAGATGTACCATAAAGAAACTCATGATGGCGTCTGATACCGTCAATCAGAGCAAGACATTCCCTTTCAACTACGCTGTAGTTCCGTTCCGCTTTATTTAATTTCCGACTGCCATAGGCAACTGGAAATAGCATGTTCAGGTCACTGTCATCGGCTTGAAGCAGTGTTGACCCGATGCCCTGACCTGACGCGTCGACTCTCAGTACAAAAGGTTTCTTGAGGTCAGGCAACCTCAAAATGGGGTATGCAGACAACTGTCCTTTCAAAGTGCTATACGCGTGTTCGCACTTTTGATCCCATATGACCTTATCAGGACAACCTTTCTTTGTGAGGTCAGTCAGAGGTGCCGTCAGTCCGTTGAAGTTCTGGATGTACTTCTGATAGTATGCACATAGCGATATGAAGGAACGTACGTCTTTCTTCGTTCGGGGTCTTTTTGCTGCCATTATTTTCTCCACGTTCTTCTTAATAGGCCAACTGCATCCGTGAGAAATAGTGTGCCCCAGGAAGTCTAACTGTTCAAACCCGATGAGACATTTGCTAGGTCTGGCTGTGAGACCCGTTTCCTGTAGTCTCCTGAGGAGCATAGCAACCGTAGCAATATGTTCTTCATAGGTTTCCGATGCAATTAAGATGTCATCCATGAAATTATGGATATGGGGACTTTGCAAAGGTTCTAGAAGCTTCCTCATCATCCTGGTGAACACTCCTGGTGCGTTATGCAAACCGAACGGCATCACGTTAAATGTGTAATGTCCTTCACTAGTGCTGAAAGCTAACAAAGGTTTAATTTCCTCCTTGACTGGTATTTGATAATAACCTTTGCTGAGGTCAATCTTGGAGAAGATCTTTGCTTTGCTGAGCTTGGTGAACAACTCAGAAACAGTTTGGAGAGGTTCGGGCTGGAATTCCGTTACAGCGTTTAGCAACCTGTAATCAATGCACAGCCGAACTTCCTTATTGGGCTTCTGCAACAGCACTACACTCGAGCTGTAAGGAGATGTAGACTCACTGATAATTCCTGCCTGACGCAGCTTGTCTATTTCTCCGCGAAGTGCATCAGCTTTAGCGTACGGGATGGGGTAAACTCTGGTTTGAACAGGGGTCTCGTTTGTTAATTTCATATCAAATTCAATGAGATTTGTTCGACCAGGTACATCCGTTAAGACTGCACTGTACTGTTTTAGTAGAGCCCTGGTTTCTGTTTGTTGTTCTGGTGAGAGATTGTCGCCGAACTTGACATCTTTAAAGGATTCTGTGGGTTGCAATGGATACTCCATGCAACCATCATCATCTTCCTCGTCTTCCGTTGCTATGGCGACAGCCAGGAGATGCTCGGAGGATGGCACCGGTCTTTCCAAATATTTCTTTAGCAGATTTATGTGGAAGACCTTCTCCTTTCCTTTGATGGAGATCTTGTAGTTGGTACGTGAGATCTTTTTAAGGACGGTAAACGGTCCTTGCCATCCGATGCGAAGTTTATTGCTTCCGGTTGGAAGTAGCAATAGGACTTTCTCCCCTGGTTGTAGTTCTCTCTCTTTTGCAGCTTTGTTGTATCTTTTAGTAATTTTAGCGCGGGCTTTCTTAAGGTTGGTAGTAGCTAGATCCCATCCTAGCTTTAGCCTTTCCTTAAGCTCAGATACATACTTGCTTGCAGAGACGACTGTCTCGTCAGCCTTCTGGTCTGTCAGGGACCGAAGTAAGGCTTCTAGTGGCCCCTTAATAGGTCTGCCAAATAAAAGTGTAGCTGGCGCAAAACCCGTAGACGCTTGGGGTACCTCTCGGTAGGCGAATAAGGCAGCCGATATATATTGGTCCCAGTCTTCCGGTTTCTCCTGACCCAGCTTACGTAACATCATGGTGAGGGTACCGTTAAAACGTTCCACGAGCCCATTTCCGGCCGGATGGTAGGGACTTGTGTGGATATGTTTGGCCCTCAAGATCTTAAAGATCTCCTCCATTAACAGGCTACGGAATTGGGATCCATTGTCCGTCAAAACTTGTTGAGGGAATCCCAACCGTGTAAAAATTTGCACAAGGGCTTCTGCGACATGCTTGGAATTAGTGCATGGTAGCGGTACGGCTTCGGCCCACATAGTGCAAGTGTCAACTAAGGTCAGGATGAACCTGTTCCTTCTTTTGGTCTTTTCCAGAGGACCAATAATGTCGACAGCAACCCGTTCAAATGGAGTCCCTACTATTGGCATTTGCCCCATAGGTACTGGGGGTGTCAAGTGCTTGGGTGCTACCCGTTGGCACTGGGCGCAGGATTTCACATACCTGACAATGTCAGAGTTCATTCCTGGCCACCAATAGTGGTTTTTTATTCGCTGAATAGTGGCGTTTTGTCCCATATGTCCGCTAAAGGGAAGAGAGTGCCCCATTTCTAAGATCTGGTTTCTGTACTGCGTCGGTACTAGGAGCTGGTTATTCCCCGTGTCCGGGTTGCCCGTTCTACGATACAATACACCATCCTTAGAAAAGATGTCTCCGTTGTGTCTGGGGTCCTTAGCCATGGGCAGTTTTTTAAAGCAGGGCGCCAGAGTAGGGTCCTTTTGTTGCGCCTCCTTCAGTTCATTCGGCAACAAGTTTGGCGCAGGCTCCCTCTCCTTCTTGGCTTGCCCTCTTGTGGTTACCGCTGCCACAATCGGCTCCTTAGGTCTCCCAATGAACACATATCTACATCCCAGGATAACTGGGTAGATCGGATCATCCATTATGGCCGCTTTAATAACTCCTCTGACAAAGTCAGAGTGTATTTCTACCAGTGCGATAGGAAGCGTCCTGGGTGCATCACTCCTGAAAACTCCACTAAGTTTGACGGTTTCCTCTGTCTCCTGACCTGGTTTGACTAGGTGTCTAGCAACAATACAACTAAAACTTAATCCAGTGTCAAAGAGACAAGTAGTTGAGGTACCATTCAAAATTACAGTTCCTCGAGTTGAGGGTCGGTCCCCCTCAGGTTGAGAATCACTGACATTGACTCTACCTTTCGAGGCTGTATGCAAACATCCAATGCGGTTTGCACCGGTTTGTTTGCCCTGATCAGACGTTCCTGGTGTAGGGGTCTTCCCTTTTCCTTGACCTTGGTGGCCGCGCTGCCACGTAGGCTTGGTGGGTTGATCAGAATTGTTGTTTGGGGGGTATCGGGTTTTGTAGAATTTCGATTTTTCCTGGGGAGGTTTCTGGGTATTGTTATCTCGTTGGTTATAATGTTGAGAGGAAGTGGAAGAATAGGATGCCTGCTCTAGATTCTGTTTTCGAGATGGCTCATCGGTGGGTTTACGTTTAGTGCTGGGAAGTTCGGCCATTGCATTGCTATAGCGTTCGGCTTTATTGAGTATGTCTTCAAGCCTGACTGCCCCCTGTTCAGCCAAAAATCTACGAGTTTCATTCGACAAAGTGGATTTTATCTGCTCCACAAGAACAAGTTCGAGGAGTCCCTCATATGAAAGAGGTAGGTCAGATAATTCAATGCACTTTGTCAGATAACCCGTGAGACGTGAAGAGAACTGGGGAAATGTTTCCGTGCTCTCTTTTCGGCTGTTTCTGAACAACTGCAGAAACTTTCGGGCAG